>SNQJ01S0005139.1:47935-70515 GCA_010110895.2 Picea sitchensis | reverse complement strand
TGTTGTCCTTATTTCACATGCATTGTCTTATACTGCTAAAACACATAATAAACTCGATCACACATGTGAAAGTCACCAAGCATGTTCACACAGTAACTCAAACGCATTCAAAAACCTCCAGAGTATTAGATTCAGTGGAAAAAACCATAGTTCAGTAGTAGATATCTAGATCAACTGGATCAAATATATTTCAGTGGTATTAGAGCTAGTTTTCCTACCAGCCTACAGGGAAAATCAGTGAGGAGTTATGTCAGATTATGTCCACTAAAATTTAGCGGTGATAACTTGCACTTAAACCTCTAGATGAAGTATTAGGGAGGAAAGGTCATATCAATATGGAGGACATCATGAGGGATATTCGTAGGATTCTTGCACAGGGGCAACAACATTTGCGACATGATATGGAAAGCCTTCAAAACTATACATGGATCAAGGGAGCTAATGAGGAGTTTGCAAATTGTTTGAGATAGTATCAAGAGCTTGGCACATAATTTCATGCAGACATGTCATTCAAGGATTATTGCACCATCAAACATCATGAGTGGTATGAACCCCAACTATCAGGGCACAAGAAGGGGAAGGTGCACATTGTTGAGGTACACTATGACAGTGAGGATGAGGAGGTGCATGAGAATGCAACCACAAATGCCTATTTAGAGCAGTCAGATGAGGCTAGTGAATCGTGTGCATCTAAGGGACAGTTGGATGGACAGGATGATAGTGCATGTTCTTCATCTTCCCTACTAGGCAATGTTGAGACTTCAACACTTCAACATAGTGATGACACTTGTGAGGATTCATATGTGTTGGCACTTGGACGTGATGAGATTAGGTGGTTGGATGACCAACCCTGGGGTATAGACATGGCTTCCAAGAAATCATGTATGGAGGATGATGAGATTCTTATGATGAGAGTGACACATTTTTCATCTTCTCAGACACCTATGATAGCCACGACACATGAGGATAGAAATAACATTTTTTATCTGGTGGAGGAGCCTTGCACGAGGATTTCACTCCAGGGACATATGGATCTGCAGACCTAGGAGGAGAGACATGACTTGGAGATAGTTGACCTTACACATACCTACCAGTATGGGGAGAGGGAGTCATCTCTTTTGGAGATTCCATTGTTAGATCAGGTTGTGGAGACTGAAAGTTTGATAGGATACTCACTTCTAAGACCATTCCACAGTGATGAGGATACACTCTACATGGGTCAGGATGACCATATCTCATGTCTAGACACATTTGTATGGGATCTGGGTGCATATGACATTAGTAGAGTGAGCACACAGGAGGATACAACTTCCCATACATGATACAATGTGATTCATATGGAGGTAGCAGTTCGTAATGGTGTGCAGTGGCATACAGGAGGACTCAGTAGCACAGTGGACAATGGGAAGTTCAAAGCCTTATATTTTGAGGAGTGTGTTATTGGGGATTCCATTGTTGACACTAGAAGTGAGGGGCAAGAGGTGGAACCTCAGCGAGACTATGATCAAGAGTCATGACATTGGACAAGACAATTGAGAGTCAGTGAGGACATGATCATGGAAACCACTAGATGCATGAATGATACACACACATTGGTGACAGATTATTGTTGGAGGGAATTGATGGCACATGAAAGTTCATATGGGGGATTTTCCATGGATGAATTCATACTCTTAGAGAAAGAGTAACTATGAAGAGGGTCGACTACCAACAATTGTTGATGGACATAGATTACCTATTGGATGTTGGAGAGATGTATCGCGGGTCCTGAAGGGAGAAGGAGTTGGAGGTGGACCGACTCACTCATGAGTTGGTGAGAACATGAGAATTCTTGGAAGGCACGCAAAAAACCCTTCAAGAATCAGAGTCAATATTAGATGAGCTCCGTGAGGAGACTGGTCATAGATACACTATATTTATCTCAACAGAGAGTCAAATATGTTCCTTAGTTACATTGTTGGAGGATGTTCAAGTGTCACAGGGGCCACCATTCATGGGTAGTTTTGAGACATTCAACCATACACATACACATGAGGATTCCAGAGCCAGGGACAATTACGAGGACACTTTCATTTGTGTTCCAGGATTGGTTGATATCCACATAGAGGTTGATCCAGAGGTACACTTTGGACATATGATGATGAGAGAGATGTACAGTGGGATTCATGGGGATGCATTGGATTATAGGGAGGAGACACACTTAGTGGATCATGGAGATTCCTCTCCCTTGCAACAACACAAAGTTCTGGGAGATCACCTTCTCAGTAGCAAAAACTATCTGAGTGATGATGGAGGGAGAGTGATTGACCAATAGTTTGTGGAGTTATCCATTGTTGTATCCAATAGTTGGAGTTTAGATGAGTATTCACCATGGGTTCTATTGGATGAGCTTTTGGTCCAATCCTGTGGATTGACCAAAGCATATGATACTTTCCATTCCTACAGTCGGTTACAGATGTCTCTATTATCTTTTCCCGATACTTTCATCATTGACAACAACATAGGGGGAGATATACAGTGGCAGGGGACATGGAGAGTCGGTAGGCCGAGACCACCTGACATGAGTGTCTTTATTTCATACATCAGGATAGGGGTGGATCATCAGAGATAGACATTTGAGACCTTGGGTGTAATGGTGAGCATCTTAGGCCATGAGATAGAAGATATCTCCTAGGGTGACATAGATTCAAATTCTCATTGGGATGAGGATGGAGGGCTTCCGACAGTTATTGGTATGACACATGAGCATTTAATGGGGATTTGAAGTGATGAACTTCCAATGTTGCCATGGGATCCGGGAGTCCATTTGGTTAGTGGGTTGTTTCATTTTATGATGGCCCTTGTTCCACTAGAGAGAAGCATACTTCACTCTTGGATGGTTTTGAGAGGGCTTGTAGGGACTTGTTCTATGTGGCTGGATAGGTTCTCCCTATTGATACTCATGATTGAGTATGGAGGTGGTTGGGAAGATGTTGATTCCATAGGTATACCTTTACAGGTTCAACTTCTTGACAGTAGAACTAGTTTTCACAGGTATGTCAGCATGATGATCCAGGAGTGGGGGATCCAGTATGTATACTTTGAGAAGACAGTCATGATCAGAGTAGTGCAACGTCCATGTGGTGGTCCCTGTCAGAGGCTAGAATGGGACCCTGGGATTACAGGGATGGGAATTTCATTGACTGATGGAGATGAGTGGATCTTTGCAGGTGGAAGTCACTTTGACTTTCTAGTGAGATTGTATTGGGGGAGCATGTCACTTTTTGGTGATTCGTTGAGGTCTTGTAGTACCTCACTATGCAAGCATCATGTCCAGTTGGTGGAGGTCATGTTGGTGTTGGTATAGTCTTGGAGGACATACTCATTTTAGGTTGAGACTGTGTGCTATTGGTAGGAGACTCATGGCATTGATATGTTACAGGACTATATTTAACGAGGCATTGTAGTTCACATTCTGATATGGGATCTAGGGATTGGAGTGCTTGGTAGTTCATCCTTTGATGGAGTTGATTTTTTAGTAGAGTGGTTTCTCGGGGAGTTGATTGAGATTCTTTGGCCATTGATCATTCTACTCATCAGGAGCATGTGGGTGTCATGCGTGGTGAGAAATTGGAGAGACCACACCTTGAGGGGAGTCTACCTTGTGTCACACATGTGGATATGGGACCCCGGTATCATATGTAGTTGGATTCAGTTATTTCTTGAGGACAAGCATTATTCTAGCAGGGAGGACTATAATGTCCCCATTTTGGGACATTATAACATTACAACATTTCATAGTGTTATGCCTACCTGAGTATCCAAATAGGGGTGACAGTGAGTTCGAGAGATATTGAGGGGTTTTATTGGGCCTGACTTGTATTGTTCATCATCATGATCCATTCCGCACAACTTGGCTTTGGTTATGTTGCATTCCAACGATTTCCGTAATTTTGAGTTATTATGGGTCATATCTTAATTAAATTCACTAAGAAGGTCATAATGGGAATATTACTTGGACAAACCTCTTAGTGTAATAGCTCATCAAAATTGGGAGGAAGAGAATTACAGGATAAGATGATGAGAAGTGACTTTCAGTGGTCGGAGAAGCCATAAGGATGGATACATCACTTTTTAGAGGTAAAATGGTTAGTTAATTAATTAATTAAGTGATTTAATCAAGGAATAACAAAATAATGTAAAAGACACTTGGAGGGAAAAGGTCAACAACGAATTAGGATTTTAGGAAGCTATAAAGGAAGGGTAAAACAACCTAATTGGGCATTTAGTTATGATTTGATGTTGAGATATTTGCAGAGGAGGAGGAAATCAACCCCCTTGTTGTTTTGTGGATGTCTGGAGGAAACCACCACCATTGATCAGTTTTGGTGTTGAGAGAAACACCTTAGCCTATCTGAGATAACATCCAGGTATTTCACCGTGCATTACAGTGTCCAGTTCAGTGATTGCACAGCTCAACCAGTGAGGGCGAAAGTGTTAGAGAGAGGGTTTGTGTGGTCGCTTGAGATATTTTAGATTTGGCCGATTCCTTCTGAACCATTAGAGATATTTGCAGGTCACACATATTGAGCCACCTATCATCATTTTCTGACAGTGGAATCTCTCGAAAAACATAAAACAGTCATTTAGGGCGCAACTCTTGAGGAAGCACATTTGGGGTTCCAGGGGACATTTCGGGGCAGATCTAAGGAATCCCTTCCGACCCGTTACAGAGGATACAAAGATGATCATTTTGATCTATACATCATCAGATTCCGCTAGTGGAATCACTAGGGAACACCCATTGAGCCCAAGAGGTGCGCAAACCCCCAGGGGGTGACATCTAGAGTTTCAAAGGTCGGATCTTTAGTCTGATAGTGATCAGGATCAGTTTAGAGGCCATGGTGCATGTTTTGAGACAATTTCCAACTCATTCCGATGGGTATCTCTATCAGGGCGAGTTTTCTGAATTCTACAACAGTTACCGTGAGCTGCCAAACTGTTTTTTGCCGATCTATACGTGCATGCGCAGACCAACGCCCATTCTTCTGATCACGGGTATTTATTATTAGTTTATTTGTATTCGAGTGACGATCCATAAGATCTTACTGACGATTATTATATATGCTTCCAATTATTATTGCATTTCCTGCTTTTTTCACATTATATATATATATCAGTGAGTTGTGTTGTCCTTATTTCACATGCATTGTATTATACTGCTAAAACACATAACAAACTGGAACACGCATGCGAAAATACCAAGCAGGTTCACACAGTAACTCAAACACATTCAGAAACCCCCAGAGTATCAGATTCAGTGGAAAAAATTGTAGTTCAATAATAGATATCCATATTAGATGGATCAGGAATATTTCATTATCCTCTTAAACCTAGAGTCGTGGGAGGGATGTGTAAAGTCACACTACCCTAGACGTGTGATGGAGACTACTAGTTTCTTGATGGGGAAAATTGGTCGAGTTGTATGGCACTTTTTCTTGATGGGGAAAATTGGTCAAGATGTATGGCACAGAGGGCCAAGAAATCAAAAGGTTTCTTGGAGCTAGGAAGTCGACTAGGCTCCTAGTTGGTTGGGAGGATTTCGTTGTTTCACTCTGGGCAAGTGGAACAATAATGCTTGGAATCATTTTTCTACTACTAGCAGGACTACATTGCAAATGGTCATCTTCAACTGACTAAGGAGGAGTTATTTTACTTGGTATATTTTGTTATGTTTCTATTTAAACATTTTAATCATAAAGCTAAGTTCTTATTTATCTCATCTTCTTATTTACATTTGTATATTCAGAATCAAATTGATATATTTAGCAATGGAAAAATGTAAAAGAGTTATCAATCTGTTCTAGGTTATTCCACCTAAGAAAGCATAAACATTTATTTACATTTAATGCATGTGTATAAATTATAAAACATTATTTAGTATCATTTCATGGTGAGGTGTTACAGTTACATCGATTATTTGTGCTTAACCATTTATGATAAAAATGAACTTTTTTCTTTTCTTTGAAATTAAGCATTTAAATTTGCATCTTTAAATTTAAGTATTTCTCTTAGTTGAGATAGGATAAATAGATTAATTAGTTTTCATTTCTACAAATTAGATTAAAACACATACATAAATTAAAGATCTTAAATTATTATGTCTCCTATCAAGAGCAACTATCTTTAGTGGCAAACAAAGCCCACATATCGGTTGGAAGTTACCATTCCAAATGAAAACAAGTCTAATTGGGGCTCGTGATCAGGTAGTTATCCCCTTGTTGTGGGAGGGATAAATCTGCATATCAACGGATACACTGTTAGCCACTTGGGGAGTGTTGAGGCCTCAACAACTCCCCTTGATTTTTACAAAAATAAAGGGCTCCCCCATTTGGATTTTGGAAATCACTACTTTCAATTGCATTTGAGTTTGTCTTGCTTAACCTGAAAAAATGATTTGATGGTTTCCTTTCTTTGATGGTTGGTTTTGTGTGTTTCTTATTATCAATTATCTTTTCTTATATTTCATGAGATGAGAATGTGGTGATATAATATTGTCGAAATAAAAATCATTAGCGAAATCCCACCCATGCATCTAGCTTAATGTTTATTTATTTCGGGAAATGGGTTGGTTGTGTTACTTGTTTCGATGCATTTTCCCTCCTAAGGAATGATTGTGCCATTTGATTTTTTGCCCCCCTTGTTATTCAACATTTTGTATGTACTCATTTGAACTTATTTAAGTTGATTACATGCCTCTATTTACGGAAATTGGATTAACATGATGTTTCAACAGACTCACCAAGTTTTGGTCTTGGGTGCATTAATGAATTAGTTGAGTTCATTGGCGGATATAAATAATTTAACTAGAAGTCAAATTTTAAGATGGTTGATCCACACCTAATAATAGTATATGTCAAAGAATGGTAGCGAGATGACATTTTTAGGATTTTCACAATGTATTATTTTTACAAGCCTTGAATTTTCATTTAAAAATCATGTCATTTTCACAATTTTGTACCAATTGTTAAGTTGATATAATTTAAGAAAGGATTAATTACATGAAAATTAATCCACGCCTTAAAATTCCATATAAAAGAGATTGGTAATGAGTTGATGGTTACCGAAGCATCCTTTTTTTTCAAAGTCTGGTTTTTTTCCATTGAAAAATGTTTGTTTACCTTTACCCTTTTAGGAACTACAATACTTAAAAATAGATTGTTCTTGGGCTTTGTCTTTGCCTTAATTTGATTGATAGATTAATAGGTTGGGTTAAAACATACTTCTTGAATGCAATTTCTTGAAACTTATGCACCTTTTAATTTTTCAAAATCTTTGCATATTTTTTCAAAGGTTTAAAGCTTAGGCATAATCGTTGGAAAAACATAAAATAACATGAGATCCGACATCTTAAATATATTTAACATCACTTCATATATCAAGAGGGTTATTCACTCCTTGACATTGGTTATTTTTGGAAATCTGAAATTAAAATATTTTTTCTTCCATATGAATTAAAACAAGGTTGTGTGGCAGCACAGTCCCTGCCAATGAGCTTAGAAAGCAAATTGTGGAAAATGGGGTCGAATTGTAAATGAAACGAAGTGTTTGGTGCAAAATGTATATCAGGGAAATGTTGTGTGCAACATGTATATTAGGGAAATGTTGTATGCAACATGTATATCATGGAAGATGGGGCAAAAGTAAATGACAGTTGGCAGGCAGAGCAACATCTAATTTTTGAAAGTATATAGAAAACCTTTTTTTTTTAAAGTATATAAGAAAGTAAATAATTTTTTGACAGTGCAAGATTAAATTTGGAAATTTAAATGCATTTTCCATATGGACTGGTGAAAGATAAAAATATATGATGACATAAAATTAATAGGAGATAAGAAATATAAAAATTTAAATGCATTTGTGAACATGGGGTATAAGTAAATGATGCTTGCATTGTTGAACGCCATTTATTTTGAAATATATATAAAAAGAAATGTCTGTAACATATAACAGAGTAAATGCATTTTCCATACAGACCACTGAAGGATAAGAATAAAAGTCTAACATATTAAAAAATAAATGCATTTGTTATACAGAGTGCTGAAAGATAAGAATAGAGTCTATAACATATAAAAATTTAAATGCATTTTTATTTGAAATCTGTCAAAAAATAAAAGTTTGTTACATGCCACTACAAATTTTGAAATATATAAAAAAATTAAAGTTGGTTACATATAAACCGGAATTTGAATGCATTTGTCATGTAGACTAGGATTGGGGCTCCCGTGGACCATTAAAGAAATATATACAAGAAACAGGATTCTGAAAAGAAGATAGAGTGCAATAGCTGCAAAAGAAAATAAATGGAAAGGTATAAGTGTTTGCCTATACATTTTTATTTAAGAAAGTGGAATAAATGGGTTGAGAAAGAAAGAAAATGCGATGAGTAAACTTACAATGAGGGTACATATGAGGGATTTTTCTATTTGCTTGCGGCTGTCGTTTCATTGATTTCGGCGAGGACTACAGTTTCAAGGATGTTCTCCATGGCCGCTGGAATGGTGGAAACTGCCTGTTGTCTTTCGTTGGCAGCTTGTTTCAATTTCCCTTTGAGCCATTCTTCAATGTAGCCTCTCATTGGGGTGACGTTGATATCATTATGGATTTTGATGTTGACAAGATCATTTTCTAATTCCTGGAAGTTGATAGAAATATTAGAGAGAGCCTGATGAATTTCCTCATTCTATATTGCATATCTGACTAGACAGTCATGGACATGAGCTTGATCAAATTGAAGGATGCTGTAAAACTTTTCTAGAGACAAGGTCTTCAACATAACAACCTGTTTATCGAACTCTTGCCTGGTTAAGGGCAAGGAGTTTGCGATTAAGAGGGGGTCTTGGAAGTCGTTGGTTTTTCCGACTAAGTCTATATTTGACATCTTTGTGAATAATTTATCTTTCTTCAATATGGCATGTTCACATAACTGAACAATGAGAAGCAAGTTCTTTACTTTTTCTTTCCAACATGCATTCAATTGCCCGATCCGTTTTTTGGATGGAATATATTCTTCTCTTCTTTTTGTTTATGTCATATTGTTGACAATCTTGCCAAAAGGGATGACCATTTTTAAAAAGAAATTTTCTTCATCTTTTAATTTGGCTTGCAAAAGTTTGAGCAAGCTATGTGTCGTGGTTCCAAGGGAAGTGATGGTTTGTGATCTTTTCCATGCCTTGGTAACCAATTCCATTCTTTTTTTGATATTTTTCTCCACATATCCTTTACAGGATGCGAGCAGGGTGGAAGATTCTTTTACATTGGGTGGAGGGGTGCCAGGCATGGCTACTGCCAAAGGATCAACAAGCAATGACATAGGAAAGAAAACATCTTCCAATTCCTTGACTTGGTCCTTCATTTTAGCATTCTGGCTCTCGATGCATCCAATGGAATCATGAAGTGCTTCTCCGGTCGCATTGTGAAGTTGACAGATTTGGGACAGCCGCATGTTGGCAACGTCAACCTCTGAACGAGATTTGCCTTTGATATTTTTAACATTTTTTTTCTCAAATATCAATTTTTTGTTCCAGCTATCAAAAACAGTGCTCTGGACCACAAAGGATTCATCTTCGTCAAAATTTTGGGTAACGGATATGTCCATTGGATGGTTATGGGGAATGGCGTATTCGGGATGATCAAGCAAGGGGAACATGGAATCCAAATCAGTGTCAACTTCCATGTTCTCACTCTGAATTTCCGGCTCGTCCGCCTGCCCCACATTTTTTTTTCTCTTCTTCTCTCCTGGAAGCTTGTGAGAACTATCAATTTTAGAGTGAGGAGGGTCGTTATCTCCTCCTTCGTTTGAATAACTCTGGGTTTCTTTGTTGTTGTGATGGGCCATTGGAGCGATGCTTTGGGATGTCGTGCTTTTTGGAGTGGTATTTGCGGATTGCACACTCTTGTCACTGGGGTCTTTCCCCTATTGTGTATACAATTTAGTGCAACTTTGCATTGTCTCTACGTTGCCGACATCAGAGGCAGGACCGTCACTATCTCTGTTTTTGGGCAGGTGTTTATTTACAAAATAATCGTCGAGGCCAAGTGATTGCAAATGTTGTCTAAAAATATCATAGGGGTCGAATCCTCTTATGTATTCAACATATTTGAGGTTGGAGATGCTAAAATGTGCTGCGAAATCGTCAAATTTGTTGATGTTTTTCAACACGAACTCCCCTATTTTCCAAGGCAGAGGAATGAACTATTTTTTTTTCTTCCTTTGGAACAGATGGAACCAATAGTTGTATTGACGTGCTACTTCTGCAATAAAAATTGTGTCCGTAATGTGACATGGAAGGAGAGAAAGTTGTTCCGTGGAGCCAAAAATTCTTATGACAGTGTTATTATCCAAATGTTGGAGTGTCCCCTTCTTGTCCAAAAAACTAGTTGCCTATTTAGATATGCGGGGAGCATCTTCTCCTAATAACAAAACTTTGAAAACAGACATGAAGCCATTAAAAACCTCATAAAAATAGTGGGAAGCCTTGTGTTTCCACAAGTCCTGGTACCAGAACGTTACTGGGTGGAATTTGCAGTTGACATTCTTGGACAGAGACAGTTGCAGAAATCGCCAGGAATGTGCTATTGCAAAAACTAAATAGGATGACATATAAAATTTATTTTCTCTTTTGTATCTTGACAATTGGGAAGAGATTTCATAGGAAATTAACCTGCCCCAATAAAAAATGGCTTGTTCGTTGACTGTAAAATACAAAATATAAAGAGCCATGTGGGAAACAGTATCTATGGACTCTTGTCCCGTTATTCTTGTAAACAACCAGGCAATTTCGCGAAACGGTTTTTTAAATGAACTGACCTTCATGTTTGTAATATCTTTAGGAACTAGATTCAGGTTTTCCAAAAAAAGGGGCAAGAGGTCCAATCCATTATTATGCTTTGCTAGGAACTATTTGCAATCTTCTCGTTTAACGTCAATGTTGGCTCAGGCAATTTCAGCATCTGGCGGAAGACATGAGGTGACAAAGAAACAAAAGAGTGGTCGTGTAGTGGAATAATTCTTTTCTCTGCAATAAATTTATCAGCGCACCAAGAGACCAGGTACTTACAATCAAAAACCTCAGGAACACAGACTGCATGAGAAATTTCGGAGGTCCAAATTACTTGGTTCTCTACGACATAGGTTGAGTAATAAGAAAATGCCCTAGACTAGTGGAAGTTCTAGTTCTCACGCCTGAAGATGTTCACTGTATCTCCACAAAACTGATGCCGAGCTAATGCCATAGGTTTATGAGAAGGTTGTTTTGCTGTAGATGATAGTTTAAAGTAACAGTTGGAGCGAATAATGTAACTTTTTTCTAAATCTTGGTTAAATACTTATGAATGGGAAAGCTCCTCGAGCCTTTCGTTGATTAATGACAATCTGTATTGGTGGTGCATGATGAACTGTTAGCAGTAAAGTTTATTTATTGCATATTTAGAAATGCGAAGGTGGCGGGTACGACAAAGAGAAATTAAGGAATGGAGGTTTCGTGAACGTGCGAAGGCCACACCGTGTGAATGAGATTTCATGATTTTGAAATGAACACTCGGAAGGGATAATATAATCCCCCCGCAAATTTTAGTTTAATGCGCATCAAATTTTGGTTTAATGTGCATGAATACGAGATGTCCTCGAGTCTTTCGCCCATCAATGACAATATATACAATTTCGGCATGATGACCTGTTAGAATTAAATGTTAGTAATTCCATATTTAGAAACAATATATATATATATATATATATATATATATAAACTTTTTATTTTGTTTTATTATAGAGAAGTGCGAAGGTGACGGAGATGGCGGAGAGCAAGGAAATAATGGCAAGCTCTGAAAAGTGGTCGAACGGGATTCAAAAAAGGGTTACGGGAATAGTCAGGACAGCCGAGTGTTGCATGGTGAAATTTCATGTTTCGGAATTTTTGAGTGCAAAATGTGTAAAATGGAAGAGATCATGATGGGGAAGTTCAACCACCGGTTTTTATATTTGCGGAATTTCGACAAAGTGGCTAAGTATGGAATAGGGAAATTGCTAATTGCATGCGTAGCAATAAGATTTTATATATAATTGCGAACTGCTAATTGCAAAGGGACGCATGCACAAGAAACAACCACTACAACTGAATATATCTTGAACCCGCCAAAGCGACGATTCCCCAAATAAATTTGAACAAATGGCGAAGTATGGAAAGCTTATAGACAAGCTTCAAAATGGGGTGACAATTGTTTCACTAAATATGCGAGGACCCGATGGTTAAATTGAATTTCTCGAAAGTTTTCAGTGCAAAAATGTGCACCACGGAAAAGGGCATGATAGGTGGACTGTAATATGGAAAAGGGTATGATCTAAGAATGGTTGCAAATTTGTATATCTGTCAATTTGTATATAGCGGAGCTACGAATGTTGTTTGGAGGTCATGGAAAAGTAGAAGTGCAATGTTGACTGGACCACCGCGCAAGTCCGCCTGTCAATTTGTATATGGCGGAACTCTGGGTGCTAGTTGTGGGACAGGGAACAATAGAGGGTCAATTTAAAGAAAGGGGAAGCAGTTGTTGTAAACACGTGAATCTGTGAAGCTATGGAGCAATGCATTCTTGGGAAAATAAATGATTAAGTAACCAGGAAGAGAAACTAGAGGGAATAAAAGAGTGGGAAAATAGAAAGGCGGAAGGCAGTTTTCGTAAGTGCGAATTAGTTTCAAAGAAGCCCCATTGTTGCAAAACCATGATCTACTAATTGTCAACAAATGTGTTGTTGAAGACTACATTTTATTCCAATGTGCGCGTGCAACTATGTTCTTGATACATTATTCCATGACTGTAACATATCAACTTAGCTACTAAACTTGATTTTGTACTAATTGCTAGCAAATGCTTTATTGAAAATTAGATTTTATTGGAACGTGTGGGTGTAACTGTGTTCTTGATACATTCTTCCATCAGTGCAACATATTAACTCAAGTATTAAACTTTTTTCATTATGGGTTGTTAGCATTAAAACTTAATAATTGCATGTCTAGAAACAAGAATAACGATTTTGCTGCAACATTGTACATTAGTATTAGTAAACACAAGATTGAATTAGAACATGCGTTAAACCCAAAAAAGAGGCAGCAACAAAGAGTCCAAGGAAAAAAAAAATTAATAGCAAATCCATTTAGAAAAATAAGAAAAACACTAAGTACTGCACATCTATGCTTAGAAATTGGACCCAGTTCTTCGAGCCCAAACAGTGAAGGTATCTACGACAAACACAGGCATGGGTTCCGCAGTGTGCAAGATCCTTGGATTTTTCTCCTCGATGAATCATCCTCTGCTGAAATTGATATTTTTTAGAAGCTTTCCCTGAGGAAGAAAATGAAAAACAACTTGAACGTGCAATTCTAGAGACCCAAATTAGTCCATTCCGGGCAGAAGGAGATGACTAGTAGGAAAATGTGTTGCAACAACAAGATTTTTGGACCTGATGCCCGAAAATGTTAAACAATATTTTTTTGGCTTGAAATATATCTCTGGGAGCATCAACATATCATTTCTTTACAATGAAACTCTTCTACCCATAATGGACTAATTTGGAACTCTGGAATTCCTACTTTCGTGGTGCAAAGTGGTTGTTGCGTTCACCTTCAGTTTCTTTTCTGAAACTCCTTTTGGTGTTTTCATGACTGGGATCACAGAGCCGGGAAGGTCTGTTCGTTATGGTTGATGGCCCAGGAGTGGGAATATTCTCTACATTGGCATCATCCATTGTCGTATCATCGTCCATCAGATCATCTTCTTCTGGCTCAGAATTCATGGCATCAACTTCTGCAACAGCCATGACTGCAACTGGGCAGGTTCTCTGAGCAGCCAGGATTGACATGGAATTTTTTGGCTTGAAATATATCTCTCAGTGTACCAAGGGACCATCTCCTATTTTTATCCTGGGCGGAGGGAGATGAATAGTAAGAATATGCCCTGGAATAGTGGAACCTCTGGCCATTATGCCCCAATGTGTTTACTGTGTGTGGAGAGAACTGCTGCCAGAAGTTATTAAGAATTTCCATTTTCTCGAGACGATGTTTGAAATGAAAATCGGGGAGGGATAATATAACTCTCCGCAAATTATGGTTTAATGCATATCAATGGAATATCTCCTCGAGCCTTTCGCTGATAAATGACAATTTCCAAGGTTCATGCAGAATGACCTGTGACCATCACAGTTCACTAATTGCACAATTAGAAAAAAAGTGCGAAGGTGGTGGTGACGGAAAAAAGAGATTTAAGAATCACAAATTTGTTAAAAGCACCCACCCCCCGGTGCACAAAAAAAAATATTGCGTCGCCTTTGAACTGAATACATGGAAAGGATAACATGCTTGTGCAAAAATCTTAGTTTAATTTGTACTAATGACAAATCTTCTCCGGATTTCCGAACATTAATGACAATTTTAACGGTTGCTGCAGGATGGCTACTAGCATTGAAGCTTAATTATTGCATATCTGGAAACAAGTACGAAGGCGGTGGTGATGGAGAAAATGATTCCAAGAAATACCAAAGTATGGAAAGCGGTCAGGCGGGTTACAAAAGAAAAAGGGTAGAAGATATACCCAATAGACGTGAAGGGTCGATGGTTCTCGGCCCGACGGGTGGGTTCTCGGCCTAGCTAGATGAAAATTGAGCCTCTATTGTTCTGTGTCCTACAAATAGCACCTACACTTCCGCAATATACAAATTGATAGGCGGAATTGCGGGTTGGTTGGTTCAACATTGCACTTTTTTTTGTCCTTAAGCGATTCCGTATTAATTCCATATTTAGCCACTTTTTTGGATCGGGAGTTGTCGGGATGGCGGGCAAAAAATTGGGCATCTGTTGTTCTGTGCTCTACAAATAGCACTGACAATTCCGCAATATACAAATTCAGAAGCTGACCTGCAGTAAATTATTACTGTTAAATATTTATATTGTAGAATTTAATTAGACGAGAAAGTTTGTACAATGTGGTCGGTCGAGTGATACAATAGTATTTCAACAAACAAGCAATACATAGTAAACATGTACTTTTATTAAGTAGGGACATGAGATTTTATAGAACATATGTGAATCCCTCATTCCATATTTGGGCAGTTTTTTTTTCGCGCGTTCACGACCTGGTGGGCTGAAAATCGAGTATCTATTGTTCTATGTTCTACAAATAGCACCTACAGTTCCGTGATATACAAATTGAAAGAGGGACTTGCAGAGATGAGTCTCTATATAAACTATAGACATGAGATTTTATAGAGCATATGCGGATCCCTCATTCCATACTTAGGCACTTTTTTGATCGCGGGTTTGTGGCCTGGCAGGCTGAAAAAAGAGTCTCTATTGTTTTGTGCCCTACAAATAGCACCCAGATTTCTGCGATATACAAATTGACAAGAGGACCTATGGGCTGGTTGGCTGAACATTGAATTTCTATTATTCTAGAACATATGTGGATCCCTCATTCCATACTTGGGCACTTTTTGGATCGCGTGTTCGCGGCCTGGGGGGATGAAAATTAAGTATCTATTGTTTTGTGTCCTACAAATAGCACCTACACTTCAGTGATATACAAATTGACACGTGGACTTGTGGACATAGTCTTTGTATAAAGTATGGAATGAGATTTTATACAACATATGTGGATCCCTTGTTCCATACTTAGGTAGTTTTTGGATCATGGGTTTGCGGTCTGGCGGGATGAAAATAGAGTCTCTATTGTTCTGTCTCGTACAAATAGCACCCACACTTCCACGATATACAAATTGAGAGGTGGACTCGGGTTGGTTAGTTGAGCATTGCACTTTTATTGTCCCGTAGCGATCCCGTATGAATTTCATAGTTAGCAATTTTTTTGATCAGGGGTTTTGGGGCTGGCGGGCTGAAAATTAGGGCTCTATTATTCCGCGTTGTACAACTACATTGTTCTAGAAGATATGAAAATCCCTCATTCCATACTTGGGCACTTTTTGCATCACGGGTTCGCGACCTGGCAGGCTGAAAATTAAGTATTTATTGTTTCGTGTCCTACAAAGAGCACCTAGACTTCCGCGATATACAAATTGACACGCGGACTTATGGACATAGTCTCTATATAAAGTATGGAATGAGATTTTATACAGCATATGCGGATCCTTCATTCCATACTTAGGCGGTTTTTGGATCGCGAGTTCACGGCCTGGTGGGTCGAAAATAGAGTCTCTATTGTTCGCTCTCCTACAAATACCACCTAGACTTTCGCGATACACAAATTGACACGTGGACTTCTGGACATAGTCTGTATATAAAGTATGGGATGAGATTTTATACAACATATGTGGATCCCAAATTCCATACTTAGGCAATTTTTGGATCACGGGTTCGTGTCCTGGCGGGCCGAAAATAGAGTTTATTGTTCCCTCTCCTACAAATAACATCCATACTTCCACGATATACAAATTGACAGGTGGACTCGGGCTGCTTGGGTGAACATTGCACTGTTATTGTCCCGTAGCAATCCCGTATGAATTTCATAATTAGCGATATTTTTTGATCGGGGGCTCTGGGGCTAGAGGGCTGAAAATTGGGGCTCTATTGTTCGGTGTTGTACAAACACATTGTTCTAGAACATATGTGGATCCCTTATTCCATACTTGGGCATTTTTTCGATCACGAGTTCACAACCTGGCGAGATGAAAATTAAGTATCTATTGTTTCGTCTCCTACAAATAACACCTAGACTTCCGAGATATATAAATTGACACGCGAACTTGTGGACATAGTCTCTATATAAAGTATGGAATGAGATTTTATACAACATATGTGGATCCTTCATTCAATACTTAGGCAGTTTTTGGATCGTGGGTTCGCGGCCTAGCGGGCCGAAAATAGAGTCCCTATTGTTCCCTCTTCTACAAATAGCACCTAGACTTCCACAATATACAAATTGACACGCTGACTTGTGGACATATTCTATATAAAGTATGGAATGAGATTTTATACAACATATGCGGATCCCTCATTACATACTTAGGCATTTTTTAGATCACGGGTTCGTGGCCTGGCGGGCCGAAAATAGAGTCTCTATTGTTCCCTCTTCTACAAATAGCATCCAGACTTCCGCAATATACAAGTTGACAGGTGGACTTAGGCTAGTTGGTTGAACATTGCAGTTTTATTGTCCTGTAGCGATCCCGTATGAATTTCATATTTAGCAATTTATTTTGATCGGGGGCTCTGGGGCTGGCGGGCTGAAAATTGGGGCTCTATTGTTTGGCGATGTACAAACACATTGTTCTAGAACATATTCAGATCCTTCATTTCATACTTGGGCACTTTTTTGATGGAGGGTTCGCGACCTAGCGGGATGAAAATTAAATATCTATTGTTCTATGTCCTACAAACAACACCTAGACTTTCGTGATATACAAATTGATACATGGAATTGTGGACATAGTCTCTATATAAAGTATGGAATGAGATTTTATACAACATATGCAGATCCCTGATTCCATACTTGGGCAGTTTTTGGATCGCAGGTTGGCGACCTGGCAGGCCAAAATAGAGTCTCTATCGTTCTGTCTCCTACAAATAGCACCCATACTTCTGCGATATACAAATTGATAGGTGGACTCGGGTTGGTTGCCTGAACATTGCACTTTTATTGTCCCGTAGCGATCCCGTATGAATTTCGTATTTAGCGATTTTTTTTTATCGGGTCTCTGGGGCTTGCGGGTTGAAAATTGGGCCTCTATTGTTCCATGTTGTACAAACACCACCCACAACTCTGCGATATACAAATTGACAAACGGACATGTGGGTTGCTTGCCTCAACATTGCAGTTTCATTGTTCCTTGTCCTCCGAATAGCACTAAGAGTTCCACGATATATAGATTGACAAATGGACTTGAGGGCTGGCAGGTTCAACTTTGCCATTGTTTATAGATGCCAATCCCTATCAACTATCTAACACATTTAAAAACATTATTTTCAATACTAAATTATTAATAATAATTTTTTATATTGCAGAATTTAATTAGACGAGAAAGTTTGTACAATCTGGTCGGGCGACTGATATAAAAGTTTTCTGACAAACGAGCAATACATAGTAAACATGTACTTTTAGAAAATATGGACAAGATATTTTATAGAGAATATGCGGATCCCTCGTTCCATACTTGGGCACTTTTTGGATCATTGGTTCTCGGCCTGGCGGGCTGAAATTTGAGCCTCTTTTGTTCTGTGTCCTACAAATATCACCCACACTTCCGCGATATACAAATTGACAGGTGGACTTGGGGACTCCACATCTGGCGAGTTCAATATTGCAATTGTTTAGTGATGCTCATCCTATCTAAATTTATTTAAAAACATGATTTTCAAATACAAAAATATTAATATTAACTATTGTTATTGTACAAGTGAATTACATTAAACTATTAAAGGATGTTAAATCGCTTATTTAAAAAAAAATGAAGGAAACTATTTTTATTTTTTTTAAGATTCTATCATCGTAAGCATAAGAAGGACCAATTTGAATTTCAAGGCCCTCTTGTTCATATGATAGCACAATTTCACTCCACACAATATATATTCGTTGTTTTCAAATTATTCCAGGATATTAATTTTACCAAGTTCATCGAATAAGCAAAAATGTGAAAACAACGACCAATTTGAATTTTAACAGCCTCTTGTTGGTATGATAGGACAGTTGCACTTTGCACAATATATATTCGTTGATTTCAAATTATTTCAGAACAATAATTTGATCAAGTTCATCGATCAAGGAAACCTGCTAAAGCAAGTAACATAGTACATTTGTGTTACATCGACATAGGAATTATCAGGCGGATCTATGTGCCAGCTGGCTAGAAAGAATCAATTATATTGTTCTGTGTCCTCCAAAGAATAGCTATATTTCCACGGTATACAAATTGACAGACAAAGCAGATAACCAAGAGCCAACATTACATTAAACATCCCACAAGCAAGTTCCCAGAAGGTTCCATAGAGCAGAACCCATCGACCTTTGCACCAAACAATTTGATATACAAAGAAAAGACGTCGCCGCATTTGTTTTCTCTTGAAACGAACTTTCATCTGGATGTTGAACAAATATTAGAGAGAGACATGAGGTATTTTCGTTTCCTCCCAAAGTTTGATATAATTTTTTTTTTCCCCTTCTTCAGCCGATATGCAAAATTGCATTGTCCTCATTTAAGGTGAATTTTCTCTGTATCTGAAGCTGTCGTAGCATGTAGACACTGCTTGCCTTTTTCTATAGATACGTTTCATATGACAACTCTGCCAACTCAAGAAGCACATTTTGTAACAGAAGTTGCCTAACCATACAATGCACGGTTGTGTTTCCCACGGTTCGGATAACACCATTGAGGCAATGTCCATAAATATATGGATATTTTTCACCACATCGCAGACAATCAATCATATCATCACTTACCAAAGCAAAGGCAGAATCATGAGAATGACATTTGCACATACAGGCTCAAAGGGGGTCGAGTACACATTGGCTACAACTAAAATACCTTCAACCTGGGAACACGAGAAAAGGGATTAATACATTGAACAATATAATACACAACTACACCCCCCCCCTTGCCTTTAAAAAAATAAATAAACAGGTGCATAAATTTGTTGAAGGATATTTCTATAAGCAAAGTGAGGATGATTTTGTGAATGTATACGCACAACAATTGTAGAGCTAGCTAGTTTCTCCAGATCCTTTACTATATCTGCTCGCAACTCTGTTACAAACGTTTCCTGGGTTGTCCGAAAGATCCTTTCTCTAAAATCCTTCTTCTTTGTTATATTTTTTAACAACATAAGTGGAATATGCCCTCTATGCAATTGTTGTTCCATTGACGAAAACAAATCTGAATACGTATCGAGCAATTGTAGCTGCAACATGGAACAGTGCAAGATTTGTGTAACTTATTCGACATACATGCAGACGCGAAAGTAAAGAACAAAACTGAATATGAAAAGTGGTACCATTGCCTTGTCATTGTCCGAATCTCCATCCTTTATATTGTGTTGCGACCAAAATGTTCTCGCCAGTGTCACAGCAGCCCCAATCGTTCTCATTGGGTAAATATCAGTGCTCTGCGCAAGCTAGCTGATAGTCGAGTCCGGGAGGAAGCGATATTCTGAAAAAATAGCAGGAATTTTTTCCACAATGCTTTCTTCGTTGAGCGAAATAATTCGATCACAATCACCACAGTCATATACTGTTTTGGGAAATATATTAAAATTTGTAATGGATATCCATTATGCGGAAATATCTTTTCTTCATGTTTATGGACAAGTTGTGGAGGAACAGTCAGTGTCACTGTCATCATGGTGTCCTTGTCTGTCATATCAACAATGCATAATGGATCTACTTTTGTTTTCCTTGTCCAAGTAGGTTGTATAGACAACCATTATGTCCCCGACGAACACCTGTCCAGTTTGGCGGTTGTTCAAGCCCTCTATTGACTGTACTATGGATGTCATAACTCTAGACTTGATGAAATTTTTTGAACATGAAAACTAAAGTGAATGGTAGTGTGCTAGAAGTACACACATAGTTTTGATGAACTATGGAGCCACAGTTTCGCAACCACACCTCTTACACGGTAGAACATGCAACACGTTCAACGTCTCGCTTGTACTTGTTGATAATTCTTGCAAGCTGCAAACCATGTATTGCAAATGGCATCAACATATCCTCCATGCCATAGATCAATATATAGCCCATGAATTTTTTTTAGTAAACATAGTAAGAGCAGAGCGTATGCATCTTTACCTTTGGCCTTGTCGGTATGTTGATGTCTGGGATGACTGACTGCTCATGGCCGTGTCACTAGTCCAACTTTTTCTAATACAAGCATGTGCAGATGAATATCAGGACTAAACAAATATATGCATTGTATATTGTCCATCGGAAGGACCAAATAACCATAAAACTGTATGCATATTAATTTTTTAACTGGATAAATGTTTAACAGTAAACATGGCATGACCACGAGCCACCATGTCCAATCTGTATATTGCGGACCCCCGGAACCCAGGGGAGAAATCTTCAACCTGCCAACCTGGAACCTATAATCGAGAAAGTGGGTAACTATGGAATAAGGTAGAAGTAGGACCACATATGTCAATCCGTTAGTCCACTAACCGGCGCACGAAGGAATTTTCGGAAACCACACTAAGCAGATGAATTAGAAAACAAAAGGGATAATAGAAAATGGAAAAACTAGAAACAGGGAGCACATAAAGGACCATTATTGCGAAGTCATCATTTTCAAGTCTAATACTATATGCTTCTACCCGATTTGTATATTTAATTTACCGTCACTATTGGTATACCTTTTAGAATATTGTACCACAGAACCCTCTTCTCTTGCACAAAAGAATTCATCTCCCTGTCCTAGAAACCTTTTTTTTCCAAGACAACAACGTCGAATATGCAATCGACACGAAGGCAACTTAGTATGAAAATAGACACCTAAAAGAAAAATAAACAGGTCTATTTACCCACCAAAGAGTCCTTCGTCTTGTCCAACCCTTATGTTTGTTTAAATGCAGCAATGCGGCACAAACACAACATACATGAACTAGCTTAATATGCAGGAATGCATGTAACCAAGATAACTTACCATGTAGGAAGACACGCAACTAGCTTAACACATATACAGACCATAAAATAAATACAAAACAACGCAATATGAAACAACAATACAAGCATGCACCTTTCTATATCCTCTTCAGCCGATGCACTCAACACTCCCTCCTTTTCTCTAGCTACTCTGTTTATTTCAATGTGGGAACCCACAAAATTTAATGAAGATCAATGGAAGCTGGTATTCACTAGAGAACAAACAATATGTACATACAACAAAACTGACTAAACGAAGAGTCTACAAAGGCAGAAACATGAACCTTTGCGCTTCTCTATCCATGGTTGTAAACGTGTAGATTTTTTTTTCTCTGGCCAAAATATATTACAAGGCACAAAATATCACGCAATTGCATGGCCATAGCTAAACGATTTCTAGTTTTCCCTAGAAATTTATCCACACATGACCTTTAACCATGCTCTTTAACCATTCTCTTTATCCTCTACACAGACTGTTGTGCCCACGATACAAGTTCTTAGTTTTCCGTGGAAAACTACCCAGACATGCTTCCAGACATGAAAATATAATCTTGCAGAATCTTTGTTGCACATATCATATCTCAAGCACAACACAAATTGTATCGTGCAAACACCAATCTATGTAGAGGAGAAAGAACATGTCATGTCATATCCACACATCTGACCATACATGTTTTATAAATGTAGCCTACATATATATTCTTTATTCCAAAAAACAACAGCGGATATTGTAACTTCACATGTAGTCCTTGAACAATCTTGCATGCAACTACCTTCTTTCATGGCAAGACTCGAGCACCAGGAAAATCTCACAGAATAATAGATATTGGCCTCAACAGACATGGAAAATAACACAACTACATATCGACTGGTGGGTGCAGTTGTTGAACACCGTAAAGCGCCCCCAA
>SNQJ01S0005139.1:14793-41692 GCA_010110895.2 Picea sitchensis | reverse complement strand
TTCGCGTATTTTCAAGTTATGTTCTTATAGGTTTACTCAAATTTCAAGCATAGACACTAGTTGGATGTGGAATATCAAATTTAAAAGAACCAATAGGATTCAAGATGATGATGTCAACCATAAGGGTAAATAGTTTTGGAGGGAACAAAAGAAAACTATTTTTTCTTGTATTTTCAACTTATCATGTACTTATTACTTTAAATTATGCATCCAATGAGTACCATTAAGAGAATTTTGAGGTGAAGGGTAAATAGTTTTGGAGGGAAAGAAAGAAGACTATTTTTTTTTCTCGTCTTTTTTACTTGTCTCCTTATAGGATTACTCAAATTTCAAGTGTAGGAACTCATTAAACATGGAATTAAATTCCACATACAACAAGTACCCACTATGAATATTTTTGATAGGCCCACTGGAGATACACTAGAAATACATTAAACACATTTTTTCATGTATTTCCAGTGTATCTCATTGTGGGTGTATCAAAAGTACGCAGAGCGAGTACTTGTTCTTTCCCTTGAAATTTAATATCTCTTATTCTATTATTTTGTTATTTTCCTAGAGAGGCACATTTTAGACCTCAAAATTCCCCTAATTCCACTTTGCATATTTTTTAGAAACCTTGTTATCCCCCTTTCCTAGGGAAAACTAAGGATATGATGTCTCGAGGCCCTCAGGTTACAAACATGGAGTACCGAGAGGAAAATGAGCAAGTAGGGGCCCCTATCATACCACACATCACCATCTGATCGATGGCAACACCATCCACCACACCCAGCTTGGCCCATAGATGACAACATGCCTTGCTTCATGAGGTAACAATTTTGGTATCGTGGTATGTGTCATTTTAATATTTGGAGCATTTGAACATGTTTCTAAGGATCCTTTCTTGATTTTGAAAACATTTTCTTGGAAATATATTTTTTCCCTATTTCACCTTGGTGAGTATCATGGTATCCTAGTAAGTGGCCACCCTCAGGGAAAGGGTTGCTATTGGTGGGTCTCTGTGACAAGGCATCATACCATTCCTGCTCATACTTGCCACCTTCCATCGCTTCTTCTCCTTCGTTTCCCCATCTTTTAGGTTTTTGGGATTATTGACCAAAGAAGGGCATGTACATCATTTCATGGGAAGAAGGGGACACTAGGCTCGAAGGTGACCTAGAAAAATCATTATCTATTAAAATATCGCCCTGGTATCCTAAGAGCAATGAAACGCTTCTCAAAAAAGTGAGGGACCCATAAAATAATTAACTAATTAATCAATAACAATTTTTAAGGTAGATCGTTTGTGGGCTATGCATTTCCTTTTTAGTGCCCCTTATTGTTCAACTTGGAAAGGCATGTGAACCAAGGTAGATCGTATGTGGGATATGAATTTCCTTTTTAGTTCCCCTTATTGTCTTCAATTTGGTGGCACATGAAATATAAATGGCTAATAAAGGGCTTGGAAAAATATGCTTTAAAAAAAAAAAAGGAAAAATATGTGGCTAGCCCTCAACAAAGGCGTCCATAAATGAGATAATACGAGCCCTTGTATGTCATGAAACCCCATACCTATAAATCTAACCCCATCCACCTCACATTCACTACATTACATAGAAAGGATTCTCCTTGGAAACATCCCCTACTTGAGGAATTGGTTCACCCAATAGGGAATTATGACACCCCTCCGATATCTAAATTTGGCAAGTTGTATAAGGTCTTTGAGCATTTGTTTATTTTGAAAAGGGGGAATTCGATGCACATGTTTAGGTGGTTCTTTTATTAGATATGGATTACTCGGCATGATAATTGTGACTTGTGGACCCTTGGAGGGCGTACTTGTTTGTCTTTCCAGGTCCTTGACAGGTGAAATCTTGATCGTGAAGGCACAAGGTCACTTGGACCTTCATTGGAGCATGAATCCCATAGGTTGGATGATACGACCCCTCTCCTTGGACAGATGGGAAGAGGATGTTTCCTTTAGAGGCACTTGGATACCATGAGACAATTATTCTTCAGCTCCTTGCTCCCAAACGTTAGCCTTGGAAGGCCTAAATGTCACACCTTATGCCCTATACATCACATGGGCTTAGGGTTTTTATGGGGTTTCTCATGGTTGATGGTCATGGTCATGGTTTGATGGAGAGAGAGAAACTTGACACATGCTAGAGAACTTGGTGGCATGATTTATGGCCTTTGGAGGTCAAATGTTCTTCATCAAAGGCTCAACATCTCTCCTAGAGGCCTTGTGTCACCCTTTAGGGCATGGTGTCACCCCTAAAAGGGGATTTTATTTTTTTCTTTTTTTTTTTTATGTTGTAAAAGGACAAATAGGGAGGTCGACCTCTCTAATTTGATGTTGACTTTTCAAAAAGTGGACAAATGGGTTTTACGTGACCTCATATAAATAAAGGTCACCCCTTTTGTCATTTGGATCATAACTCACTTGAGAATTACATAAGTGTTGGCTGAAATTTTCTCCCTACTTGGGAAAATTGCATGTCTCTCTCTCTCTTGTGTTATTGGATGCTAGTACATGTATTTTGGTGAATGAAGCTAATGCTTTGTTCTTTTGATGGAATATTCTTGGTAATGAAGGGTTTATCTTGCTATCTCTTGGACTAGGTAAGGAATTTATGCTTTGTGTTGTTTCTTTCTTGGTTACAAGGTTAATTTTTTAAACTCTTGGAGGAGTATAAAGGCATACACCCTCCAGCAATATCTACCATTGTTTTCATTGAATGAGCTATTTTGGAAAGGTTGCTAGGAGGAGTAAAAAGGATTACACCCTCCTAGATTTACCTTCCTAGTTTAGTTTTCTTTAAGGCATAAAAAGGATTACACCCATAGAGAAGTAACACAACTAGCTCTTACACAAGATACTCTTTTAACCCAATCGATAAAGGCACTAATCCACTTGCATTGGAAATATAAAACCATTGCATTGGTATGCGTGAATTTTTGAGGTATTGCAATTGTTCAAGTTGGAATTGATTCTATATGCTATAAGATTTCTTGTGACCTAGGGGCGTCTTGATTAGCCTAGTAATTCTCTTTGTTGTTACAAATTAATTCTACAACCATTAGGGTTGCAGTAAATTCATCCTCTTTCAATATTTGTTCACTATTCTACCACTGGAATTCACTTGTACTAAACCTTAGTTATTGATCTATTGGTTGTTAGCTAATTGTTGGGTAGTTTACTTGTTGATTTTTGTGGCTATATATTGTTGTTGTAGAAAATTTTTGCTACATCCACTTTGATTTTATAATAACTTGTTGATAACACTTAAAAAACAACCCTTAAATCCACCAAAGTCTTGCTCTAATCATTGGAAGTTTGACTAGTTATTGCTAGCTTTATTTATGAAATCTTGTACTAGATTTTGGATGGTTAAATTTGCAGATATTGTTATCATTTATTTCTGCTATATATTTCCATACTGCTGCAATTTGGAACAACAAGTTTTCTTGCTTGATCCCCCTTGGTTTAAGGCTTGCATGCATATTGTTTGTCTTGTTCTAGGAAGGGTTAACATTGTTTTGCAAGTACTCTATACTTCTAAACCATTCTCCATATACAATACTCACTTTCAATCCTTACACCTCCTCCAATATTGGCTCATAGGGGTGTTCATCTATCATTCTTACACTTTTCATCTCAATCCCACTAGGGTCACTGGGATTCCCCCCTTGTGGTGATTTCATCATCACTAAAGCAAGGGGAGTCTCTATCTACGGTGATAGTGGGTAGGTAATCCCATAGTTGTCACACTTCTATTGATTGGGTTGGGATTTTCCCAAGCTCTAGATTGTGCGATAACAAACCCACATTGAGATATATTGGAAATCAAGAAAAATATTTTTCATGTATTTCTAGTACATCTCATTGTGGGTCTATCAAAAGTGTGTAGAGTGGGTCTTCGTTGGATGCATAATTTTGATTTTGCATCCAATGAGTGCCTACTATTGAAATTTGAGTAAATCTATAAGGATATAAGTTGAAAATACAAGAAAAAAAAAAAGTATTTTTGTTTCCTTCCCTTGAAAATTCATATATCTAATTTTATAATTTTAACTATTATTTTAGTATTTTCCTTAGGAGGCCCATTTTAGACCTCAAATTTCCTCCAATGTGGTACAAATAATGAACCCCACAATTTTGACTTCTTGTAAACATAGAATATATGTCCCACCCAACAAGGTGAATAGCTTGTGGAGAGTGTGTTTTTTGTGGGATCACTGAGACCTCAAATATTTTAGGAGTTCACTTTCATTAGAAACCTGTAGAACCATATATCTCCACCTCATTATCCTCAAGGTGTTGTTGAGTTCCAATGGAATTATGCACCAAAAAACTCCACATGAAGTTCCCCAAGGTGGTTTTCTTTGGTTTTTTAGAGTAGCTAACAGTATCACATGATTAACCATTTTTCTATGAACACAAAAAAGGTGAAGGAAGGTGAACACATGAACTAAACTCTCCCATATGTTAGTTCCCAAATTTTTCCTTGGAGGTCACCATAACTAATTTCTTATTAGGGGCGGTAACATATGATGCCTTAGCAAGGGAACGGTTTAGTGCTTATGGTCTTTGCATGCCAATTCTCGGTTAGATGGTTGATTTTTCCTTCCATACAACTTTAATCTTTGCACCTTCACCTATTTTGGGATCCTTTCCTTCCATACAACTTTAATCTTTGCACCTTCACCTATTTTGGGATCCTGGTAGTAAGCATGAGTTGGGGGTTCTAGGTGGGTAGGGTTGTTTTAACCTTAGATTGGGTCATAAGAAAACAAGCTTGGATTCAATGCTCTAGGATTTGGAAAAAAAAAATAGGTATTAGGTAAGTTAATTTATAAGAATGGTTAGCAATGGAAATGGCTACTAGCCAAATGTTGATGAATTCCTTGAGGTCTTTTAACTGGTTTATGCACACACAAATACAACATTGATGCCCAGGGTTGTTAAAAATATTGGGCTCTTTAAAGTTGAATTCCCCTAGATGGGTGACAATCCTCTTAATGGTTGGCCAAAATTGCATGCATAGGTCAAGGAGGTCTACCCATAATGGGCAGGCTAGTTGAACATCTCAGTCAATCTAAATGTTTGTTGACAGTTGTTTCATGACTACTAAGGTATTCTTTCAAACCCGAGGGCCATGCATGATCCAGGTGGACATCAGTGGGGACTCACCTATTCCATTAGCTCAAAATACAATTTCTATCTTGACATTTTTTCTATGAGGTTTTTTAGGTCCTGAACTTCCAAGGTCATTTTGAGGCCCTAAATGACATTTGTTTTGGCCCGGAAGCATCCAATAATTAGTAAAAGGTATGTACTGGGCCTTTCAAAATGTGTATCCTCGGATATAACTTTTTGGCGGGTTTCCGAGCGCCCCAAACAGATATCATATGAAAACGTAATGCCCCTAGGAGGTTGACATATCAACTAACCACATCGGGGCCCACAAATATTTTGGCGTTTCATCTTCTAGAGTTAGGGTTTTGGATATTTAGGGTTTTCTCATTAATTATTTATGTTAAAATGTATTTTTGGATAATTGTAATGATATTCATGTGATAGTTTTCACATATCTTCTAAGTGATAATCTACCACTATTCTAGCGAGTTCATTTCACTCTGCATTTTTACGATTCCTTCATATTTCATTCATTAATAGAAATTGAGTATTGTTGTATCTCTATGTTTCTTTCATATTTTTGTGTTTTATTTCGACCCCTCATAAATTTGGATCAATGGTATCAAAGCATTCTACTCTTCATACGTTTCTTTGTGCATGTCCCCAATGAGGTCAAGGTATAAGGAGTTGGGACTCAAACTACTTGATCCTATGAAAGACCATCCCTGCCGACCCCAATGGCCTCCCATGGAAGAAGAAAAGAGAGACAAGGGAGCAAGAGATCCTATTTAGTTGTTTCTCAAGGAATACTTCACATGAAAGAGGACGATATGATGGAAAACATTTTCAAAATCCTTTGATGATGTTGACAACATCAGGCGCATCCTTGTCAAGTGGCCACTTTAGAGGCATCACCCCTTTCAAGGTACATGTTAATTTTGATATTCTCATATTTGAAGGTCAAATAGATGCAGATGCTTTGAAAAAATGGTTAAATCCGATACAAGGTTATTTCTTTGTCTGCAATTTCTCCGATAGGGAAAATATCACTTGTGTGCTCCTTAAGGCTACCCCCCATGTAAAAAATTGGTGGGAGACTTACTTTGAGAAAAAATCCAAAGAGGATTCTTGAATGTCTGAGGTTGAACCCACTTGGGAATGTTTTATGGATGTCGTTAAGGAACAATATTACACTATTGGAAACTATGATGACCAGTACATGAGATGGACCACAACGTGTCAAGAGAGGGACCAAACAATGTCAGAGTTCACAAATACCTTCCATACTTTGCGCACCAAGTTGGGTATCAAAGAATTCAAGTAGAATCTGGCTCTAAAATATCTTAGGGGGTTTACATAGTTACATCTAAACAAAAATTGATATTCTATACATCTCATCACTGGGAGTCGCTTATCAATATGTTGTCAAAATCAAGCAAAATTTTAAGTAGAGGAATATGGGAGTCGCTTATCAATATGGTCTACACATGCATTAAAACAAAATCAATTCAAAGGAATCCCTAACCTACATAACAAAGGAAAAATGAAGGATGGAAAACATCAAGACAACCAACCAAAGCTGCAAGTAAAGAAGGGTAATGTGAATACAAATAAAGACACTAGGAAGTCGTGCGAGTTCCACAAAATTCCCTAGCACAACACTGATGAATGTCACTTAAAGAAGTCATTGGTGGCCGAGATGAAAGCCTCAGAGTCAGATACAGGCTCTGACTTTGATTCATATCCATAAATGGGATGCATATCATTAATGTAGAACCCAGTGCCATAGTTTCTACCACCAAGGTCCAACCAAACGAACTATAAGAGTCGAAGGAAGGTGAGCACCTTTTTCACTGACAGATGTGGGTGAAGGGTGCTCCGCTGCATTTCATTGTTGATATAGGAAGCAAAAAGAACCTAATATAAACATAGTTCATCAAGAAATTAGAGTTTTTTATAACACCACATCCACAACCATATAATATTTAGTGGCTCAGCCAAGGATGCCATCTAAATGTCAACCAACAATGGCACATGCCCTATGGCATCAACCCCTTCAAGGATGAGGTATTGTGTGATGTTGACCCACTTGAAGTTTGTGATGTTCTTTTAGGCCATCCATATATGTGGAATTGTCATGTTGTGTATTAATATAGACTTTATAGTGTCATTGTTTCTTTGGGCAGACAATTGTACAAGATACCATAGGTAGCTCCACCTACCACAATTTATTTGGTCTTAGCTAAACAGTGCATGAAGGTCATCTCCTAGAATGGGAAATTTTTCCTCTTCATGATTCTCTCTCAAGGTGAACTGAAGATCGTGGCCACGTCTATGGAATTTGCACAGGGATTCTCTATGCAGCCAAAGCAAGTGGACAAGGTCCTAGAATAATACTAAGACATCTTCACCTTACCTATCGGGGTGCCTCTTCATTGTCAAGTCAAGCATTCAATCGATCTAACCACTAGTGTGTCTTTACCTAATTGGTCGGTATATCGACACTCTCATATAAAATGAGGAAATCAACTGCCAAATTCAAGAGATTCTCCAAAAAGGGCACATTCGACCAAGCTCCTCACCCTGTAGAAGCCCAACCATGCTCGTGCCAAAGAAATACGGGACCTCACAACTCTGTATTGATTACAGAGCTCCGAACAAAATTATAGTTGGGAACTGCAACTAATTCCCCGAATTGACGACCTTCTCAACCAACTCAAGGGATCCGAGTAATTTAGTAATATTGATATAAAGTTCAGCTACTACCAGGTCCCAATAGAATCGACTAATGTATGGAAGACTACTTTCAAGTCTAAAGAAGGTATTTTCAAGTGGTTGGTCATGCCCGTTGTCTTGATGAATTTACCAACAACTTTCATGAGGTTGATGGATGAAATCTTGTGGCATTTCACCAATTCCTTTGTGTTTGTATATCTAGATGACATCCTCATCTTTAACAAGAGTTGGAAAGAACACTTGCAGCACATTCAACAAGTCCTACACACCCTGCAACAATACAAGCTATATGTTAACTTAGAGAAATACTCCTTCGGCATGAACAAGGTCCAATACCTCATATACATTATAGATGAACATGGTGTGCATGTATATCCAACCAAGATCCAAGTCATTTGTGACTAGCCAACCCCGAAAACATTAACTAAGCTTCAAAGCTTCTTGGGCCTTACCAACTTCTATCACATATTCATGTTGGGGTTATATCATATTGTGTGGATCCTCATCCAGGTGAGCAAGGGTGGTTAAAAAGCCCAATTTGTGTGGGCCAGGTCACAACATAAATCATTTTATGATTTGAAATTGTTTATGCTCAGTTTCGGTGCTCACCTTGCTCAATCTACAACAACCTTTTGAGGTTGAGAAATATGCTTAGACTATGTTGGTGGTGCCATTCTCAATCAACATGTTCATCTGGTGGCCTATCACAGTGAGACACTCTCAGATGTCGTTCGTAAGTACCCCACCTATGAAAAACACATGTATTCCATTGTACAAGCCCAATGTTATTGCCAATTATGTTGCATGAGACCTCTGGGTGGTCCCAACTCTATGACAATGATCCTAACTTTGTGATGCAGGAGCATCACAAGCAAGCGCAAGTGGAGGATAGTTGAATATGCACCAACACGCATTTTGAAGACATTTTGAATTTTAAAAGATGAAACATTAATGTAATAGTTGGAAGGATGTAATTTCCCTTAAATGTTTTGGGGATTGTAATGCAGATCTTGAGCGTTTTCTCTCATCTGTCAGTTGTAGGAATTTAATGTAATGAATGTAAAGTAGATGTAGGCTTTAATTTGATTAGATAGCTTGAGGTTGTAGGAGGGAAAACTTGAGAAATCTCCATCATATGTATTGTATTGTATCATTATTCTCATTGTAGTTAGAAGCTATAGAGAAAGAGAGCATAAGAGAGCAGAGAAGAACAGAGATTGTAGAAGTTGTATGAGAAGATAGTTGTCGCTATTGAATCCATGCACATAAGAACTTAAATTAATATAAGAATGTTTTTATCCAATTTCATGGTGTTGTTATGGTCACTGTTTGCATCTATTGAATGGTATGTTTACAATTTTCTTATATACTATGTTTGCATTTGTTTCAATGTTGTGTGTGTATCTGCGATTTCATGTTGAATGTATGAATTCCGTGAGAGGGAGAGTGTAAGTTTCAATTGTTTCTCTTCCTGATAATTCCTGCAAGAAGTGCATTGAAAGTCCGCAAGGAGCGCATTGACGAGATTTTGAGTTTATTTCGGAAAAGCTCAGGAGGGATACCATTGTTCTTATACCAGCAGAAGTGAAAGTATAGCACAGATCCATGCAAGGTGTGCACAATCCAGTTGAATTCATAGAATTTTCCAACCCAAGTGAGTGGTCGAAGGATTTTTGTCGCAAGGTGCGCAGAGGTGGAAGACATCAGATAATCAACAATTATCGTGAAGGTCGCAAGGAGTGCACAGAAGAATTACCTAGAATCCTTGAGTTTGTAGCAAGAACCAAGCTCATGAGGGATAGAGACAAGAAGGTGAAAGAAAAAGCAAGCAATACTATACTTCTCGTGAGTGGGAAGGAACTTTTGGATGAAGTCAAGAACGATCAAGACATGCAGTTTGTTGTGGTAAGAAAACCTAGAGTCATCTTGACCAGTACCTCGATAGATGATCTACCAGAGGAAATTCAAGAATTACTGGAGAATTTCGCTGATATAGTGGTGGACAATTTTCCTTGTTCGTTGTCACCCATTAGAAGTATAATCCATCACATTGAACTTATACCAGGAGTGATTTTACCAAACAAAGCAGCGTACAGAAGCAAGTCCAAGATTTGAAGGAAAAAGGGTTGATTAGAGAAAGCTTGAGTCCATGCGTTGTACCAACAGTGTTAAGTCCGAAGAATAATGGTGGATGGAGGATGTGTACAGACTCGAGGTATATAAACAAAATCACCATGAGGTATAGATTTCCTTTACTCAGGATGGATGACTTGAGTGGGGCAAAGTTTTTTTCAAAAATTGATTTGAAGAGCGGATATCATCAAATTAGGATGAGGGAAGGTGATGAATGGAAGACAACATTCAACACGAATGAAGGGCTACATGAATGGCTTGTCATGTCATTTGTCTTGACAAATGCACCAAGTAATTTTATGAGATTAATGAACAAAGTCTTGAAATATTTCATTGGAAAATTTGTAATTGTGTATCTTGATGATATATTGTTCTTCAATAAGACCGAGGGAGAGAATTTGAGACATTTAACTTTAGTGATGAGGAGGTTGCAACAAGAGAAGTAGTTGATAAATCTGAAGAAGTTGTCTTTCATGAAGACATAACTCATTTATTTGGGTTTTGTAATTTCTTCGAATAAGTTGAATATGGATCTTGAGAAGGTAAAAGCAATCAAAGAATGGCCATCGCTAAGGAATATCTTTGAAGTTAGAAGATTCCATGGACTAGGCATTTTTTACAAGAAGTTCATCAAAAAAATTAGTGGGATTAGTGCACCAATGATGGACACAATCAAGAAAAGACATAAATATTTTCATTGGACAAAGGAAGCAGAAAGAATTTTCAGGTTGTTAAAGGAGAATATAACCGAACAGAGAGTTATGGTTCTGTCAGATTTCAATAAAACATTTCAAGTCAGATGTGACGCAAGTGGATTCGAGGTTGTAGTAGTCTTAAGTCAGGACAATAGAACAATTTCATACTTCAGTGAGAAGCTAAACGAGACCAAGATGAAATATTCCACGTATGATAAAGAGTTTTATGAAGTCATACAAGCACTGAAGAAATGGAGGCACTACTTGATTCAGAAGGAGTTCGTTTTGTATAGTGACAACCCTGCCTTACAATTTATAACCAAAAAGGAGAAATTGAACCAGAAACATGAAAAATGGGTTGAATTTATGCAGAACTTTACTTTTGTTATAAAGCACATTTCTGGAACTACTAAAAAGGTTGTTGATGTATTGAGCAGGAAATGTTTGATTCTACAGGAGTTTCGTGTGAAGACCTTAGGTTTTGATAGCCTTAAGGATGTGTACAAAGATGATTCAGATTTCAAGGATGCTTATGAAGCATGTGAGAATCCAGTTCTGAGAGATAGAAGCCAACGGATTGAATATTTAATTCAGGATGGACTATTATTTAGAGGGAATCAGTTGTGTATCCCGAAGAGCTCTATGAGAGAAAAATTTGTAAAGGAAAAACATAGTGGGAGATTGGATGGACATTTCAGCCATGACAAAAAGTTTGCGCAACTGAACAGTGTATATTATTGGCTAGGGATGAGGACATATGTCAAGAAATTTGTCAACAGATGTATAATTTTCCAGCACACAAAGGGGAAAAGACAAAATACAAGATTTTATCAACCATTGTCGATACCAGAGAGGCCATGGGACGCGATAAGAATGTATTTTAAGTTAGTACTACCTAGGACACAAAGAGCTTGTGATTCCATATTCGTGGTAGTCGAAAGATTCTCAAAAATTTCACATTTCATTGCATGTCATAAAACCAGTGGTGCAACACACATTGCAAATCTGTTTTGCAAAGAAGTTGTTCGACTTCATGGTTTACGCAAGAGTATTATTCCAGAAATGGATACCAAATTTGTTGGTCATTTCTGGAGGACACTATGGAAGAAGTTGGGAACATATTTATCTTTTATCTCAACATATCACCCTCAGATGGATGGACAAACTAAGGTAGTAAATTGAAGTTTGGGGGACTTATTGAGGAGTTTAGTAGTTGAACATCACAGTCAGTGGGATCAGATTCTGCCACAAGTGGAATTTGCATATAATGAATCACCTAACTGGAGCACAGGAAAGAGCCCATTCCAGATAATGTATGGAATGCATTCAAGGGGAGTATCTGAGTTGAGAGACTTAGAGAAAAGTGAGTTCAGAAGTGTTGGAGGAGAAGATATTGCAGCAGAGATATAGGAGCTCCATGGTAAGATTAAAGAGCAGTTGCAGAGTTCCAATCAGGAATACAAGTGCAGAGTAGATCAACACAGGAGAGAGCTTCAATTCGAAGTGGGAAATTTGGTTTTAGCACGCCTTAGAAAAGAAAGGTTCCCAAGGGGAACATATAATAAACTGAAGGTTTCATGTAAGATTTTACGAAAATTTGAGGCAAATGCTTATGAGATAGTATTGCCAGATGGTGTGGGCATATCACCCATATTCAACGTAGAATATATGTATCCTTATAGAGAAGATGAAGCAGGAGGAGAAGAGAATCAAAAGGAATTTCAATGGGTCAAACAGATGCCTGTAGCTAAAAAGCCGCAGATGGAAAATATCATTGATCAGAGAGTTAGCAAGAAGACCCGGAGGAAGACACATCTTGAATATTTGGTAAAATGGAAAGGACACCCGATTGAGGATGCCAATTGGGAAAGTGAAACAAAGATCCAAAAACATGGACAGACGTTGTAGGAGCTCATGGACAGGAGTCCATGAATTTTTCATCCAGAGGAGTATGATGCAGGAGGATCGCAAGCAAGCACAAGTGGAGGACAGTTGGATATGCACCATCATGCATTTTGAAGACGTTTTGAATTTTAAAAGATGAAACATTAATGTAATAACTGGAAGGATGTAATTGGCCTTAAATGTTTTGGGGATTGTAACGCAGATCTTGAGCGTTTTCTCTCATCTTTCGGTTGTAGGCATTTAATGTAATGAATGTAAAGTAGATGTAGTATTTAATTCGATTATATAGCTTGAGGTTGTAGGAGGGAAAACACTAGAAATCTCCCTCATATGTATTGTATTGTATCACTATTCTCATAGTAGTTAGAAGTTGTAGAGCAAGAGATCATAGGAGAGAAGAGAAGAACAAAGATTGTAGAAGTTGTATGAGCATATAGTTATTGCTATTGAATCCATGTATAGAAGCACTTAAATTAATATAAGAATGATTTTATCCAATTTCATGGTGTTGTTATGGTCACTGTTTGCATCTATTGAATGGTATGTTTATAGTTTGCTTATATACTCTGTTTGCATTTGTTTCAATGTTCTGTGTGTATCTGTGATTTCATTTTGAATGTATGAAGTCCGTGAGAGGGAGAGTGTAAGTTTAAATTGTTTCTCTTCCTGAGAATTCCTGCAAGGAGTGCAGTGAAATTCCACAAGGAGTGCGTTGACAAGATTCTGAGTTTATCTCAGAAAAGCTCAGGAGGGATACCATTGTTCTTATACCAGAAGAAGTGCAAGTATAGCACAGAGTCGTGCAAGGTGTGCTCAGGCTGGTTGAACTCTTATACTTTTCCAACCCAAGTGAGTGGTCGAAGTATTTATGTCACAAGGAGTGCACAGAGGTGGAAGGAATCAGATAATCAGTGATTATCATGAAGGTCGCAAGGAGTGTGCACAAGAATTCCCTAGAATCCTTGAGTTTGTAGAAAGAACCAAGCTCAAGAGGGATAGAGACTTTGAAGAGTTCGAAGGAAGGACTATTTCATCTTCAAGATGGATTGTTATGCCATTTGGTTCATCTCTCTATTTTTTCAAGTGAGCATGTGAATCTAATTTGGGAATCCCACTATATTCGAGTGGAATGACACTTTGGCGTGGAGAAGACAATGGAAGTACTACAGAATTATCTCAATTGGTTGAAGCTTCGACGGGATGTCGATAATTATATAATATCATGCACCTCCTGCTCCATCTCCAAGCCAACCATTAAAAAAAAATGAATGTACACCCCTCTACCTAATCCCGACATGCCCTGGGAATCCATATCAATGGACTACATGTTAGGTCTCCCCTCAAGCAAGCATGGAAATGATTGTGTATTCATGGTTTTTGATCGATTCTCTAAGATGACCATTGTTATAGCTTGCAAGAAGAGTACCATAGTCGAGGCCACTTCAAAAATCTTCTTCGAACGAGTAAGGGTACATTTTGGACTACCACATACCATCACATCATATTGAGATAGTAGGTTCTTGAGCACATTTTGGTCGAGCCTCTAGTCGTTGTTGGACACCAAGCTCACCAAATCCATGACCTTCCACCCCCAAACTGATGGAAAAATAAAGTTCGTCAATAGGATTATCGTTCATATATTGCACATGTACAACTCTAATCATCCACACACATGGGATGAGATCCTTCATTATGTTCAACAGAGCCCCCCATAGCTTGATCAAACACAACCTTTTACAGGTGGGCCTAGGATTTCAACTATTGGGCCCCATTGATGTAGCATTGTCCCTTGCGTCCACACAGGAAGAATATTTCCATGCCCAATCTGAGGCCAACAAAGTGGCCAAATTCACTGAATGGATCCAACACATCCACCAACAGTTCCATGATATTTTACAAAATTCCAATGCTAATTATAAGCACCATGATCACCAATGAGTTCCACACAAGTTTTAGGTGGGAGACAAGGTTTGGTTGAATTTTCAAAAATAACACCTTATAGGACCCAATAAGAAGTTGTGTCCACTTCACTATCGACCTTAAATCATCACCAAGATTATGGGCGACAATGAGTATTCCCCCCTTCCTTGGCTTGCACCGAATATTCAATGTGGACCTCCTTCGACCCTATTTTCCACCATTACTAGACACATCAAAAGTGGTAGATAAAATGGCACCTATAGAGATCAACCTTGACTATATGAACTAGGAAACCATTGATTGAATCATGGACACACGGGTTAAGGGCACCCACCAACAAAATATCCAACTCTATCGGGTTGTTAAATCAGGGCAGTTATTGTACCAAGGAAAGTGGCTCACCAAGCGTCAAGTTCAACAGAAGTTTCCCCATTTGATGGGGGAACTCAATGCAATGGATACAATTGATTACTAAGGGGGCAGTACTAATCCAAGTGGACATCGGTGGCCACCCACCTATTCCACTGGCTCAAAATACAGTTTCCATCTTGGCAGTTTCTCTATGGTATTTTTTGGGTCCTGAACTTATAAGGTTGTTTTGAGGCCCTAAACGACGTTATTTTGGCCTAGAAGAACCCAATAAATAGCCAATAGTATGTACTAGGCCATTCAGAATGTGTACTCATCGGCTAGACCTTTCCAATGAGCTATCGATCACCTCAAATGGAGATCATATGCAAAAGTAATGCCCCTGGAAAGTTGACATATCAACTAACCACATTGAGGCCCAAAAAACTTTTGGCATTTCATCTTCTGGGGCTAGGGTTTTGGATGTTTAGGGTTTTCTCATTGATTCTTTATGTTAAAATTAATTTTCAGCCTCATTGCAATGATGTTCTTGGAATGCATGTAGCTGTCACATCTCTTCTCAGAGATATAAGCTACCACCATTCTAGTGATTTCATTTCACTCTGCATATTTACAGTTCCTGCATATTTTATTCATTAATAAAATTTGAGCATTACTATATCTCTATGTTTTTTTCATATTTCTATGTTTTGTTTCATCTCCTCATAAATCCATATCAATGCATAAGGAATTTTTCTACATGGGCGGGGTTATTGAATTGGGACATGAAAGAATCATTGGTTAGTTTCCACATGTGAATGCGTTACCAACCAAACGGTTCCCACAACTTATGGATCCAATTTCTGATAATCACTTCAAGGTACACTCAACCCACAAAGTAACTCAATATAGATCCCACCCAATGTTAGGAAATGAGACACACTTCCACGCTAAACCTAGTAGAAGAGAGGATGGAATATATAATCAAGAAAATAAATGACAAAGGAAACACACAATACACAAAGATTTTACCCTGGAAACCCACATCGGGAAAATCAACATTCCTTGAGCATTTCTCCTTGTTGTCTTATTCATTTGGAATAAAAAGTTACATGTCTAACCTTGGTCCACGCCTAAGTTACAATTGACATCATACCCTCTTGCTTACACAAGAAAAACCATGTAGCCAATAGCCAATTCGACTTACATCTACATAACAAACAACCTTTACGATTATTGATTTATTGATCGATCATCTTTTACAACATTACAACAGGAAAAACCCTAAAGAAAAGGCACCCAAAAATGGTTATAAATCCACATAGATCATTTGATACAAATCCCTCGAATCTAGAGGTTCTGTTACAATCGACTACCAAGTCAGATTACCATCAACTACCAGTCGGCCTCCATTTGGTCTTCAATCAGTTTCTACACACCTTTCTGTTGGCCTCTTATCGGTTGACCTCTTCGACTTGTTGTTGATGTCTTTACCATGTCGAATCACCTCAACCTTCAACTTCGACTTTACTTGATTGAATCACCTTGACCTTCGACATCAACTTTACCCAATCAACTCACCTCAACCTTCAATTGTTAGTCGATCCACCTATACTAGACTTTCACTACGAAGAATATAACAACCCAACATTCTCCCACTTGTTGTCTTCTTTGATGAAACCGGAAGACCTCTTAACTTTCGTTCACATACTCAGGGCAACAATGCCCATTGCCTCTCTGCACCTAGAGAACTTCACAACACTCACAAACTTGTTCAACAAGTCTTCTATGTTTTCCAATGTGTCTACTCTTTCCAGTAGCACCTTGTTGATTTCCACCATATCTCTTATGAAATGGTATTGTACATCAATGTGAATAGTCTTATAATGATAAGCATGGTTCTTTGCCAGAAATATTACACTTTGAATATCTCAAATTATCTTCATAGCTCTCTGCTCAAACCCAATTCCTGAACAGAATCTTTTCAACCATACTGATTCTTTTCTTCCATGTATTCATATTTTTTTATTGATAAGGCTATGACCACCTATTGCTTACTCATCCAGTTGATTAGTCCACCAAACATCTTGAAGGCATATCCACTAGTCGACATCCAATGATCCAGATCTCCAGCCCATTCGACATTGACAAAACCATGTACATTTAATTCGCTGTCACCTCCAGGTTTTCCTTGGTAGTATATAGCATAGTAGTAATACCTAAATACTCTCTTGACAGTTTTCCAATGCTCCTTCGTAGGTGTCGACATGTACATGCTCAACACTCCCATTCTATGGTCAATGTCTGGTCGAGTGCAAACCATTGCATGCATTAGACTACCAACAACACTTGTATAGGGAACACGTGCCATGTCCTCCATCTCTTCTTGTGTGTTTGTACACTCTTCAACAATTATCCTTGCTCCCACGGGAATTGGCACCTTCACCAGTTTGCAATACTACATGTTGAAACGTTTAAAAATGGTTTCAATATAATTCATTTTTTTCAACAAAAGCTTTATAGCTTCTCAATATCTCTTAATCTCCATTCCCATAATGAAGTTAGTTTCACCGAGATCCTTGATGTCGAACTTGGAGGATAGATTATTCTTCACATCCTTTATTGCATCAATGTTGTTTCCAATCAGCAACATATCGTTGACATACAAAGCTACATATATGAAACTCTCGACTTCTTATTTGGAGTATATGGAGTGATTAGCTTCGCTTCTCACAAACCCCAAACTAATGATGTGTGTGTTGAAATTTTGGTACCACATCTTTGGTGATTGCTTTAGGCCATAAAGGGATATTTTCAGTTTTCACACTAGATCTTTCTTTCCCTTTACTACAAATCCTTCAGGATGTTTCATGTAGATTTCTTCTTCCAAGTCCCCATGTAGGAACGTTGTATTCACATCCATTTGTTCTATTTCCAGTTCAAATGTTGCAACCAGAGACATTATCACTCTAATGGAAGTTAATTTTGTAGCAGGGGAAAAAATCTCACCGAAGTCGACTCCTTCGACTTGGGAATATCCTTTCGCTACCATTCGAGCTTTGAATTTCTTGACTTGACCCGATGCATTCATCTTCTTATTGAATACCCATTTTATCTCGGCATGATTTCTTCCATTAGGAAACTTGAATAAGTCCCATGTCTCATTCTTGTGCAAGGATTCCATCTCTTCAACCATGGCATCATTCCTGAGTTTTCCCTCCGTTTATTCAACTGCCACCCCAATCAACTTGGGCTCAATGTCGGTGGAAATTAAAACGAATGTGGAACAAAATTCAGTCAGACTATACCTTTCGACTGGTTTTCTTACTCTCAAGATTATTCTAAGTCTGAACAATTTATTTAGGATTAGACTTACTTCTGACTTCTCTAAAGACCACGTCTCGACTATACACCGTTTTCCATGATGTAGGATTTGAAGACTTATATCCTTTCATTCCTTATTTGTATCCAATGAAAATACATTTGACATCCTTCTTGTCCAACTTGCTCCTCTTTTCTTTGGGAACATGCACAAATGCATCACATCCAAATACTTTGATATGTGAAACCAAAGGATTCTTACCCGACCATACTTCATGTGGATTCGTGTTGACTAGCGCCGAAGAAGGAGACATATTCAATAGATATTTTGCAGTGTCAACTGCCTCCTCCCAGAATTCTTGTGTGAGCTCAACACCACTGAGCATGATCCTTTCCTTGTCCATAAATGTTATGTTCATTCTCTCAGAAAATCCATTTTATTGTGGGGTATATGGTGTCTTAGTTTGGCGTGATATGCCACACTACTTGCAGAATTGATCAATTTATGTTCCACATAATTCACCACTATTGTCAATTCTTCCCACCTTAATCTTCTTATCTGTTTGGTTATCTACAAGAGATTTAAACTCTTTGAATTTCTCTAAAACCTATGATTGCATCCTCAGGAAATATATCCATGGCTTCCTGGAAAAATAATCTATGAAGGAGACATAATACATGGATCCACCAAGTGAGGGATTGTAACAGGGCAAAACACATCACTATGAGCCAGCTCTAGAATCTCATTTTCCCTTGTCGCTCCAGATGGGAACCTCACCTGACTTTGTTTACCATATATACACTATTCACAAAAGTCGACTTCTAACTTACATTCAGGAAAATATTCGACCATACCTTTGTTATGCATAGATCGAAGTCCTTTCTCTCTGATGTGTCTCATCCTCTCATTCCATAGCATGGTCGGGTCGACCTTATGATGAATTTTTGAGTTAATTTGAATCAACTCAGCCTGAGTTCCAATCTAAATTCCTTTCATTAAGACCATCACACCTCTAACCATCTTGCATGAATCCTTCTAAAATAGAGTGTGAACGCCAACATGAGTCATCTTACTGACAAATATCATGTTTCTTTCCAAACCTGGAATTCTTGGAAGGGTTCTACTCCTCCCATCCTGAAGTATCATTCAAACTCTTCTCTGTCCAACAATTTTGATTGTCGATCCGTCCCACAAGAACACTTCTCCTTCTTTATATCATTCATATTCACAGATCCATTCTCTATGTGGTGTCATATGATAGGATTCTCCTGATTTGATCAACCAAACATCTTGATCCGACTGTGTACTGGTCGATTCCAGATACACATCACCTCCCTTATATGGAGTCATCTTTCTCTCAGTCGACTGCTTCTTGTCGGATCATGTACTGAATTCCGTCACCTTCGACTTACAACCCTTTTTTTAATTCCCATCTCTACTACACTTCGAGCATATTCTTTTTTACTGAACCGAGGATTTATATCTACCCAGCTTCGACTTAAAATTTCTACCAAATAATTGTCCTTTGTTTCTGTCACCTGATCGACCTCTCACCACTAAATCATCTTTGGTCGATCCTTCCATGTTCTTTTTTCTCTTTTCTTCTGACAGTAGAGATGCAACCATGTCTTCTAGCACTAATGTGGGTGTATTACTCCCTATCGCCACGACTAACCTATCCCAAGATTCTTGCAAAGAAAATAATAGGCTAATACATATCTCCTCCTCAATGATTTTAATATCCACATAACATAATTGGCTTATAATGGTGTTAAACACATTTAAATTCTCAGTCACCAAATTACCATCACTCATTCTCAGAAGATACAGTTTATTTCTGAGAAACAACTTATTTACCAGGGATTTCGACCAGTACAAGTTTCCCAACTTGTCCCAAAATTTATTGGCCAAATATTCACCTGAGACATTCAACAATACCAAATCTACAAGACAGAGTCGAATCGTACTCCTCCCTATTCTCTTGAGTTTCTCCCATTGTTATAGAAAGATTTTCCTCACCCCATGCAATCTTGCATAGAAGGATTGTTTCCATTTCCCTATGCAAACTTGAAGTCCCTTTTTCAAATCTCAGAGCTAAAAACATAACTTTTCCACATATACGTGCTATGTCTATATTACAACATGCGTATACGCAGGTTGCACCACTACAACCCGCGTACAACAGGAAATGTGCCCAAAATTAAAAAATGGTGTTGGGTTTCCATGTCAAGTCAAGAGATCTATGATCCTTGACCTTCCATATACTGGAAACGTTCTGACTCGGCCCTTCAGTTCCACTTGAAGGCTATAAATGGGCCAAATCCGAGCTATCGAAAAGAGGAGAAAGAATTCAACTTTGAGAGCAAAGTTACTCTGGAGAAATTATTCACTTCACATTGAGTTTGCATCCCTTTGTCCTTTAAGTCTAAACACATTGTTCATCCCCCAAGCTCTTCCCTTATTGATTGAGAACTCCTTGGTATCTCTTATATGAGTTTGCCTTTGGTGGAGCATTGAAGTGGTGGAGGCCCAGCTATAAGGAACTTAGTTTCTCGGTTGTGAATGGTGCTAACACAGAAGTTTGTAACTCATTCACTTATGTTGATTACATCTTAATATAAATACTCTTTTCTTGTCCAATTAATATCTCGCAAATATTTGAATGATTATTCCATGGACGTATTTTTTATGAATGTTGATGGATTATTCTATTGAATGTGCTAACATTATATATTATCAACATATGCTTGGGTTGCTTGCTTGTTGAGGACTAGTTGTAGGTATATTGCTTTGGGTCAAGTGCTCAATGGTGGACTTCATCGAACGTCCAGACGAGGTAGGCTTCTTATCTTGTCTCGTTAGCATATATGTTTATATAGAATAATTGATATTAGAGTTGATTTCTGCAGTCATTTACGTCTGTTGTTGTTTACCCCTTGCCATAGAGCGATTTTCCTCGTAAAAGAATTGGCGACTATATTGGGGATAAAATCTTATGTTTTGGGGTTTGGAGTGTTTTTCTCCTTAGATTTCTCTCTTTCATATTGATTTTATTTTCGTATGGTTCCTTGACAGCCTCTGTTCACTCTGGATCTGAGTTTTTCAGCCTTCTCCTTAGCCTAGTTGTGTTTTAACACACATACACGGGTTTTTGCTTGACAGACGCGTACATACGTGTGTTGTACTTCTACAAGCTGCATACATATGTGATTTTCCCTTCAACAATCACCTACATCAACCTTTGTTGCTTGATTATTGGGTTTGGTGGTTGTTGGGTAGGTTTTGATGATTGTTGAGTATTCTTGGGTCTCTTTGGTGACTGTTAAGTGTCTATGGAATGACAGGAAACCTGTCTTTGGTTGAATTTTTGGGCGGTGCCTTTCTCATCATCTTTTCATTTTGATTGTCCTCGCACCTTGGGCTGGGTGTTTTTCTCCTTAATATCCTACTTGGGTTGTCTTTGTCTATACACCGTAGAGTCTTTTATATCAAGCTATTGTTCAGTCCTTTCATTTTCTTTTTCTTATATTGAAAATACAAAAATATTAAGCATTTTTCATTGATTGGCATTTTGATCTTTTGAGTATTTGTCATTTATCTTAGTGCATGTAAATAAAGATTGCATTTTATTTAGAATTGCAGAATTGAATTGAAAATTGCATTTTTGAGAAGCATATCATTCATTGGAAATTGAAGTTAGGACTTTTCATTGTATTCATATTTATTTATTTTGCTTGCTAAGTCATAACATCACTAGTTTCATGACCGCACCTTTTGAGTAAGCACGACCACTAAAATTAACGCTATAATTTAAAATTGATTAGTAACGATTTTATTTTCTAGGGTGCACAAACTAGCTTAGGATTTAGAGCCTTGGAATATGATTTTGTGAGAAAAATTCTCCAAGGTTATTAAATCAACATATGTGTTTGACTAAGGTAATGGAGAAATCCATTGTATAATCGGTAAGATCAGGAGGCTCTGCTTACACTGGAGTTAAGAATGAGGTCGCGTGAGGCCGATTGAAGGGATATCCCCCCGATACCTTCTTAGCGTCGGAGATGTTTTAGGGGATCTATTCATATCTGGGGATCTTGCTAGTGCCCTTACCTCCATGAGAGACGGTGCTTTCAAGGTTTCAGGCTTTGCTACCCTACCCATACGGTGGACCTGACTTATGACTGTTCACTTGTGTATAAGTTATACTATGGTTGATTAGTTTCTTGACTTAGGTGCCACATAGGTTACTTGCAGGGGTTATTCTACAGGTACCCTGGGTCAGATAAGGGTTGGACAACTCACAACCTTTATGGAGGATTACCTCTTCGAGGGGATCTAACCGACTAGTTGTTAAGCCCATGAGAGCCCTTATAACTGATTTTATTTCCTCTAATCTTTAGCAGTGGAGTCTCGGGCCCCTCTTGGGAGAGGCACACCTACTTTAGAAAGGGATGTCCCTTTCATCCACTTTATTTTGTTTGTGTGAATATTGGTCGTTCGATTATTTTTGGTTTGCTCTTTGATTACTAGTTGGCCTTAGGATTTGTTTTTTATAACTTGAATCTTGAGTCATCATGGAGCCAGACCAACTTCCCCGTGGGTCTCTCCGCTTGTTACAGTTACCACCAAGTTTTGAGAATTTTCCTTAAAAAAGGCGTAGAGTTATTAAACGTGGTACACACACCTCCACTTATCAGACTTGTGATTCTACAAGGACGAGTACTGAACCGAGTCATCAAGAGACTAGCAACCCTTCGACTCCCATACCTATTATAGTCAATGGTACCCCTTTGACTCCTTCAATCACAATGGTGGTAGTGTTGGGAGAACCTATCATCACCGTTGCCCATCCTATAGTGAACACTCGACCTATTTCCATGAACCCATTTGGGTCGCTTGGTCATTCACCGGGCTATAATTTTCAATCCATCCTTATGGCCTCTATTCCCTTCTCCTATGGTATGTTGAATTTCACTTCGTAGTTTTCAAAATCCCAGCCGCTGGCCCTAATGATAGCATTGTACTTGGGGGCACAACTCCTCCTTATACTCCTTTCTTGTTTGGTGGCACTCAGGTCCCTCAAACGACTCCTACCGTGGGAGGCATTCCTTCTTTTAACCTCAGGTGTAATACTATTACTTTTGGATGTAGTAACCAACCTGGCAGAAAAGCTATTGCTTATGGTCTATCCTTTACACCCGCCTCCTATGTGTTGATTCCAACCAACACGTTTGGCATGACGAATCCACCTTTATCCTCCGGATTCACACCCGGAGGAGGTCATTTTCACACCTTGGGCAACCCCCAACCTGGTTCCACTCCGGATGGGGGAAATTTTTATAACCCTCATAAGACCATTCTTAATACAATGATGCCCAACCAACCCCCTATGAATCATCCCGAAGGAGGGTATTACAATCCCAGACAGGGACCCAGTGCTTACCAGAATCCTGGATGGGCTTCAATTCCCCAATCAAAATCTTTCCAGGGATCTTGGGGCTAGATGTCACAACCTCATCTCCCTTTTCTATCCACGCTCAATCTTCCAGACTTGTTTAAATTGATGAATGACCATGTTTTTCATGATGCTACATGGCCTCCTGTTCCCACCAAGCTTCCTTAAGATATTCCAAAATTCGAAGGCAAGAATGGTGAGGATCCTAGTGATCACGTTACCACCTTTCACCTATGGTGCTCTTCGAATTCCCTTAACGATGATTCTATTCAGTTAAGATTGTTTCAATGCACCCTCACGGGGGTTTCCACAAAATGGTATATCGAGCTACCTAAGGGGGCATACATGACCTTTATTTAGATGGTTTAGTCTTCCTTAACCACTTCCAATTGTCGGTTCATTACGATGATGGCCTATAACTTCTGTCAACCTTACGCCAGGACAAAGCCACTCATATATTGGATCACATCCATGAATGGCGTAGACGAAAGAGGTTTATCAAGACCTGTATACCCCCAAAATTCCTGTTAGAGTGGTTCCTTAAGTCTCTACAACCTCCTATTTCAAAAGATGTTGCTACATCTGGGGTTACATATGAGGAAGAAGCGATTTTCAAAGCCCATCAGTTAGATCTTATATATGATCAGTCTGGGATGTTATATGAAATTATTCCTAATTCATCGAGGTCAAACTATGACCCTAGACAAAAGCTCAGGCCTCAAGCCGATGGCATTGTAGGCTCCGCCAATGTGAAATCCGCAAACTCTGTGACAATCCATTTGAAAGAGTTGTCTCTAAACTAGTCTACAGGAGGGCCAACTTCGTTTATGTCTTCCAACCCCACTCATTCTACAGATGTACATTTTGTGCAATCGTCGACCAACCCAAATGGTAACCAACAACCAGGCAAGAATAAGAAGAAAGGACGTAATAATAATCGTAAGGGTGGGAAGAATAATAAACCCAAGGAATGTGGTAATAATGAGAATATGAATAATAATGTTGGTGAGGGCAAGAGAGAAAGGCTTAAGGTGAAGTTTCCCCGTAAGATTTGTACAGATGATCACCTTACTCATTTATGCTCCAAACTTTGCGAGGCTCTTATCTCTACCACCCACTGTGCTGACAAATCCTTTCCCACATAACTAGCACATGGCCTTGAGCTCCTCAAATGCAGGAAATGTGATCAGTGGGATTCAAAAACCACCAGCACAAGACAGTGACCGTTTATGCATCAATATGGTCAAATATGAGGTTAATGTAGCCACTTGATCTCGCAATTATAGTTCTCCACAAACTGTACCTGGTATAGAGTCTCCTCCTCTTCTGGAGACGCCCTTGCAGATCAAAAAACCATAGCCACCGCCTCGTATTCTGAAAGGAGTACTCAAGTTCTCTACCCACAATCCTAATGCTAGAGCCTCCCATAATTAATATATCGTTGAGGACCTGGGTCAAACCCCTTGTGCGATGTCAGCTTTGGAGGTACTCCAGGCGTGTCCTTCACAGAGGAATGCCTTCCTATCTTCTTTAGGAGCTCTAGATCCCAGTGGCTCGAAAGTTATCAAGTTTGACGTCACATATGTGAAGCCTAGATTGCCTTACCATGTGGCATTCCAAATCCACGTGGGTTACTCGAAGTATACCATCAAGCATATTGTTGTTGATGAAGGCGCTGCAACATGTGTGATGTGTCTCATCTGTTGGAAATCCCTCGGCTCTCCAACTCTATCTCAATCTCCTACTATGTTGACTGCTTTTGACGGTCGTTCCTTCCGCCCTCATGATATTTGTTGGGACTTTGTTTTTTCATGTTTTAATGCATGTTCTAATCATTTTATTTGATCAACTCGCCTTGTTACATACCTAGTTTTCATGTACTTGTTGTAAAAGTGTAACCTAAGAAGAGCCCATGAGGTAGTTCAATACTTATGCATATTTTGTACGTTCTTATTAGTGAAAATGTGTTAATTTATTAAAAAGAGATCTTCTAATGGTGTGATTTGAATCACAGGTTGGGTGACTAGGTAGCCTTGATCGTTGACACTTCCAGTCATCTGGTACTAGAGTAAAAGTCGAATTTTGAAGTCTTCTAAAAGAAAATCGAGGACATGGGTTTTATTGGTAACACCATTGACATGCGAAAACGTGAGTCATAATTTTCCCAGATCACACGTGTGTGCACATGGAAGCGATTCGGAAGATTATAAAACATGGGTTTTTCTCCCAGCATGGCCAATTAGGTCTCCAACAAGTCGTTTTCGAAAATTCGCTACGGTTACAGAGTTAGGGAAGGATATTTGGAGTGGATTAATAAAATAACACAGTTTTCCTGTTATAGTCTGGTACCAACGTCACTGTCTGATTCCGGTACCTCCGCCTCTGAAGATCTGGTGGTTGATTAAATCTCTAGATGCTAATGATATTGAGAATATTGTTGGATGGAAGTAACCTAGTTTAGCAAAGCAATCAAGTAACCATCAAATTTGATTACCATGTAATTAATGATCTCTTCCTTGTAAATCACGACCTGAACTCTATAAGAACATGGCCATGGCAAGGGAGAGAGGAGAGGGGTATCTGGACATATAGACATATGAAGAAATAGAAAACAATGTTGCATATTGTGAAACATATCCTGAGTTTTGAGTTTAATGAAATAATTTCATTTATGTCCATGTTTTGATCATTAAGGAATGAGTGCGAATTGTGTTGTTGGTATAATCTAATTTCATGTTTTAAGATTTGAGTAAGAGCGATGTGTGGATTAAAGACCAACTTACTGTAGACTCCAGTCGCTGACCTGTTGAAGCGGCAAGGGCCCACTGCCCAATAGAGGTCAACATTCCTCTAGGATAATGTTAGTATTTGATTTTGGTAGTATACTTGTTAGGTTAGTTAAGCTTTGATTCTTCAATTTAAATCATCATCTCTAATAGCTTCAGATTATAACAGATAGTCTAGTTTCAGATTTTGATTATATGATTGCTTAAGATCTTTACTTAATTTTTTTTTGCATATGCTCTGTTTTTATGAATTTGATTTTGTTCCATAGACATGAATGTTGGCAGCAGTAATCAGACAAATCTGAAGAGGAACTAGTGAAGTTCACAACAACACATTGTGAACCACAACATACTCAGTATATTGACTGTTGAACTACCCATGCTATGTCTTGATGATTGATGTGTGATTTCCCTTTCAGAAGTGTGGATTACATAGTTAGTTTTCTGGGTCAGATAGCAGAGTTGATCTATCAA
>SNQJ01S0005139.1:0-14743 GCA_010110895.2 Picea sitchensis | reverse complement strand
ATGATTGATGTGTGATTTCCCTTCAGAAGTGTGGATTGCATAGTTAGTTTTCTGGGTCAGATAGCAGATTTGATCTATCGAACCAACTCCATCTCATACTTGCATGTGCCATAATGGAGTAGATAGCCTCTCTGTGAAAGACAGCCAAAGTGCATTTCAGTTTTCTATTTTGATTTGTTTCCAGCATACATAGTTCTATACTCATGACGTTAGAAATTACCTTTCTTACTGGTGTCTTGTAACTCTGTTGATTACAAATCTCGGATTGATAATTAATGAGTGCATTATACTAAATGTATAATCAACACAAAAATATTCTTCTTGTTTTTTCGGTCCAGTTAGGTGGGAAGACGGTAGAGGTGGATGTCGAGGTGTTTGATGCACCCATCGATTATAACTTGTTACTAGGACATAATTGGATTTACGCCATGACTGCCATTGTATCGTCTGTCTTCCGTACTCTTTTTTTTCCTCACGAAGGGAAGATCGTGATGATCGATCAGTTCTCCTTTGCGTATGCTATCCCCAGTGCATTTGTTGTACCGTTGATCCCTATGGTCGACAATTCTCAGCCGACAACTGAGGATATCAATGTCAGAATGTATTCATCCCTTATGGGTACCTTCGACTTCATGGCACCGGTTCACCATATTTATGCCATGTCAAGTAGGCTCGTTTCGTCAAAGAGGTATGTTCCTTTCCACACTTCCTATTTTAACGATCCATGGACCCTACCTTCCTGGACTACGTCTTGTGAAGGTCAGTCACATGCTAGAATTTCCATGCCACTATCGAGAATAGAGAGAGTGTATCATGTTGTTCTTGACTCTTCCATTGATCACGATCCTATTACCTCGCTGACGGACGAGGAGGATCATGTCCTTAAGCCCATGCGGGCCACTTCATCATCTTTCTCACATGAATTCCTCGATGATACTTTGCACTCAGATGAAGATATCATCGAGGAAATGAATGGTTCAAACAAACCTTGGGATGATATGCATCATCACTCTTATTTTCTCCCAGAGCTTGCTAGAATTGAACAATATGACTTTCGATCTACTCTGAGCGAGATAGATGGCCACGTCATAGTTCCGCTTGATACACACGACATTTATGTCGGAGGAAATATGGTGAGTGTATCCCCTACCGTCACAGTCTATATCTCTCGTACCCCTCGCAAGATTGAAAATGTAAATATCAGTGCAGATTGTTTGCCAAAAGAAATCCTTATCTACACCAAACTCTTCAAGGAATTCTGAGATGTATTCACTTGGTCATATGAAGAGACGCTAGGAATTGACCCTCGAATTGTTGAACATGAGATCAATCCCCTAAAGTCCCCTGCTATTAAGGCAAAGGTAGAAAAATTGCTTAATGTTGGCTTCATCTACCCAATTCCCTTGACTGAATGGGTATCCAATCCCATTCCTGTGAATAAGAAGCAAGGAACCATCCGTGTATGCATGGATTTTCGTGACCTGAACAAGGCCTATCCTAAAGACAACTTCCCAACACCTTCCATCAATCAGATCCTCAACGAGTGTGCAGGAAGTGAAGTATTTTATTTCATGGATGGATTTTCAGGGTATAACCAAATTCAAATTAAACTTGAGGATCAACATAAGACGACATTTATTTGTCCTTGGGGTACTTTCGCATACCGGAAGATGCCTTTCGACCTTAAAAACTCTGGAGCAACCTTCCAACTTGCTATGACCTTCACATTCCATGATCTTAAGCATATAGTCGAAGCTTATCTTGACGAGCTTGTTGCTCACTCTCGTAAGAGAGTGAATCACCCTAAGCACCTTCGACTAGTTTTTGAAATATGTCGTCATTATCACATCCGATTGAACCTTCATAAATGCATATTTTGCGTTAGTTCTAGACATCTTCTAGGATTTTTAGTCTCTGAGACTGGGATCATGGTAGATCTATTAAAGGTTGAGGCAATACTTCGATTGCCTCCCCCATGCACTATTCGAAAACTTCAAGGTTTACAGGGGAAAGATAACTTTTTACATCGGTTTATAGTGAACTATGTCAATATTACTAAGTGTTTCATGTGTCTCTTGAAGAAGGACACCCCTTTTATCTGGGATGAGCGAGCCCAAGAGTCCTTCGATACTTTGAAGAAAGCCTTGGTATCGACGCTTCTGTTGAAGTCTCCTGACTACAGTAGATATTACTTTCTTTATGTCGTTGCTTCCGAAGAGACGCTTGGTATGGTCTTGGTTCAAGAGGATGATGAGCTCCATGATAATGTCATCTACTATCTTAGTCGAAACTTAGTCAGTCCTGAGCTCAAATATTCTGACTTTGAAAATCTAGCTTTGGTTGTTATTCATGAAGTCCAACTATTACGCCATTATATATTGCTTTGCAAAACTACTGTGGTTGTCGATGTCAATCCATTTCAATACGTCCTTACCAAGAGTATCATAGGGGGAAAGTACAATAAATGGATTGTCATTTTAAAAGAATTCGATCTAGATTTCGCTTCTGCGAAATCCAAGATATCACTAGTCTTTGTAGAGTTAATATCTGACTTCCCATGATTGGATGAGGATGTTATTCATGTTGATTATTTTTCGGATGAACAGATTTTCCTTGTGTCATCGTACAACCCCTGGTATGGAGACATTATTCTCTATCTTCAAAATTTGAAGTTCCCTCAACATCTCTCACGAGATGACCGATGACATATATGATACCAAGCTAAGAATTACCTTATCGTCAACGACACTCTGTATCGTCGAGGAATATAAACTATCTTGCGTCGTTCTTTAACTTACGAAGAGGTTGAGTCAATTCACACCCAGACCCTCTCCATCTAGTCATTAATGTCGGTCCCTTAACCAAGTGGGGGTTGGACTTTGTGGATTGCAACCCAACATCAGCTGGGGGGCATCAACACATTAGTGTGGTCATAGACTACTTTACTAAGTGGGTTGAGGCCATGCCTACAGTTAAATCTGATGGGAAGACTGTTGGCTTCTTCATATTCAATCAAATTATCGCCAGGTTTGACATCCCAAGTGAGATTGTCATTGATCATGGGAGTCACTTTCAAAATAAAATTATGGAAGAGATAGCATCCAAACTGGGGTTTAAGCATGGTCATTCTTCCCCTTACTACCCCCAGGAAAATGGACAGATAAAGACCATAAACAAGTCTCTCAAGACCATTTTGCAAAAAACTTCCAGCCAGAGAAAATATGACTGGCATATCATGCTATATCCCACACTTTGGTCATATCGAACCTCGATCAAGACTGCCACCAAATTTTCTCCTTTCTAGTTAGTACACGGTGTGGAGTCGATCTTACCTATTGAATGTGAAATCCCTTCTCTTATATTGGAATTTCCGCTTCTACCTGACACTTTCGATCTCGAACGTCGCTTCGTGCACTTAGAGAGCCTTGATGAGCAACATAAAGATGCCTCTATGACTATCAAAGCGAATAAAAGACATGTCAAGGTCCAATATGATAACTTTGTCTATCCTCAGTTGTACGTTGAGGGTGACTTGGTCTTGTTATGTGATCAATCCAAAGAACCACTGGGGGCAAGCAAGTTCAAACTCATGTGGCATAGTCCCTATATTGTGCGACCTGTATTAGAAAACAAAGCCTATGAACTAGAATATTATGAAGGGAACATGTTGGTGGAGCCCAAGAATGGGCTCTACTTGCAAAGATATTATTCTTGAGCCCCAAGCTTGGGTGTAACTCTTTGTATACTAATGTAATTTAGTGTATATATATTTTCCCTTTATTTCTTGTCTTCATCTTGCTTATTAAGATTTCCCTTGGTTGCCAGATGTCAACAAAGTCTTCGATCTACTTAGGATTCGCAGACAGAGTAAGTCGTCATACACAGAATTTGGTTTCCGCCGCTTGGTTGGTTTACTCACCCGAGGGTCTATTGGTGTCTTCAGGTGGCGTATGCCTAGGGCCATCCACGAATAATGTGGTCGAATATAACGTTGTTATAGAACTTTTGTGCAATGCCATTTCACATGGTATTCTCTCTTTGGAGGTTTGTCTGGATTCCCAATTAGTAGTATGTTAGTTGAACAACAATTAGTGTATGGGTGACCCTACATTACTCCGATGATTCCTTCGGGTACACCTTTTAGAACGACAGTTTGATTTTATTACTTATCATCACATACCTAGGAGTTCTAATTATGTATCCAATGCATATGCTTATTTCATTTTAGATTGGAATTTGTCACATAACTAAAGAAAAGAAAACATTATTATCAAGGTACACATTGTAACATAAATAAAGCCGAAGAACCATGTTTTTATATATATATATAAATATGATGTTTATAGTACAAAATTGGGGCTAACGCCCTCAATACACATATACAACCAATAATAATAAAAAAATCATGACATATACGCCTGTGGTGCCGAATATGTGTCATGATAAACAACTACGGCGTTTTCGAGATGCTGAAACAGTCGCACCCAAGCTCTGGGCACGCCTACCACCTGCTATTGCATAGCCTCCGACAGATCCTCCACCTGAACCATCAAAATCCTTTGTGTCAAATGAGACAGGCTTCCCTGCACGTTTTGAAGGACTCTATCTGCTTCTCCTCACGCCACCTCATCTCCTTGATGCCTCAGACAATGTCATGGAAGCCCGCCCGACTGTCGTGGAGCTATGTCTACATCACATACATGTCTAATTAGTACTTAAACCTCATCCAATTTTTATTTTTTTTTCCTATACAAAAAAATGAAATATTTTTAAAAAAATCACATACCTATGTCCCCGTAGGCAGTCCCTAGTGGTAATGGCATGTCAAGGTCCCCTCTGAAGTTGATCCCTACATAGGGGTAGTCATCCAAAGAAATGACCTGTCGTCTCCACCAGCAAAAGAAATCATTGTTGTAGGGTGTGGGTACCCTACCTCCCCCCTGTCGCCTCATCACCTTGGTCGACCGTACCATGGCTGGATCGTGAGATCCTCATGGAAGGATCTCAACTCAAGGTCCCAAACCTAGAACCTGCTCGAAGAAAAATCTACACAAAATGGAAGCAAACCCAAAGTTCCTCTTACCAACCTATTTGCATTCTGTCAACTGTCTCTTCATATTAGCCAATAGTGAGGTGCACCAGTAGTACAATGTGGGTCTCAAGCACTCTATGGAGTAGAACATAAGCAACCTTGATTCCTAGTGCAACGAGGTCGATCCTATGATCCGTGTCAAAACAAGGACAACAATATTGAGGCTTAGATTGTTTATCGCTTGGATGGGGAGTTGACTCCCGACCTTCTTGGTCCCTGCAATGCAATGAGTGTCTATGTATTCTTCTATATTCATACCGCTCCCAGATCCTCAGTCTTTGAGGTTGACCACCTCACCCCGATGCGACAAGCCCGTCAAGAAATAGATATCCTCAACTTCAATCATTAATGGTTTCCCATAAAGGTTGAAGCTCTCATTATCTGGATCCCATTAATCCACGAGAAACTGTAGAAAACTCACTTGGGCCCTCATCCCTTTGAGAGACCAAAACTTATACAAAACATATCTTTTCAAGGCCATTTGGGCCCCCAGATCTCTTTCCACAGCAGCATCTACCTCCTCATGTTCCCTTTCCCTCCACTCCAGCACCATCCTGCAAGAGAAAGATCAATTTTTGAGTTAGCCTTCACTAAAAAATATTGTTTACGGACATATATGTGGGATGCAGTGTTTACATTCACGTATAGGGTTGAGTATACAGTGGTTGTCTTTTATAGAGCCGCATATAATCACGCGTATACATGTCCTGATGAACAGTAGGCCGCATACACCTAAACTTCTAATTTGCGCCCTAAATAACTTAAAATTTGAAACCTAAATACAAAATGTAATCCACTAAAAAGAAAGAGGAGGGTAAGATGAATTACCTGGTCCAGGCGGTTGTTAATTCCATCACTCGTAGCTCCCACAATCACCAATTGAATATCGAAGGTAATTTGGTCCAAAATCTACTATTTGGGTAAAAAATTAAAATGGCATAGTAAATTTGTTTTTTTTACTATTTATAGCAAATTTTTACCCACTTTGCATAGTTTCGGATAATATTTTCGCCTAATGGACTAATACAACAGTGGATTGAGTTGGTTTTTGTAGTTTTGTCCAGGGATTCTTGCAGTTTTCAATGTTATGTTGATCGTTCGTAACTTCGGACATGTATTTTCGCTACCCAACATATAGGATAGGTATCCTTTCCATCATGCACACTTGCATCGTCCTATAACTGTCACTCATATGCCTTAGGTATGCACCCATTTTTTAGCGACACCAAACTTTCTATCTGCTAATAGAAGTGTCGTTATCAAATGGTAGATACTTACCAAACATGGGTACCCTATTTAGATCCTCTGCTTCATTCGGTGCCCATGCAAAGATTTTTCCGTAGGACCTGGAGTCCCTTATAGATAATACATGACTTTATGTTGAACCTCATTTCTCACTCATAAATATGTTGACCTATACCTAGATAACTCCCAGACGAGTTGATTTAAGCTCTTTTCCGACTTGTTTTCAAAAAGAGAAAAGATTGTCGAGTGAACTTGTCTCTTTCAAACTCGTAAATCAGATTTTAAAGGACGTCTATTTGGTTGCAGTATTGAGCCTATTGTCGGTTATCTCTTTGCATTATAAATTGTTTTCCCCAACAGTTTTTCATCCTCAACCAAGCAAAGCCTTGTTTATAGCCTTCTCAACTTGACACCTTATACCTAAGAGGGAACATTCCCCCGAGTGTCCATATCCCACATGCACTTCCTTGCATTGAGCATAGGTATGTTCCATTGCTGGAACTAATTTTGCTTACTTGTGACACTTGTTCCCTCCTCTGTATCATATCATTCATTTGACTATGAAAAAACAAAAAAGTACGATCGGGAAGGGAGTATTATCTTATATTGGCAATAGTCATGTCGCGTTTGAACATAGCACAATTTTTTTTTAGCCCACTTGTCATCGTAATTTTGGGTTTACCATGGCGTTAGGAAGCTGAGCTCATTACAGAGAGTTTAATCCCTCGAATGGTTACCCTTCCAGTCCCTATGGATAATTTGATTGATGCCTCCTGCATCTCATGGTTTTATCATTGTGTCTATGTTGCTTGAGTCTTCCATATGTCTCATGCTCTTATTCAAAGGATGTCTATCAACCTGTGTCGGCCATTCCTCAGAACTCTCGAATTTGCATGTCAGTCATACCCTCAATTTGTCTCATAATCACATGAAGTTGTATTCCTATTGCGCACCCTAGTCCTACTTTCATCATTGGTAGGTAACCTTGAACCCAACAATCAACATTTCATCATTGGTTGGTGATTGGGTGGTTTCCCTTGTGTTCGAGGGAAAGACATCTATTCACACATGGGGATTCATGCAGTGTCTTGGATTCCATTAGCCTTATTGGTGGTTTCCTCACCTTTGTCAACAAATTTACTCATTGGATGTTATTCAAAGGGTCTTTTCTGTGTACCACTCACACCTAGCACACGCGAAAGACGCACAGGGTCGTTGGTTCGTGAACATGTTCTTTTTCTGATTTCCTCCAAATCATTAAGTTGCTTCTTTGTACTGAATGTTGAATGATGAGAGATTCCTTAATGCTCTCCTTTCAACAGGTCTCCTTCCATCGACTTCAGCTTATCTATTCTGGAGACGAGACCTAGAGTCCTATGAGTACCTAGAGGCTTGCAGTCATTAGTGGAAGTTTCTCTCGCCATTAATAGTTGGGAATACATCAATGTCTCATGATCGATGGATTATTCAAGTGTTTGATCCCGAATCCTTTATTCACATTTGTAAGAATGTACTCTTTGCCTTGATACCTACTTTCATCATCGATAGGTTGTCTCGTGTTTGTTAATGGTATACCTCAATGACCTTTATTCACATGATGTAGACTTGCACATTTGGTGGATTGTGTAGAAGACTTAAAAACATCAGTTTATAGTTGCAACTTTCCTAATTTGTTGCTACCTTTTCATTGGACACCTATGTGACTTCAATGATCATGGGAGATCAGATTGTACTCCATTGTATACAAATATCTTCATATTGATTTTGAGACCGGTTTCACTGGGCCTTGTTCATGACTATGAAATCCTTTGGAATGTAACCACATCTGTATTTGCCTATTCATGGCCATGGATAGTTGTTTGGTATATTTTCACATGGATCTGCAGTGTAATTCAAATTGGAAGCCCTGTATACAAAGTCAGTACAAATTGTAATGAGCAACTATTTCTTCCGACTGGGTCCCCATTACTCCACTTCTGAGTCTTATAATGTATTTCGATCATCACATATACTCCTCTGACCTCACACATTAGGGGGAATTTGTTATAGCAAGATTTGCCTCACCTCATGCAATCTTGCACAGAAGGCTTGTTTCCATTTCCCTATGCAGACTTGAATTCCCTTTTTGCAAATCCCAGAGCTAAAAATCTAATTTTTCCACATATACACACCATGCCTATATTACATCATGCATATGCGTAGGTTGCACCACTACAGCCCGTGTACATCAGAAAATGTGCCCAAAATTAAAAAATGGTGTCGGGTTTCCATGGCACGTCACAATATCTATGATCTTTGACCTTCCATATACTGGAAACATTCTAACTCGGCCCTTCAGTTCCATTTGAAGGATATAAATGGGTCAAATCTGAGCTATGGTAAAGAGGAGAAAGAACTCAACTTTGAGAGAAAAGTTACTCTAGAGAAATTATTCACTTCATATTGAGTCTACATCCCTTTGTCCTTTAAGTTTGAACACAGTGTTCAACCCCCAATCTCTTCCATTATTGATTGAGAACTCCTTGGTATCTCTTATATGAGCTTGCCTTTGATGGAGGATTGAAGTGGTGGAGGCCCAGCTGGAAGGAACTTAGTTTATCGGTTCTGAACCGTGTCGACATAGAAGTTTGTAACTCATTCACTTATGTTGATTACATCTTAATAGAAATACTTTTTTCTCGTCCAATTAATATCTCTCAAATATTTGAATGATTATTCCATGGACGTATTTGTTATGAATGTTGATGGATTATGCTATTGAATGTGCTAACATTATATATTCTCACCATATGCTTGCGTTGTTTGGTTGTTGAGGACTAGTTGCATGTATATTGCTTTGGATAAAGTGCTCAACGGTGGACTTCATCGAACGTCCAAACAAGGTAGGCCTCTTATCATGTCTCGTTAGCATATTTTTTTATATAGCATACTTGATATTAGAGTTGATTTCTGCAGTCATTTCCGTATGTTGTGGTTTACCCCTAGCCATAGAGATATTTTCCTCGTAACACCCATTCTTTCGTCGACATACCTATAGGCATGGTACTTGGAAATATTGTTGTCCATTGTTCTCGATCTACAAGGAGATCTTCAATTTTAATATTCCAAAGCTCAAAATTCTGGCCATTGAATTTTTCGATCTCTATTCTCGAGTTGTTTGCCATTCTTTAACACAATATTTTGCACAATATTTAAATATTTATAACTTAACTCTTATTGAATCTAGGTTTTAGCTCAAATCCAAGGATGTTAAACCAATCTCTGATACCACATGTTAGGAAATGAGACACACTTCCACGTTAAGCCTAGCAGAAGAGAGGAAGAAAGATATAATCAAGAAAGTAAATGACAAAGAAAACACACAATACACATATATTTTACCCTGGAAACCCAAACCAGGAAAACCAACATTTCTTTAGCAGTATGCTCCTTGTTGTCTTATTCATTCAGAATAAAAGGTTACATGTCTAACCTTGGTCCACACCTAAGACACAATCGACATCATACCCTCTTGCTTACACAAGAACAACCATGTATCCAATTTTTCTTACATGTACATGACCAACAACCTCTACAATTATTGATTGATTGATCGATCAAATTTTACAACATTACAACACACCTTCTTTATAGGGTTTACAACAGGAAAAACCGTAAATAAAAGGCGCCCAAAAATGATTATCGATCCATGCAGATCATTGGATACAAATCCCGTGAATCTCAAAATTCAGTTACATTCGACTACCAATTTGGATTACCATCGACTACCAGTCGACCTCCATTTGGTCTTCGGTCGGTTGCCACACGCCCTCCTATCAACCTCTTTTTGATTGACCTCTTCAACTTGTTGTCGATTCTCTTACCATGTCGAATCACCTCAACCTTCGACTTCAACTTTACCCAGTTGACTCACCTCGACCTTCAACTTCAATTTTACCTGGTCGACTCACCTCGACCTTTGACTGTCAATTGATCCACCTCGACTAGACTTTCACTGCAAATAATATAACAACCCAACACCCAAAACAAAACGAAAAATTCATCATATTTGGTATTAGAAATTTCAATGTTGGGTTTAGGAATATGGTCGTCATTACCTTGTGGTATACTTTTGGGATGAACTTCTAGGGAGACTTGGGTTCCATCACCACTTACATATTCATATACATCGTAATTTAAAATGAGAGATAGGCCATGAGAGCCCAACACACTTCACTTTATGGAAACAATATCATTGGCCTAAGAGGCCAGGTAGGTCATAGTCAATGTTGCAAGGACAATACAATCACTCCCACTTACAAAAGGATAACTATCCTTAGGGAATTGCATAACCCTAAACGTTTCTCAAAACCCTAGCTTAGACTTGATGGTCAAAATCTTCGAAGATTTTCTTCTTTAATCTATGTGTATAATTGATCCACTATAACCTTATATATGTGAAATTCATTATTATGTTTGAGAGAATCTCCTTATCATTTACCAAGAAGATCACTAGAGAAGGAAAATTAAACTTAATTTTGATGACATTGTTAAGTGTAATTTAGGAAGGGTTGGTAATCGTAGGGTCCTCATTATCACAATGAGAAATATAATGACCATTTTTTAAAATATATAAGAGTAGACTCTAATAAAAAAGATGCCATAAAGAAATTAAAATATGTTTAAATTAGGAAAAAATGAAGATGTGAGTCTGTATCTTCATCCTCGTCAAATCCAAAATGGATCACTTTATACTATGTCATTTGTCTTAGTACTTTATGAGTGCAAAATTGGAGCAATGGACATGTACAACCCATTTTAGGGGTGTATCTTATTTCAGTGATTTTGGGTCCTAAAACTTTTGGCACCTATTTGGGCATTAAACTATCATTATTTTGGGTCAAAACTTTGCAAACATTTATCCCTCCAGGATTTTTCTACTACTCAAGAGCTTTTGAATGATCCAAAAATATCCTCATAAGATTCCATATGACAAAGTTACACCTTTTTCAATTTGACCTATGCGTCAACCACCATAATACCAAATGAATGACATGTAATCTCCCATTAGTTACACATGTGGAGCTAGTCATGTGTAGACTTTCAATAAGATTCTAGAGAGTCCAAAACAGTAACCCTAATTGGGAGTTGATGCATGCAAAATATATAACCCTAATTGGAAGACGAGGCATGCAAAAACCCTAACCTAACCTTAGATGGTTATCATGGCATGTTAAATATTGACCCACAAATAAAGGAAGGGGTTTGGTTCCTATTGTATTGATTATTCCATAGATGAGCATAGAAAAAGAGTGGGATATCATGAGTAGAACAAGGGAAGCAAAAGACCATGTAGTTTCCATTTAGGTCACAATGTCTATCACAACTCCATACTGATTCCATCCTTTTTTGTATTTCCATTTTGTGTTTGAGAAAAAAAGAGTAAGGCAGAGTCCTCACCTTTTGGTTGGGTTTTCCTATATTCGGTTCCCAAGGTACATTTTCTATTCATTATGTGGATGGTATGGTCAATTAGGTTTCTTTTTATATGTTATCAATTTATTTTAGTATGTTGAGCATTATAATATTACATTTTGATCATAAGAAAACACTAGATAATAGAGGATATCCTCGATGTATTTGTTAGTAACTTGTAATATCTATCGTGATGAACTATCAAATGAAATATCCACAATAGTTTACAAATAATATTGGTAGAAAAGAAATTTTCTTTGGGTATTTGTGGGATATTACAAGATCCAAAAATTGGCATAAAGAAAGAATTTTCAAACCCAAGCCATGGATAATGAGTATAGTAGAAATATAAAGGATGACTTGGAGGAGAGAATCACAAAATTGGAAGCACAATTCTTTGACATCTCCTACTATATGGTGATACTAATGTAAACTCTAGAAAGAAAGTATAGAGATTTCAAAGAGAATGGAAATTCTAGCCTATGTTGGCTCTAATGAGAAGATTGAAGATAAAGAAGATCCATATAATGAACTAAAGAAAAAGAGACCAAGTTCCAACATCACATCCACCCATTCTATATTATAATTGGGAGTGAAAGTGGGCATCAAACCCTATCAAGGTGAAATTGATGTTGTAAAGTTGAATCAATAGTTGCAATAGCTACATGTCTATTTTAGTGTGCATAACATAGGATAAGAGCAAAATATATCAATTTCTCAACTAAAAATAGAGATCAATGACCAAACTTGGTGGGAAATCCATACAGAGACACTTAGACTAGAGGGTGATCCACCAATAACTAAGTGAGAGGTGTTTAAAAGCCCCATTAACCCCCAGTTTACCATATTGTGTATGAATAGGACCAATGGACCCATTGGTATTACTTTTGATAGAAGAAAGGGCAGAGTATGAAATAGCACACATGATCACTGAGTTTAGGAAGGAAACGATTTTGTTGGATATCTCCCAAGAACCCATCTGTACTCCTCAAGTACTTGGGTGGTTTCCATAGTGACTTAAGGAGGCAAGTGATGCTCTTTAAACCTAGGACTATTGATGAAGCATGTGTGCAAGCACAATATATGGAGACATGCAAGAAGAAAGAACAATTGAATGGTTCCAAGTACACAAACTAGCAAGGTGTTTCAAAGGATGGAAAAAAGAAGTGGAAAGGAAAGGATAAGATGACAAAGATCATTTCACATTAGTGAAAATGATCTAAGAAACCACTATAAGAATTGTAACATCAATGGTCACACTAAATATAAGAGTTAGAAGACACATTAAAGATGAATCCAAAGGACTGCAAGGAGGATGTGAAGAAGAACATGCTAGCCATGGATTCGGGCAACTAAGTAGAGAGCATCTCATATGTAAATAATAATATTTCATGCACTATAATGAAAAAGGAGGTGAACATAGGTAGCCTCTATGCCGCACTCTAGGTATCCACTCCAGGTTTGTTATGTCGCACGTAGCACATCTTTGAGATGCACAGAGATGATCATCCTTGGAAAATTTTGTACAAGGTATTGTCTTAGCCTTTATAGTTCAATGCAAAGTGCAGTAATGTTGATGCAAAATATCACAGGGAGCTGAGATGCCAATAAGAATTTATTGGGGAAGGGAAGAATATCATCCAAAAGTCGCAGTCTCTTCTCAGCCATCTCCTTCGCGTACCCACCTTCGATTCTCACTCTCTTTTTTCTCGTTCATTCCTTCCATCCCCTCCTCGGCACCATGCCTCGGGAAAGAGGAAAACCTCACAGGATAGGAGCAGCCTTTCATGGGTCTAGGCACAAGCAAAGGAGCCCTTCCTCGATGAACAATGAGGCACGAAATGAACCACAACAACTAGTCGAACAAGTAGAAGAGCGAAGATTAAATGCGCTCGATGGGAAGAGGAATCTTGGAGTTGCGTAGTGGAGTGGGAAGATATGCCTCTGGAAGCAATTAGTGTTGGTGCCAATGCTCTCCCAAAGGATGGAATGAATGTAACTAATATTGCGCAGGTTTCAAACCCTCCCATGACTATGGATCTTGGCTCCCATCAACGTGAGGAAGGTGAGTGCTCCCATCAACAAAATGTTATGGATGCAGCAGTTGGTTTTTCAGAGGATCACTTAAAACTTATTTTTGAGCTTCGAAGCGAAATGGATGACCAGAAACAAAGACATGAATAGATGGAACGGAAGGTGGACATGTTGATCGATTCATGTTTGACTCTTGCACAATGACAATGCATCCAAGACTGATTGCATCAAGTTTTCATGACCTCGTTATGGTCGGATTCTTCCAAGCACAATCCCTAGGGAATGTTTTCCGGCAATTAAGTCTCTATTTTTTCCATGTTATCGCATTGTATGAAACTATTTGCAGGAGAAACTCTTTTATGATTTTGGTCATGCTTAGTCTTAGTTTTACAAAACTCTGGATAGATTATATTATGATTTTTAGTTTAATCCCATGGGCCAATGAAGACTTGGTACAAGGGTTGGTTTCCTATGTTGGCAACCCTTGAGGATGTAATATAATTTTTGGACTCAAAAGGTAATACAAAACTCTAGCTTCCAAAAAAAAATGGTTATAATGGTTTTTTTTCAAGATATAAAATTCATAGATTTTTAATTATATTTTTAATTATAAATTATTAAAACATTTATTTATTAGAAAATAAATAGATGGTGGGTAGATGATTTCTAGCGAGTCTTAAAATTGTATTTTTTAGTTTTTTAATATTGAATAAGTCGAATCTTTTTAGTTAATAACATATTTTTAAGATTTAATAAAGCATAATGAGCGACTTGCTGCCAATCTTTCTCGTAAATTTTTCTAAACAAAATTATTGATCACAAATACTCAAATAGAGGATAGATTCTTAGGGTTCAAGAGTGAATTGCAAACAATGAAGGATAGAATTCAAGAAATGGAAAAACATAAACAATCAACCC
>SNQJ01S0005138.1:205913-243924 GCA_010110895.2 Picea sitchensis | reverse complement strand
AGGTTTCAAGATCCTAATTTAATGGATCTAAAATACCAAAACTAAACATAATCAATTTGATCTTTTAGCATAAATGATCCAATCTTATCATCATAAGTCAAATTTGACAACCTGGAGAATTATTTGGTAGCTTGTTGGTGAAAATCACAGATTTCGAAATTTGTCTTTGATGGCTGGGCGATTTATGTCAAGAATAAACATGCCATTTGGCTTCATTCCCTTACCATATGCCTTCAAAACTTGATGAAGAGGATGATCTAGCTTCTGATAATTATTATCTTTAATTTGAGATCATTCCCACAAATTCTGGAAATGGAAAAACGCGATCTGGGTAGAAAGAAGACCGATCTGGACTCTTCGGAGCTTTCGATGGCTTACTAGTCGTGTAGTTTGCCTTTTAGCCGCCGAAATTCAGAGCTTTTTGGCGGCTCATTACACTGCAAATTTCACATTTAGCCGTCGAAAGTCAGAGCTTTTCGGCGGCTCATTACACTGTAAATTTCACATTTAGCCGCCGAAAGATAAAATTAATTGTTGGCCTATTTTTATAGGTGAAATCCTCATTTTATTGAATTTATGTGAATTTGAGCCTTTCTCAAAACCTCTAAAACTTTAAGATTTAAAAACAACTCTTCTACCTAATGATCCTCTTATCATGTGATTTGGGAAATATTAGCAAGTGATTTTTTATCGCTAACATAAAGTATGCTTTTGTAGCTTGCTAGTCTGGGCTTATTCCTTTGTGAATGGCATATATATATATATTTTAAACCCTAACTTTAGTCTGTCTAGCGACGAACCGGTTCGTCACTTGTATAGCCATTTGATCGCTTGACTAAGTTTTCCAGGGTTGCCTTGGTCGCTCTTGCGACTAATATTAGTCATTAGACAAACTAACATTAGTCACTAGACCGACTAATTATGGTCGCTAGAGTGACCAAGGTTATGCTTTCCTTAGAGATGTTAGCAAGGCTTGCGACTAAAGTGGGTCGCTAGACCGACTAATCTTGGAAGATGGACCGACGAATGGTAACTTTTCCCTATTGTGTATAGGCTTATTTTCTCGGTCGGTAGACCGGCGAAGATCCATGTGTGGTCACTAGACCGACGAATCAATTCCGACGAAAAAAAAATCATCTTGGTCGCAACAACGACCCTATTCCGAGGAAACTTCATCGCTACTTCATCGCAAAAAAGTTCAAATTTAGTAGTGGAAATAGGATATTTGTGATCGCTGACTCTCGAGGTAGATACTTCCCTTGAACACTGAGGCATGACAACACAAACTTGACAGGGACCAAAACTTGATAATGCAATGGATATTGTGACTTACGTTGGGTGACCCAAAGGAGTAAGGAAACTCAAAGGATTGGTTCAGTGCAGAGGTTCAGCAGATTGAAATGCATGCAAATATAAAATGTCGTGTTCAAGGGCGACTGTAAGGTCACTAGTAAAGTTCTCAAAAACTGCTTGGTGTACTTCTTTCAATTTTTCCCCCCATCCAGATAGACGAGTACCTCTTTTTGGTTTAATGAGCTCGAGGAGGGTAACACATGCTTGATATAACTCACCTTCGGTAAGTTCCTCTTCCTTTTTTTAACGAACTGGAAGAAGTAAGGGTTCGATCCCGTATGGGCCCTTCAATGTATGATCATTTAACGAGTCCTTAGAAGGTAAACTCAGTTATTTTTCATATTTAGAGAATCTAAAAATGACTTAAAGATGACTCCAATGTGGTCCTTTTTTGTAATATTAGTCTCGCGAGGCTGAAAAAGAGACAAATCATCACTCGAAAGATGCCCTTTCAAACCTTTTAACGAGTGGGAAAGGAAGCAAGATCACTCGGTTACATTCTCATGTTTTTACGAGCACGAGAAAGAATAAAGACTAAGCTCGGTATGACCCCAGCTTGAAAAGCTAGTGGCTTAACTCCAGAATGATCATCAAAGGCTGGAGACATGCCCCCCACGATTCAATTCATTCACCAACTTTGAGGTTGTCACCAATTTTTGTACTAGATGGAGAAAAAGGATACAAGTGGATGAAATGAAGGTTCAAAAACGAGAGCTAACGAAAGACTCAACTCAACACCTACGAGATTTGGCGAAAGACTCGACCTGACAAGAGAGGTGACTATTTCATTTTTTAATGAGCTTGACACAGGAAAAGAATTATGCTCAAGGCTTCGGGTTCAATCCCCATATTTTTGTTTCATTTTTTAACGAACTTGTTACAAAGAGGAAAAACTATGCTCATGGCCTTTGTTTCATTTTTTAACGAGCTTGCTACAGAAAGGAAAACTATGCTCATACCTTATGTTTCATTTTTTAACGAGCTTGCCACAAAGAAGAGAAACTATGCTCGTAACCTATGTTTCATTTTTTAACGAGCTTGCCACAGAGAAGAGAAACTATGCTCGTGGACTCTTCTTGATCATTTCTTCTGAGAGGATAATGCTCTAGAAGGACACCATGTCAAGGGACAAAACTCGGTCATGGATTCCAAGAGATCTTCACTGGATGGAAGAAGAATGATCTGGAAGGAACATCTATCAAGGGTCTCGTCAGGGGTAAGGGGATCAGGCTCCAATAGCCCTACCAAAGAGATCACCATGTCAACTACCGGATCCAAGTCATCTGAAGTTGAAGTCATGGGAGACAACGCCACATAATTGACCTGTGGCAGGGGTGATACCGACTGCATATAAGACCCGGTTAGGGAGGTCATTGGGTTGGTGATCAATCTAGGACCAATGAACAAAAGTTGATCAATAGTCACCATTCTTCCATCGTGCGGGAAAGACATCACACGGAAAAAAGTGGACACAATAGATTTCATGGCATAGAAATAATCCCGCCCAAGGATTAAATCGAAATCCAAGGGGTCCTGGACTACCATAACATCAATAAAGACTGTTTTCCCTCCCAAAGTTACCGGAAACTGAGGAAGGATCCCTAAATGGTGACTAGTTCTTCTGTTGAAAGCGAACAAAGTCTCGGTAATCGGCACAAGATTAGGATAACCCAAAGCTTGCCAAGCAATAGAGGACAAAATACTAACGGACGAACCTTCATCTATCAGCATATGAGGAACGTCCTGACCACAAACTTTTACTATAATCTTGAAAGGCATGTGAGAGGGAAGACGAGGTCCAGTTAGCACACCCCAATCAAAAAGGATGGCCTCATTACTTGGAAGGGTTTTCGCAGGAGAAGGAGGGATGCCCCCCGACATGGTAGATCTTGTTTCAATGAGAAAATGTGGGCAGAATCGGGTTTACTCTCTAGCGGGAGAGTAGGATCGATCGATGATGGGATCGAATCGACCACCTTGGCACTCTTCAGAGGAAGAGTGGGATTGACCGATGATATAACCAGAGAAACCACTTTGGCACTCTTCAGATGAAGAGTGGGACTAACTGATGAAGGGAATGGATCAGTCACTTTAGCACTCGTCAGAGGAGGAGTGGGATTGACCGATGAAGTAACCGGAGCAACCACTTTTACACTTCTCAAAGGAGGAATGGGATCGATCGATGGTGGAGTTGGGTCGACCACTTTGACACTCTTCAGATGAAGGGTGGGACTGACCAATGAAGGGACTGGATCGGTCACTTGGGTTTCACTTTCTAGATGAAAACTGGAGCTGATCGATGACGGAACTGGATTAGCTACTTTGGTGAGTGGTTCAACCAAGGATGAAACTAGATTGACCATTTGATCAACTAGATTGACCAGTCCATCAACTAACGATGGGTTGGGAGAAAGCTTATGATGACCTTTTGGAAGTTGAAGTTTTTCCAAAAGAGAAGAAGCCTCGTCCATACAAGGACAAAGGTGAGAATAATGATCACCTTTGCATAAAATGCAAGGGAATTTGACAGTTATCTTCTTCTTACCAACCTTAACATCACTAGTTGATGGGGCATCACCAACATAACCGGCCGATGACATGGAAGACCACATTTCTAAGACCTTGGGAATACCAAGGCAATCCCTCAAAAAGTGGTTACCCTTACAAAGACTGTAAGGGAATTTGGGTTTCAGATTCTTCGTTTTAATCTTATCGACCTCATCAACACTCCCAATACTATTAATAGTAGCTAGTTGCTTGGATCCAACATTTGATGTAGTTGGAGGCTTGGTCCCTTTCTGGTTCTTCTTCTTCTCTCTTTCTGTTTCTTCTTCTTCTCATCAATCTGGCTACTCTCTTGAGATCTTTCACTAGGCGAAGAAGGAGAAATGGAAGGAGACTTGATGGCGAAGAAGGAGAAAGGTCGACATGAGGTTGATGTGTGGGCAGTGTGCTTACATCTGAAGCACTTGCATCCGAGATGACCGGAGTGGAAAACAACCATATCGGTAACCCAATTGTGAGACCTAGAAGGCTCAAAGTAGTGATGTAAGGAGGACCAACATTTTTGTAAGAAGGAAAAACAAAGGTTTCCCCTGGCAAAGGGGTTCCTTCATGGGTCATCCCAGGAACTGATGCCATAAAAATAAAGCTCCAACCTAGATTATGCTAGGGAGAACAAACAACACATGCTAAAAATATAGTAAGCAAGCAAGAAAACAAAACCTTCTCACAATGAACACACTAGTTGGTGATGAAATCCAACATCGCAGGAACAAAGTAAGAAGGGGATGAGATAGAGCGGGTGGAAAAGTTACGTTAACAACCTGCTTAACGAACTTACACCCTGGTACAATCTCCCACACATAATCGTGGGTATACCTTCCAAGGAGCCTGAGTGAGTCTGGCCAATGTCGATTCTAGGTACCATGAAGACTTGCCCCTCCACAGTCACCTTCTGTAAATGCCCTAAAGATATAGGCCACTAAGGTTACCAACTACAACAGTGATAACCTGGGGAAATAGTCGGCAGTCCAATCCACGCGCAAGGGTAGGGTATCTAGCCCAAAATCAACTTGAAAGGATTCCACTCATCATTGTGCGTATACCTTAAAATGACCCCCATAATACGCACAATCTCTACACCAAGACCAATAAAGCAGGGTGAGTAACTCTTCCAGTCTTAACGCGACCTCGTGATTGACCCTTATGTGAGAAGGGCTTCCCATGACAAAATGTAACAATTGGATTTCACTGCTCCCTAACACAAGATCCCATGTTTGTTTACAGATTTGGAAAGTTATCTTTCACACCTATTTCAAAGCCCTACAACTAATCTAACGTAGGTTTGCTACCAGAAAATGTAAAAAATGTCTAATCAATTTTCAGTTTAGCGCTTGATTTTTAAAGTTGTTGTTACTCAAAAGGAAAATGGCGTGGACAATATGGTGTTTTGACCGACTCGAAACTTATGCAAAGAGATGAATATGCAATCTTTTCATTTTGATGAAAAATATGCTACGAGAAGGAGAAAACATTCATCATTTCAAATACACAATGTCCCAAAATGTCAAAAAAAACATGCAATCCCGCTACTTTAAATGCAAGCATTCAAGGACGACAATAAATGTGAAGAAGAATCCAAGAAAAGATAGGGAGAATATAGAAACCACTCAAAACTTAATTGCTTTGGAAGATGACCTCAAAGATCAAAAGGAATGGTGCATAGACCTTTGAATTTCCTCACAAAATCTTCCACTCAGTCAGATAAATGAGAAGAAAACAGTAAGTTGACTCTAAATCAACAAAGACAAAGAGTGACTTCTAGGTAAGGAATAAAAATGTCAAAATTCAAAACAAAAGGTGATCAAGTCTTAGAAAGTAGAGAGTTGAAGGCCAAGATAAAGATAAACTGAGATTTTAAAAATCCTGAGCCAATGCCAAAATCAAGAAATGAATTCAAAGAGTGAAAATCCTGAAAAAATTCTCACAGAAAAGGGGCAGTGCTTTGGTGTAAAGGGCACCAGAGCGTTCCAATGCTCTATGTAAGGCCAATAGGGAGCGCTAGCGCTCTGATAGCAAGGGCAGGGGAGTGTTGGGCTCTCAAAACTCAGAAAAATACCCAGAAAGTCAAAATTCCAAGCAAACTCAGTCAATCAATTTGAAGGTGATGAAATCAAGAGCCAATCAAATAGATCCAAGAATAAAAGACAGTATGGAGAAGGTCAAGAAGTGGGAAAAGGGCCAAAACAATATCTAGGAAAGGAATAAAAAATCAGAGCTCTTCCCCAATGGAGTCGTCAATTTTTGTTACATGTGAATCCTCCTGTGGACAAGCGGATTCCCTCTTGGTATCTAGACCCCTAAAACCAAGACAGAAAGGGTGCTATCATTGGTCACTGACATCCTTTTAGATCTAATTAAGTTAATGAATGAAGAGGAAGAAGAAAAGTGTACCTTTTTAAATGGAGTTTTTCCTCGCAAAGTCCAAGTTGAGCTTCAATCCCAAGCTCCTCGATAGGTCCTGTAGAACAAACAAAGATACAACAAGCTTCCTATTCTACTAAGATTAGCTCAAATATAGATCTATCTACTTAATACAAGTTCATGTGAAACAAACATAAACTTGAAAGAAACAGGCCAAGCATGTATGTATATTAATGAGAACAAATGAAGAGTATTTACAATCCTCTAATGAAGGTGCAGCAGCTTCTTCCAGCTCTCCTTGTCCAACCCCTTTTCTCAAGTAATCCACACTAATTATGCTTCAATGGCATCTCACTTATGGGATCATAAGTTTGGTGTAATTCTCAATCTCCATCTCTACTGTATGTTTCCTATGAGATCATAGGTTTCATACTTCCAATCTTTTCATCTCCTTTTCACCATGAGAAGGCCTCCTTATATAACCTTGGAGAGACCCAACAACTTGAGAGATATTTGGGATAATTTGAGGATTCCTCTCCTTCAGTTGTGGATCTTTCCTAAGATCATGCCTTGAAATCATATTCGAATCCAACCAACTTAAGAGATTGAGGGGATTCTTCCTTGATTTCCTCCAACAAACCAAATTTCGCCCAAAAAAGGCCAGCACTCCCTCAAAAGGGACATAGAGTGTTGGAACGCTCCCCTAGAAGAGGGTACAGAGCGCCATCGCTCCCTGATAGTATGTAGGGGAGCGCTCCTTTCCAAATTTGACTTTTGAGTGGTTTTTTCAGTGGCAAAAGGCTTGTACTCCTTGTCAATTGATTTCTCCTCTTCAAAACTAGTCTTTGAGGTGTCTTAAGTGTCCTTATGATGTCATTAGAGGCACGACATAGGCAAGATGGTAGTATGATATTTTTGACACTTGTGTTCAAGATGCGACACTTGCGGACAAGATGCGACACTTACAACACTTGTAATGATGAAACTTGTGACACTATTGAAGTGAGTAATTTTGATTTGTAACACATATCAGACTCCCTAGCCTCAGGATTCCTTATGGTTTCCTGGCCCCTGAGCCCAAAATTCCCAGCAACAGGTGCCCCCTATGAAAGTCCTCAAGCAAGCTCCTCAAACAAGATGCCAGTAAAACCAAAAATACAGATGCAGTCCAAAACTGTTTTTCCCTCCACCTTCTCCCTCTATCTTTTAAAAATTCTCAAACCAAAATAAAAATGATATCCTCTTCCAAGTCCTCCTCTCCTCTCTTATCCTCCTCTCTCAAGTCCCCCTCATTAATCCCCCAACAACCTTATCCCCCCATTAATTCCTCAACTACCTTATCTCCCCATTAATCCCTCAACTACCTTATCTCTCCCATTCATTACTTCATCTACCAATGTTAATAATATTATAATAAAATCTTCATAAAGTCATTTTAATAATTAATTAAATTAATATTAATTATTCAAGATAATTACATAATTAATTAGGGTTGTTACAGAACATATGGTGACTATCCATGAAAGGATGCGTCCCTTAGATAATAAATAACTACATATTTATTATATATATTTATAGTTTGTATTATAAAGTCATATATATATATATATATATGGAAGAATGTCTTTCCGATGTTGTTCAAACATCAACACTCCCTCTCAACGAGGGAGACATTCTACATTATGCCAAAGTTTTTCTCTGAAGTATACAAACTTTAAACACTCCCATATATATATATATATATATATATATGGAAGAATGTATTCTCGATGTTGTTCAAACATCAACACTCCCTCTCAACGAGGGAGACATTCTACATTATGCCAAAGCTTTTCTCTGAAGTATGCAAACTTTAAACACTCCCTCTTAACTAGGGAGGTATTATTTGTTGCCACACGAGCTCATCGGATATCCATAGTACAACATGAATTCGTAGCCAATGCATCCAAGGCCTATGGGTGGCTCTCAAATAGATTCAACATGTCACCATGACATCCACTACCTTGCAATGCATATGTACCTCATCATGTGCACCCTTGTGACTTCATAGACAATGCATCCAAGGCCTGTGGGTAGCTCTCAAATAACTACAACATGTCCCCAGGACATCCACTATCCCACAATGCATCTGTACCTCATCACGTGCACCCCTGTGACTTTACAGCCAATGTATCCAAGGCCTGTGGGTAGCTCTCAAATAGCTACAATAAATCCTCAGGACATCCACTAACCCACATTGCATCTGTACCTCGTCACTCATATCGAGATTCTGTTACAATCGACTCCAAGTCAAATTACTAGTCGACTACCAATTGACCTTCATTCGGTCTTTAGTTAGTTGTCTTGTGCCTGCACTTTGACCTCTTTGTCAATCGACTTGCCATTGATATCTTCGAATTCAAATTTACCCGGTAGAATACCTCAACCTTAGACTTGTTGTTTATCCACCTTGACTTCAACCGTCAATCGATCCACCTCAATTAGACTTTCACTGCAAAGAATATAGCAACCCAACAACACTATGCGTGATGACTATTCCCAGTGCATGTGACAATCTGAGCATCGCACTGGAATCCATTACCATTACTACTAAAATCGATCAACAAATACATTTAAACCTCAAATTATGAATAACAAGACAATCAAGCTCAAGAAATTGTCCATACTAGTTAAAACGTACATGTAGCTTATAAATTTCACCATAATAGCATATAATTCATTCTCATGCATATAGTAATGCACAACAGTTGAAATCATAAATTAACACAAGAAAAAAGATAAACACTTATCTTTTTAAAATGGTTGTGCAACCATCTACTTGGTAAGGACGTTCCACCCAACCATAGACTTGTTGTTCCCAATCTCAATAGCAAGTTGCCCCCGAGCTGGGGCTAGGAATCCACAAGAAAAGGGTGTCTCTCATAGTCCTCTCACAACTCAATATCCTACAACCAACTGATATTCTCCTACAACTATCCCAAATTTCCTCTAGCTGCCTTCCTCTTGACCTTCCCAACCCAAGTAATGTACCCATTCATTACTCTCATTCCATTGGGTGTCCCATTTTTTTACCAGGGTCTCTCTGGCATAGGTAACTAGGAATTTATCTACTGGGAAATCAAGGGAATTAACTGCTAGTAAAAACTACCAACAACAACAACAAACACTTGTTGTTACAGTGCAACTCACACAAGAGTTCACTCTTCAGGCCTGGAAACATGGTTCTTCACTCTTTAGCTCTAAAGCGCTCTAGCATGCTCTAGAATTTTCCCAACCTTCTTGCTCTATCTCCAATGCTCTTTTTTCCTGCTCCCTACTTGTTGTTCATGTAAAAATAGATGTGTCAAAATTGTTTGTAACTGCCACGGATTTCCTCTACTTTGGCTTGCTTTCTTGACTCACACACTTCCCCAAATTGATTGTACTCAACCCCCATGCTCCCAATAACTATAGAATGTCACTTCTCACACCCACCCTCTTACACGAGCTTAATGATTAGGATCTCATACACTCAAACAGAAAGATAAAAATTATCCCCACTAATCATAAAATTTAGGAAAATTGGTTGAATTAATATCCATAATTAATTCCCCCCTGTTGACCCCTCTTAGACACTCTCTTCTCTTGTGGAAAACACAGGCCCCATCTCTGTCCATATCCCCCAACAACTGGTATCACATTTTATTTATTTAAAAATAGAAAATACATTTGCATATTACATCGCTTGGCCATAACCACATTCATATCTACATTATGCATTAATTAAAATGAGGATTATAGTGGGGATGTTACATTCCTCCTCCCCTACAATTGTGCACCATCCTCGGTGCACAGACCATGTCGAATACATGTAGACATTTACATCACATTACAATATTCAGAAAATAAAAATAAAAATATTCAATTTCTTTTCTTTTACCCTCCAACAACAATCCAAACCAAAATCTCATATTTCTCTCAAGGATTTAAGCTCGGTCCCGCTCTAATACCATGTTGACTTTTCATAAGAGATGATATTGTATATGAATATAGTATTACAATGATGAGTGTTCCATATATATAGAACATATGGTGATTATCCATGAAAAGATGTGTCCCTTAGATAATAAATAAATGTGTGTGTGTGTGTGTGTGTGTGTGTGTGTGTGGAAGAATGTCTTCCCAATGTTGTTCATACATCAACACTTTTATCATGGTTGTGAGCGTGGGTGATGAGAATTCTTATATGTGTTTCTGGAACTCTAGCTGCCTAAAAATGGAGTCTTACATTTTCAATTTTTGTTTTCTTCAAAATTGACAAAAGTTTGTGGGTATTCCTCCCGCATAGTTTCTTTATGTTCCCATGTTGCATCTTTGGGGCCGTAGTAGGTCCATTGAACCTTTAACATCCATATGGATTTTTTCCTTAGCACTTTGACTTTTTGGTCCATGATGCATACTGGTTCCACCCAGAAATCCCCTTCGTTTTCTTTCTAGATCATAGACCAATCAATTATGTGGTTAGATTCAATAACATATTTCTTTAATAATGAAACATAAAATATATTGTGCACTCTCATGGATGCAAGTAATGCTAGCATGTATGCAACTAGCCCTATCTTCTCTAAAATTTCAAAAGCCCCACAATATCTTGTTGCCACCTTTGGGCAACAACCCAATCTTAGTGAACTTCTTTTCACTTTCACTTTTATAAAAACATGTTCTCCCACTATAAAATTTCTAAAAACTTTGTTCTTGTCTGCATAACTTTTCTATCTGTCTTGGGCAACCTTTAAATTTTGTTTGATATTTTTCATCTTCTCTTCCATTTCTCTCAATAAATGTGGCAGAATGACAACTCTGTTTGTTGGGTTATCCCATCTCACTTGTGTGTTACACTTTCTACCATACAATGCTTCAAATGGGCTCATTTTTAATGAGGTCTGATACCCATTATTGTAAGCAAACTCTAATAAGTGGATATAATATTTCCACTTTGATGGATGGTACATCACATACATTTTGAGCACGTCTTCAATGATTTTATTAGTCCTCTCTGTCTTCCCATCTAAATTTGGGTGATACGTTGTACTAAGATTTAAGTTTGTTCCAAATCCTTTGAACAAACCTTTCCAAAAATTATATGTGAATTTTGGATCTCTATATGAAACAATGGCCTTAGGAACCCCATATAGCTAGGCAACTTCTTTCATGTAGATCTCCGTAATATTTTTTTCCTTGTGTGTTGTCTTCACAAGAATAAAATGTGTTTCCTTAGTTAATTTATCCACCACCACCATGATGGAATCACGTTGCTTCACTTTTTTGGGCAACTTTGTAATAAAATCAATTGTAACCACTTCCCATTTCCACTTAGGAATAGGCAATGGTTGTAGCAACCCCACTGGATGTATATGTTTCATTTTCACTTTTTGACATTCTAGACACATGGCTATGTAATTAGCCACTTCTTTCTTCATTCTTGGCCAAAAGTATTGGCTTCTTACAGCTGCAATTATCTTTTGATATCTTGGGTGCCCAACATATGAGACATCATGCATTTCCCTTAGAAATATATTGTTTAGCTCTTCGTAATTTTGTACATATATTTTCACTTTGTACACGAGGATTCCATCCTATTTCATTTCATAATAAAAAAAAATTGTTGTAATGTCTCTCTCATTTTTAGATACTGTTGATCTGAATTTGCAATCTCTAAACTTTTGTCTCTTAAATATGTGTTGAACATGCTAATGGCTGAGATATGCACTTCATGAGCTCTTTTGTTGAGTGCACGAACACCTAATTTTCCTTTCCTTTTATATGCTTAATTTCAAAGTCATATTCACTCAAAAATTCCATCCATCTAGTTTTTCTAGCATTTAATGTTGGTTGTCCAAATAAATGCTTCAAACCATAATGATATGTTCTTAACTCAAATATTTTTCCCATAAGGTAATGCCTCCACATTTTTAATACATGAACAATGGCTACCAATTTCAAGTCATGTGTAGCATAATTATTTTCGTGTTCTTTTAGTTTTCTAGACTCATAGCACACCACATGGTCTTTTTTACTGAGGATTCCCCCAGGCCCATCCTTACATGCATCCATGCACACTACAAAGTCTTAATATAGATATGCAATCTTTAATATGGGTGCACTTGTCAATATGTCTTTCAGCTGCTAAAATCTTTCTTCACACTTGGAAGTCCATTCAAATTTCAATCCCTTCTTTTGCAAAGAAGTGATTGGGCTTGCAATCTTTGAAAACTCTTTTATGAATCTTCGGTAATAACCGACAAGACCCATAAATGATCTAACCTATGTCACATTTTTTGGCATTGGTCACCCTCTAATTGCCTCTATCTTCTCAAGATAAACTTCTATCCCATCTGCTGATATAATATGCCCCGAGTATTGAGTCTTCTTTTGATAAAAGATGCACTTACTTAGCTTGGCATACAACTTGTGCTCTCTCAAAAATTGCAGCACCATTCTTAAACGTTGCTCATGATCTTCTTATATCTTTGAATAGACAAGAATGTCATCTAAGAAAACAATCACAAACTTGTCCAGGTACTCCCTGAACACTCCATTCATCAAACACATGAAAACAACTGAGGCATTTGATAGTCCAAAAGGCACTATTGCAAATTCATAATGCCTATATATTGTTCTGAACATTGTCTTGTTGATATCCTCTCCCTTTATCCTCACTTGATGATAACCTAATCTCAATTCAATCTTAGAAAATATTCTTGCACCTTTCAGTTGATCAAAAAGATCGTCAATCATTGAGAAATGATATATGCTCTTTATTGTGACCTTATTCAACTATCTGAAATCAATACAAAGACTTAAGTTTCCATCCTTCTTCTTTACAAAAAGAACGGGGGCTCCCCAAGGTGACACACTTGGGTGTATATACCCCTTCTTCAAAATTTCTTCAAGTTGCATTTGCAACTCTTTCAATTTTGGTGTGCCCATTCTGTAAGTTTTCTTTGATAATGGGGCAACTCCTGGTACCAAGTCAATAGAGAAATCAATGTCTCTCTTTGGTGGAAATCCTTGGATTTCCCCAAAAACATATTCAAAATATTTTATGACCAGATGGTCTCCAATACTTGCCACTTTATCTCTAGTTGCATCTTTCATGTGGGATGCAAATATTTAACACCCCTTTCAGATACTCTTTTTCAGCTACATGGATGGAATTTCTCTAAAAGCTACAACTCTCAAAATGCCTTGAATCTTTCCCTATTTCCCTCCTTAATCAAGACAAGTCATCGTCTTGTTGTAATAGTCTAGGATAACATGGTGTTTTTCCAACCAATCCTTGCCAATTAGACAGTCAAATGAACCTAATGGTATGATGTTTACATCTACCTTTGTCTTGATTCCATTCATGTTTATTGGACAATCTTTAACCAACTCACTAATTTTTCTCTTAGCTCTTCTGGATAACTGAACTAACCAATATTTCTTATGCTTATTCATTTGCAAGTGAAATATTTCAACAACATTAGAGTTTATGTAACTATGGCTACCTCCATAATCAATCAAATTTGTTATGGGATGGTTATCAATCTTACCTTATACTTCAATCATGGGGGATTGATACTCTGCTTTCTTGTTGTCCAAGGCTGCATAAATCCTTGGAATGTTTCGTCCCATGTATTCAACTATTTCACCCTCCTGAATGTTGTGGAAAAGCCTCATTCTTTCACCTTTGTGAGGACAATCCCTATATAAGTGATTTCCCTCACATCCCCAACATTGTACAGGCTACTGCCTTGGCCTTTTCCCAAATGAATTTGTTATATTGTGCTCATTTTGGGTTGATTGTCCTTGTTTATTTTCTTAGAAGTGATTCTTGAAAAAGGGTGGCTTAAAACATTTCTTCCTTTAATCCCTTTTTCCTTTCATCTTGTCAATCCAAGCTTTTTGGAAGACACCCCTCCCTCTGCTCTTCTTATGGTCTCCTCCAAATTCTTGGGGTTATCATATTGTATCTTGCCAATCTAGAAGGAGGGTAACCCACATATAAACCTTTGTATTTTGACCTTCTCATTCTTTATGAAGTCTGCATACTTCAACAATTCAAACAATCGTTTCTTGTCCTCATCCATTGTCAGGCTTCCCAGCTTGAGTTGAAAGAACTCTTTCATTTTTCTTTCATATCAATGCTCTGACAAACGTTTCTCTTGGAAATATCCTTTGGACTGCCTCCATGAGACCTTCCTCTCATCAAGGTGTTTTACTTGCTTAAGTTGGTCCCACCACAAAGTTTTCTTTCCTTGCAAGTGGTAGGTTGCAATTCTTGCTTCTACCTTGGAGGGATAATCATGCAACTGGAAATATTTCTTCATTTCCAACATCTAGGCCTTGGCCTCTTCTCCCTTCCTATGCTCACCATTGAAATTTGGTGGCTTGATTTTCCTGAGTTCGCCTTGCAAAGTGTCTCCCTCAGGCCTTCTCCTTTATCTCCTAACAAGAGAAAAACTTGGGATGTTCCCTGGCCCTGAACTGGAATGAGCTCTCCTGATGGATTTCTATGGGGAATAATGGTGTTTTCTCATGCTCCTTTACTTCCTATCATTCCCATGCTCATCCCTTATGCTATGGTATTTGGATGTTGTCACTTGTCTAACACTAATTGCATGCTTTGTAACAGAGTATTTATTAGTTTGCCTCTGCAGTATATTCAAACTCGGAAGTGTCTCTTCTTGAGACTTCATAATCTTCTCATTATCATCCCTATAGCTCTGCACTTCTCTATACAAACTTCTCATAGTTACAAGCTCCTTCCTGCCTCTTCTTCCATTAGACTCTATCTCAACATTTCCCATACTGACATGTAACCCTTTGAATTCCTCTTCATGAATATAGGACAATTTTTCATCTACGGTATCCTTCTTCTCTTCATCCTTTCTGAAGCCCCCACACGTATCAATTGTGTATTATGCACCAATATTTTGTATGAGCCAGATCCACAATGTGAAATGCCAATATTTAATGCTTTCCTCGCACACCAATATTCAATGCACACAAAATTTTATACCGCACACCAATATCCAATGCGCATGAATTTTTTTTTACACCGCGCATCAACATCTAATGCACAATTTTGTATACCATGCACCAATATTCATCCCGTACAATGCACCAATATTTAGTGCTCGTGACTTTTTATACCACACACCAATATCCATTGCATGTGACTTTTTATACTGCACACCAACATTCAATACGCACAACTTTTTATATCATGCACCAATATTCAGTGCACACCACTCACCAATATCTAGTGCGCACGACTTTTCCTACTGTGCACCAATATCTAGTGCACACAATTTTTTATATCGCCCACCAACTTCCAGTGTGTGCAACTTTTTATATCTGGCACCAACATTTATTGCGCACAAATTTTCATATCGCGCACCAACATCCAGTGCTTGCAATACCAATTCTACACTGTGCAACACCAATATTTAGCACATGCAAGTCATTTCTTTGCTTAGATGATTTTCCTTATTCTCCATCTCGCGGCCATCATGAAAATGTTAGACTCGCATTCTTCCCCAAATTTGACATAACTCAAATGCTAAGATGATGAATTTACCAACTTCATGTTGATCTCTGGCCCATACAAGTCTAGTGTTGAACCAAAATCTCTAATACCATTTTGTAACGTTCCCTAGCTTAACTAAAAAACATTACTTGTGGAAAATACACATAAATACAAAAAAATTCTACTAACTAAATTTCTTGTAGCTTATCAGCTACGAATTATACATAGATTTAACTATTGTCTAATACCATATAAATAAATGCATCTACAACATTAAAAAGAACATGAAGGTTGCGCCCTTACTGAGACAAACCACACACGCAACAACCTATGTATTGTGTGCAACAATTTTTCACAATGCACATAACAACCTTTGTACAGAGCGTGATGACTATTCCCAGTGTGCGCGATGATCCGAGCACCACACTGGAATCGGTTACCATTCTACTAAAATCGATCAACAAATACATTTAAACCTCGAATTATGAAGAACACGACTATCAAGCTCAAGAAATTGTCCATACTAGTTAAAGCGTAAATGCAACTAATAAAGTTCACCACAATAGCATATAATTCATTCTCATGCACAAAGTAACGCACAACAGTTAAACTCATAAATTAACACAAGAAAATAGATAAACACTTATATTTTTAAAATGGTTTTGCAACCAGTTGCTTGGGAAAAACGTTCCACCCAACCATGGATTCATAGTTCCAAATCTCAACAGTGAGTCACCCTCGAGTTGGGGCTAGAAATTCAAAAGAAAAGGGTGTCTTTCACAGTCTTCTCACAGCTTAATATCCCACAACCCATTGGTATTCTCCTACAACTATCCTAAACTTCCTCCAAATATCTTCCTCTTGACCTTCCCAACCCAGGGAATGTACCCCTTCATTGCTTTTAGTCCATCGGGCATCCCATTTGTTTATTAGGGTCTCTCTGGCACAAGTAACTAGAAATCTCTCTATTGGGAACTCAAGGGAACTCACTGTTAGGAAAACCACTGGCAACAACAATAAACATGTGTTGTTATAGTGAAACTCACACAAGAGTTCAGTCTTCAGGCTTGACAACCTGGCACTTCAGTCTTCAACTCTAAAGCACTCCAATACGCTCCAACATGCTCCGTAATTTTTCCAACGTTCTTTCTTTATCTCTAATGCTCTTTTTCCATGCTCCCTAGATGTTGTTCGTGTAAAACTCCATGTGTCAAAACTACCTGTAACTTCCCATACAAATTTCCTCTACTTTGGCTTGCTTTCTTAATTCACACGCTTCCCCAAAATGATCGTACTCAACCCCCATGCTCCTAATAACTATGGGATGTAACTTCTCACACCCACCCTCTTACATGAGTTTAATGATTGGGCTCTCATACACTCAAACAAAAAGTTAGAAGTCATCCCCACTGATAATAAAATTTAGGAAAATGAGTTGAATTAATACCCATAATTAATTTCCCCCTTGGACCCTACTTAGACACTCTCTTCTCTTGTGGAAAACTCAGCCCCCATCTCTATCCATATCCCCCGACCACTGGTATCACATTTTATTTATTTAAAAACATAAATTACATTCACATATTACATTGATTGGCCATAGCCACATTCATAACTACATTATGCATTCATTAAAATGGGGATTATAGTGGGAAGGTTACAATTTTTTAATTACTTTTACGTCGAAGGTGTTCTCTTAAGGGGAGGGTTCTACGTCATCCTTCGTCATCTGTCGAGAGCATATCAACACTTGTCATCTATTCGTCGGAGTATTTTTCCTCGACGTGTCTTCCACAATATGTATATCCATTTGTCCACTCTTATCTAAACCCATCTTCAAGAATGATTTCAATTTTATCCCAGCACTATCCAACTGCCCTAAACTAATTCCCTTCAGAATTTAAGGTTAAATGTTTGGATTAGTGGTGAGAAAATGACAAATCCATATAACAAGGTTTCAAGAAATTTGTTGTTGTATTTGGATCTTGATATTGATTTGTTGTTTTAAGCCCATTGTTATGGAATTCTCACTCCATTGCCCACCCATGAACTCTAAAGGAAGTCCGTAGAGGGAACTTGTCCAGCTTCCTTCCTTGCACATCATACCTTCTATAAAAACTAACCTTACTATTATTTCTTTAGTTTCCCATCGATCATACACCATTTGGGATGTGAATTGAAATTGGTTGGGAAACTATGAAGAGACCAGTGTGTTGAACTTAGGAACCAAAAAAGTGTGTTCGTTATTTGAATTTTTTTCATTGAAGAGCTAAGTAGTTTCTCAATTTTTTGGATTAATATTAATATTTTATTGCATCAAATTATACTTCCATCGTTCATCATTAAATTATACCTAATATAATTTCGAGTGAATTTTCTATTGGAAAAAAAAAAGTTAATTGTGTATTTAAATGAGCTTAGCAGGTACAATGTTTTTATTATATTATACATTTCAATACTTGTGCAATTAAGTTATCGATGAGTGATAGGTGAGGGTTGTGTTGAATGTTTGTTGCACTATCTCTCATAGAGAGACCATGCATTTGTAAAGTTGTTGCCCTTCCCCGTTGAGTGTTAATTTGTCAATATTCCTTCCTTGACACTTCATCCTCTTGATCATGCCTTCTATACAATCTTATTGTTATTTTCCCACATGCCAATAATGGGTTGTGATGGACCAACCATAGTTGGGTTGTTCTGGCACGAGGAAGCTGACGAATCTCCACCCTTGGATTTAGAAGGTGCAAGCCCAAACTTGTTGCCCATGTATCATGAAAGTCGATGAGCACCTCCAAACATGGAAAATAAGTGTCTTTGAAGGATTGGGGAACCTCGAGGTTGATGCATTGGGGAACATAAAAGGAGAAAATGGAGCCTATAAAGTTGAAATTTTGAAACTTAAGAGATTCTAGGAATGGAAAACACTTAGAGTGTAATGATAAGAACATGTAGAGCTCGACCAGGGAATGTAATCCATGTATAGGCTAGGATAATTGTGTAAATAGAACCCGATTAGAGGGTGGTCAATCAAAATGCTAAAATTTGATAGGGTTGTTGATAGAGCATAAGTAGACCTTGCACTTTTCACACCTTAGCTTTTGGACTTTACACTTACACCACCCAACTATAGGACTCGATTGGATTAGGTGCGATAATGACCAGTCCATTGCTAGGAAGCTAGTGTTTTCTGAGCAAGAAAGGTTGCTTGGATTTTTATTTTGGTTCGTCATGTAGGACACCACCAATTAGGCTCTCTCCTACATATGTATTTATAGAATTTTAATCAAGAACTAAAAGAGGCTACCTTATTTCGTTTTCTATTCATTTTGGGTTTTGAAATTTCATTTATCCATGAATTGAATTTGAATTTGGATTGTTTGTAAAAAAAGATCAGAGACATGGGGAAATGATGTTGGAATATTTGTGATGCTACTATTGCATCTCTATCAATCGGTCATGCATCATCATATACCTCTATATGTTTATATAGAGGATTCTTAACACTTCCATATCGAAATCAATAAATAAATAATATTGTGCTTCGTAAATCCACATACTACTATCCTTGTGTGAAGATGTGGTTTATGCATTGTTAATTAAAAATAATTGCTAACTGCACATTAAAAAAAACAATGTTATCAATTAACTAAATATCCCCATAATTAGTTGCAAACAACCCAAGAGAAGAATATAGAAGATGATTATAATGGTGGGAATGTCGGGGTGGATGAGAATGTAATTATAGCCCTGGAGCAGTTTGTGGGAGAGGCCACATGTTCTATGTGTACCCAGTGTCGTGATTGTATATGAAGGTAACTTCCTTCTATGTTGAGAAATTGATCATGTGGACTGGTCTTTGGTTCAAATCTTGTAGATGACACAACTTATCCTCCTTCATAGCCACTTGCAATATCGCTTTGGTAGTAAAATCAAAGGTTGAGTCTCAATCACCCATGGAGTGCACCCAATCCATCGGTTTTTGACAATAGGCATCCTGGTTATAGATGAGTCGGCCAGCGAAGCCATAAGGCATATAGTCCCACACCTCCCCCATTGTGAATTCAAGATTGGTGGCCACATATTAAATCAATATTAATGGAGTAGTAATAGTATTAGGAAAAATATTGATGTGAGAGACAATCAAGAGTTCCTATTCTATATTTCAAATCTACCATTTACACATAGAGATGAAATAATACATTTTCCCCAACCGGTGAAAACTAAATCAAATAGGTTCCTTCCAACCCACACACATTTCATATACATTTATTTTGTCTTTACTGTGGACTAGGAGGTGACATGGACTTCACATGGTAGACCCACATGGAAACAACATAGACATCACATATTTGGCAAACACCAGTATTAATTGATGTTCTTAACAAAGTATCACCATTGCCTCTTTATTATTAATCCAACAATCCATTACTACATATCCTCAAACTACTAGAATGTAGAAAAAATAGATGGAAACTTGGTGAAGGTCACTGAAAAGTTTTGAAATTCATCATACATCGTCGATTTCAAGCAATCCAATGGCGAGCAAGGCATCATCATTCTCTTGGCAAATTGTTTTTTAATAAATCATCAACATGTAAATCTCCTTTATGGTCATATGTACATTTGAAATTCCCACACTAAGCTCTTGGACATATTCTCTCACGAGAATAATTGACACATGGGTATCATATGTGTTTAACCTTTAATTGTTGTTACTTGGAAAGAAGAACGTGCTTTCTCCTGAAAAATTCTCACATATACATTTGGAAATCAACTATGACAATGTTAGGATTCTTGTTGAGTGACCCTTTAAGGAATGATGCCATGCATTAATTCGGTGATCAACTAGAAATCTAGTCTTGACGCAAGGATCCATGTGCATGTCACACTATCACACAAACTAGAAGAAATTCTCCAATTAGAATAGAGTAAAACGTAAAAATTTAACTACAATTGAAATGGAAATTGTTTTTGAGCATGCAAGATCATGTGAAATAAGGGATGCCCTTGCATCACTTATCTTTAATCTATATGGTGGACATGGCATGGAATACATGATCCAGGAGGATCCAAAATGCTCAAAGAGGTCCAGGAGGATCTAAAATGCTAAAAAATTGATATTCTCAAATGCTCTTGAAAACTACTTCATTGTGTAGATCTCGGTGATAACTTTCCAACGACGCACAAATCACCTCAAACAGATTTAGTATGAAGAAGTTATGGTGGGTCAAAGCTTTGGTCAAACAGGTCAAAAGTCAAAGCAGGGTTACCACATGGCATGTTCTTACAGGGTGTGCAATTTTCAAGATGATGTCATGTTGATGTTAGCAAGATGACATGTTAGCATGAGAGGCTGCCACATGTCACTCATTTTTTCCATTTTCAGGCCCCCATGTGGACTAATAAAAATGTGTCATCCATGCGATGACGTGGCAGGTACAGATGACAGGTGACTAGATGTTGACGTGGAAGGTACAGGTGGAAGGTGCCTTGATAATAACATGGCAGGGTGCTAATGTACACAAACAAGTGGACCAATTAGAGAGTACCACGTGGCACTCTTCGATTGGCCAAATTTGGCTAAGGGAGAATAAAATTTGTTTGGGGGTCGAAGGGAATAGAACCCTTGACCTCTCATGGAATCCTAAATATTGCTTAGTATTAACCTTATCTGACTGGCCAACATTCCACACTAATTGTTTGTTATAACAAACAATTAATATTATATTTATATTTAAACCAATTTTGCCCAAAATTTCGGTTGGTGGTTTAGACCAATTTTAGCCTATTTAAACCTAGCTCTGGACCAAAGAAAGACATGAGTTGTCATACCATATTGTAGCATGATGCATGGGAGTTCATTCCAAGTATATATTTTGTCTCGATTTGCATCCAAGAGGTGTTTTTAGTGTTGATTTTCCTCATTTTGCATGCCATTGAGTTCATGGAGAAAGGTATAGGGTGTTTATACTCATTTTTCTTAGAATTTCGAGGGGAATATGAAACCCATTATTATCTCATTATTATCTCATTTTGACATGTATGAAACCCATAGTCTTGTTATACATGCAAAAAGGGCTTTCTGGGAACATGTTCAAAATATAGTCTAGTTTATACTCATTTTTCTCAGAATTCCATAAGGATTTTAATGATGACCTCTGTTTCTAGGTTGGAGTAGCCGACTTGAAGGGTGTCTTCATAATTTGACATTTGTAAAGACCATTTCATTGCATTTTTTTGGCATTTTGAGAATTAATAAGAGCGATCTATTTCTCTCTATTTTGGCACTCATTATTTCCACAAGTTATATTTATCAGTTAATGAAGTTTATGGATAAGTAAAACATTCACATGATATTTTGCAAATAGTCAAGTCGATCTTCAATTTCCCGAATTTGGTTGGATGTTTATGTGTATTTATGAACTAATTGACATATGAGGATTTTCATGCTGAATTGGTATCATAGTTTGTTGATATTTTAGATCAAGTTGGTATCATAACTCGTTTGGTATTTTCAGATCATGTGGTATCAACACTGGTTTTGACATTTATTTGCAAGTGAAAACTTATGAGGTCCAAGTCTAAGCAAGGTGAAGGCACACTTGAAGAATTTAATCTTGAGATTGAACGAATATTTCAAAGAAAAGAAATGGAGCATGAGGATGTTCTTTATGAGGATGATAAGGAGTATCGAAAAATGTTCCTTGAGATGACAACCGTGGTGAAGGAATTGTGGGAAGACCCATAAAGACGAAGATGAACTCATCAAAATGAAAGTGGTCCATCAAGAACAATAGTTAAAGAAGAAGGAAAAGGTGAAGAACCTCTAGAGCCTCCTTCATCCCCATCATCATCATCATCATCATATTCCCATGGAAATGAACATTCTTCTCATAAGAGGAAAAAACATTCTAAGAAGTCTTCTCGTTCTCATGATTTTCCTTTGTTAAAGCTAGATGTAAAGTTTGATTTTCCTACTTATGATGGAGAGTTAAATGCAAAGAAGTTGGATAATTGGTTCAAACATACTAAAGTGTATTGCAGAGTACAAAAAATCATACAGGACAATGAAAAGATCCAATTGTCTACTCTTCTCCTGAGCGACACAACTTTGATATGGTGGGAGAGTCGGACACAAGCTACTCTTATTCAACATGGTAAAATCATTTCTTCATGAATTGAATTTGTTGTTGCATTAAGAAAGCAATTTTATCCATTAGCTTATATGCAAACATCAATGATTGCTTGGAAACATCTAAGGCAAGGAAAAGGGAAAAATGTTCAAGCCTATACATAAGAATTTAAGAGGAAGGCATTATCTTTGGGAATTCCATTACATACTCCCAAGATTCTTCTAAAGTATATTGGTGGTACACACTCATATCTTTACTATACTATATTGATGTTTAATCCTACTAATCTTGATGAAGTATTAGTACAAGATACTTATCTTGAATCTAACAAAGGAAAACATGTTATTGAGGATGTGTTAGAGGAGCCACATGAATTCGAGGAGCAGTCGAAGGGAAAAGGGAAGAGTAAGAAGACAACTACAGTGAAGAAGCATGAAGAGAAAAAACCTACATGTTCTCATTGCAAGAAGAAAGGACATGATGAGAAGCATTGTTGGAAGTTGCATCCAGAATTGAAACTGAAGTGGGCCCAGCCTAGAAAGGGTAAAGAGAATACCATGACCATAGTTCAGGATCTTGGATCATATTCTGAGGATGAAACTAAGGTTATAGTTATGGGCATTGAAGGTAAATCTATTGTTGCAATTTTCAGTTCGTGTACTTCTTCTACAAAGTCTAATGTAATTCTTGATGGAAGGAAAATCAAATAATTGTTTCATTTACGAGTTATCTCAAACCACACTAAGATTGATACACTTGTTGATAATGGATCACAAGTGAATCTTATTTCAAAGCAAGTTGTTTAGAATTTGGGATTGGAAACTAGGCCTTATCCGAGACTGTATCCTTTGGGTTGGATTTATGATAATGCTCAGGTACAAGTAACTAAGAAATGCAAGTTACGATTTGCAATCACATCCAATTTCATTTATGAGGTAGAGTTAGACGTGGTTCCAGTTGACATTTGTGGGATGGTTTTGGGAAGTCCATACTTGTATGATAGGAAGGCAATTTTCTATAGGGAACAAAACAAGTATCATCTTTTCAAGGATGGGATTGAGTTCATTGTGAGAGCTCATTAGATGAAGACTAATTTGGTAGTTGTCACTACAAAGCAAATGCTAGTATCCAGGATACAGGTTTCAAGCCTACGGTTGAAAGCAGAACAAGTCCTTTGGTTGATGTTGTTCCTGTTACGAAGGGAAATTATGTTGACGGTTCATTCTCTTTCGCATCTGTATATTCAATATTGTTGTTAAGTTTATTGTTAATCAATGGAGTTTGGTTAGTATCTACAATAATGAATGGCAGAGTTTGTGAATTTAAGGGAATGGTTAACTTGGTTAACAGTGTTGTTACAGTCTTCATTGTGGTTTTCATGAGTCGGGTGCTCGTTATCCAAGAAGGAAGGATGGATGATACTAGACAAGTGAGGAGAAAGCATTCTCACTTCATTTTTGAATGATCCATACTTTTGGAGGTCCAAAAGTTCTTCAGTGGGGAGGAGTGATCTAGGAGGATCCATAATGCTCAAAGAGGTCCAGGAGAATCTAAAATGCTCAAAAAATGATATTCTCGAATTCTCTTGAAAACAACTTCATTGCGTAGAGATTGTTGATAGCTTTCCAACGACACAAAAATTGCCTCAAACAGAGTTCGCATGAAGAAGTTATGGTCGTCAAAGTTTTGGTCAAACGTGTCAAAAGTCAAACCAGGGATGCCACGTGGCATGTTCGTACAAGTCGTACCACTGTCAGGATGACATAATGCTAACATTAGCATGATGATGTGGTAGCATGAGAGGCTGCCACATGTCACTCATTTTTGGCATTTTCAGGCCCCCATGTGGACCAATAAAAGTGTGCCACATGTCATCCATACAGATGATGTGGCAGGTACAGGTGGAAGGTGATTGGATGATGACATGATAGGTGACATGGTAGGGTGCGGACGCAGGCAAACAAGTGGACCAATCATAGATTGCCAACGTGGCACTCTCTGATTGGCCAAATTTGGCTAAGGGTGAATAAAATTTGTTTGGGAGTTGAAGGGAATAGAATCCTCAACCTCCCATGGAATCTGAAATATTCCTTAGTCGTTCCCATATCCACCTAACCAACATTCCACACTAATTGTTTGTTATAACAAACAATAAATATTATATCTATATTTAAACCAATTTTGCCCAAAATTTCGGTTGGTGGTTTAGACCAATTTTGTCCTATTTAAACCTAGCTCTGGACCAACGCAAGACATGGGTTTTCATGCCACATTGGAGCATGATGCATGGGATTTTGTGCCAAGTTAAAATTGTGTCTTGATTTTTGTGTAATAGGTGTTTTAGTGTTGATTTTCCTCGTTTTGCGTGCCATTGAGTTCTTGGAGAAAGGTATAGGGTGTTTATACTCATTTTTCTCAAAATTTCGAGAGGAATATAATGGTGATGTTATTTTTGTGTAAAATTGTTTTTTATGAAAGTCTTATCTCAATTTGACATGTATGAGACCCATAGTCTTGTTATACGTGCAAAAACAACTTTCTAGGGACCTGTTTAGAATATAATCGAGTTTATACTATTTTTTCTCGAAATTTCACAAGGATTTTAATGGTGACCTCTGTTTCTGGGTTGGAGTAGTCGAATTGAAGAGTGTCTTCATAATTTGACATTTGTAAAGACTATTTCATTGTATTTTTTTGGCATTTTGAGAATTAATAAGAGTGGTCTATTTCTCTTTATTTTGACACTCATTATTTCCGCAAGTTATATTTATCAGTTAATGGAGTTTATGGATAAGTAAGACATTCACATGATATTTTTCAAAGAGTCAAGTCGATCTTCCATTTCCCGAATCTGGTCGGATGTTTATGTGTATTTATGAACTAATTGACATATAAGGATTTTCGGGCTGAATTGGTATCCGAGTTTATTGATATTTCGGATCAAGTTGGTATTAGAACTCGTTTGGTATTTTCAGATCACTACATTACTTTTTTCACAATCGAAGGTGCAACTACTAAAGCACCATCACTATTAAATCATATTGATCAATGCATCATGATTAACATTGCATTGATTGATTTTCGATGCAATCATATTGGCATGTACAACAATGTTGGTGGAGGACCAATAGGTGGATGGGATGAGAGGACAGGGGCTGGGGTGTATGATAACACAAAGGATAGGAGCACAAGGGTAGATGGTGATTTACAATAGGCTATAAACAAGGGACAAATACTTGAGTCTTTATTTTGTGGGACTTGACTGATATTTTGGTTTATCAAGGTCCTGACCACAAACAAAGTATGTTGATATGTATATATCAATCCCTAATGCCCATTTCTCAAACATTTATTCCCATGTACACATACATATTAATATATCTGAGTGTTAGGTCTATTTCTATGCAAAATGCCCATATTATGTGTAGGCCATGCTCAATATTTTTTATATTTATTATATGTCCGTTGTTTCGTAATTTCACAATAATAATATGTTCATTAGCCGTTAAGTTTTTCACTTGATCCTATCGAGCATATTAAGGTGAATAGTGTTGGTAATTTTATCCTTGATGCTATGTTGAGTCTAAGGCCACAAATACCAACTTTACACCATTTTTCTTTCTGATTTATCCATTACTTGATATATTTCCCTTAACTATGTGTCGATGGACTATTTGAACATGTACATTTTAAATAAATTATAATTACTATATTAGTTGTAAATTAATAGTGCCTTTTAAAATAAGGAAGTGGAAGAATATTGATCCCATTTTCCTTGTAGCTTGTAAACATTTCAACCATGATAGCTATGCCCGATGTTTCATGTCCATAGGTTTTTTTTGTGATCTCATGAGAGTTTGAAGTTTAGATCCCATTCTTAGCTGCCTAACCATGAATATTAATTTACTTACTAGAAGGTTTAGAATATATCTTTAAAACATTGCCCACCCATCTCTTCTTGTACTTCAATAGAGGGTTGAGTTGTGCTTCTTATGTCTATTTTAAGATTTAATGTTTGGTGCTTAGTTTGACTTTCCCTCAATAATTGTCATGCAATCAAAGATGGATTTCACCACATCTAAGTGATTTGTTATAAAGTCACATTTGCATCAAATACACTAAAAATAATGGATATTTAGTTATTAGAAAGCTATTGACATAATCAGTTCCTAAAATCAAATTATCTACTTCATTACTTCTTAATTTTCTCATACCATTTACTATGTTGATATACACATTTGTCTTGATGTCTTCTTCATCAAACCGAGTTTTTTTTTTCAAATCCCTCTTCACTTTGCAACTTCAAATTTTCTTCTTCATATGCATCTATTTGGGAATGTGGTTTTTTATTTGTGAACCACACAACTGCCTCCTTCCTCTATATATGAATAATTGTGGATCATGGATGGTACCAAACAAAAGGCTTTACATTGATGCTTAACCATCTGATCCAACACATTACTCTTATCTTCAAACAATGTATTGTACTTATTCACATCGACATTCCCTTTCTCCCGCTTCAGTGGTATGCTAGTTATACATCTCATGAGGCTTTTGTGTTTTGTTAGTCATTTATATTGCATACATATTCCTTTTCAACTTTGTTTCTTGCATTGTAGAGAGAGTTCAATGTACTTTTAAACAGTGGGCTAGACATCATTCTTTGTTCACCTCATGTGTTTTTTTTTTCCTTTAGGGTGGAATATTTTTTTTCTTCAATATATTGTATTTCAATAAGCCCTTGTAATATTTTAGCTATAATTTTTATATATAAATTCTGATTTTGGTTTCGTCAATTGTGTTGTGAAAGATGATTTGATAAGTCTTCTAATGATTCATTGCACAATGGTGGTTGATGATTCTTTGATATCCTTTTTACATAAGAGGTTTTTCTAAGTTCCTTAATGAGGAACTTTGTGACTCGTTCTTGTGGGGCCCTTAGAAAAAATGTGCCCATTCAATTTTTTTCATCATCATTGATCATTATGCATTGTTCTCTTGATAGTTATGATGGCAGCCTATGTTGCTTCTATTATGATCATATGTGGGTTGATTTTCGACACTTGTGTTGTTTGAAGTACCTTTTTCCTACTTAGAGCACATATGTTGATTGTTGTTAACTTTTTCCATTTAATGCATCTACACCATATCTTCTTCAACATCAACATATTCATTGATCTTCTGTCATCTTTTGATCATTGTTCCTTGAAAACATTATGGATATAGTTTCATATCCGTGATAATTTGTGCCTATGCTTAATGATGGGGACCTTTGTCATCTTTACAAATTTGTGAGAATATTTTTTGGTTTCTTAGAGGCTAGGATTTTAACGGACTCTATGCTTGAGCTTGTTTTGCACCCTGTAGTGATCAAGTTGTGAAAATTGTTCATTTATATTTCCTTTCCAATTTTTACCCGTTTTTTTGTAATGTTTGACCAATTTTTGTACCACATCTTGCCCAAAGTGTATATTAAGGGCGAATGCTTACTTAATATTTACCTTGTCAAATACTTAGGTCAATGTTGTTTTTGTCTCTATCCCTATTCTTATTGGAGTAAGCTAATCCTGTAGCAAATCAGTCCTCTTTTTGGCTGCAAATTTGATAAGAATCTAGTAGAAATTTTAGCGATGAACATAGTTTTATCATGATCTAATATTTTGAATAATGGAACAATGCCATTAGAGGTTATGGCCAATTATGAACTGACCTATATCATTAAAAATTAAATCAAAGTTATAAATTGATGAAAACTTGACTTTGTGTATTGTTCTATTTCAATAGCTAGAGGGAACTTTGCTACAAGATTAGACAACTCCATTCTTGTTTCCTAAGCCAAATTTAACTAGGGGCATTTGTGTGAACAATCCACTTTCTTACTTAATCTCAACTTAGTGGAAAATAATGTAGATATGTCACATTATACTTAACCTACCTTAGTTATCCTCATTAATGAGGTTGTTAGTGGGTTAGTGTTCATAATCACTGAAGTCATTAGTGGCTAATAGCCCTCACATATGAGATAATATTTCCTTCCCAATTTTCACAAGGGGATTTTTTTGTAATGTTAAACCATAGAAGTTAAATAGTGCACAAACTTAACTTCTTTTCCAAATTTGGTAATAATGTTGCTGGAAGTTATAGTTCCATTTGACTAATGGGATCTTTGCTATTAGGGGTTTTGACCCATTTTAAGATGACCTAGATTGTCATAATTTTGAAAAAATGAGTAGATCAAGGTGGAACTTCCCCTTGCCAGAAAAAAATAAATTGGCCTAAAAGGTTGAGTTTGTCCACTTTTTAACTCACTCCTAACCAATATGTTGCACTACACCTTGCTTGAATACGTATTAAAGGGGAATGATGGAATAATATTTACTTGGTCAAATATCGAGGTTTGTATTTATTTTGTTTCACATCCCTTAAGTCAAGCTTACGGGGGGATGTTGATGTGAACAATGCACTTCGTTAGCTAATCTTTACTTAGTGGACATTAATGTAGACATGTGAGACATTGTACATATCATTACTTGTTCTCATTAATCAGATTATTAGAAGGTCAATGGTCCTCAATATCAAGGTGGTTAGTGCACTAGTTATCTTCAATGATAGAAATGGGGGTTGCACAATAAGCACTGGCAGTGGAGTTTGCTAGCAATGGTGGTGGAGTTATGAAGAAGACACGAATTCCAACGTGGGTGGTGCCTCAGGGGTGGAGTAATGAGATGACCTTTTTGTCATGCGAGTTCATGTGCAAGTGAACCTCAACAACTCCAGGGATTAACTTGATTTGTAGATGCTTTCATGAGAAAGTCCATGGAGGTCTTGGGATTGAAACCCATTGACTATGTTCGGATTATTGATTAATATTTTGGTTGGTGGTTACTATCATCCTCCATTTGGAAAACCAAGAAGAAATAGGTAATTCATAAGGTATGACAATGTACTAGTGTCCATCTCTTAAATTGATTAATAGGTAGGTGACTAAGGAACTATATTTCTCATGAAAAAAGAATAGAAAAAAAGAAAAAGCAAAAAAAGACCTCAACGAACCAACATGTTGAATTATTAATAATAGAGTTTGTGTAATCAATGACTCCACTTCTCTATAATTATTAGTGCATTTAATTGTTAACTACCAACAAAAACTCCAAAATCATGAGTTATGGACACCTTTAACATAAATTATTATTGTGGTATTACTTTGGACATGTCACATTTCAAGAGTAAATATAGAGGGTGGGAACACCAAAATACATATGTGGAAAAAAAAAGGATTCTTTGATTTTTGAGAGATTATAAATTTATAACCAAATTATAAGGAATAATACATGGAAAAAAATGATCCTTTGATTTTTTTTTTGAGAGGTTACAAATTCAAAACCAAAAGATGTCAAGTCAACAACAAATACCACACTACATTGAATAAATCTATCACTCTCTTCTTTTTAGATAGGTTAAAAAATTAAGTCTTAGTCTAAGTTTTTTTCCAAGGATATTCTCCATTTAATTTTGTTCATAATACTACGAGAAATTAAATCTTAGTCCAAACAGATTTTTCAGCATGTCTAATCCATTTATGTATTCATAAATGCAATTTAAAAAACAAAAAAATATGATTTCACCTATATTTTTATCATCAAATTTCAACGGAAAAAATACCAAAAAAATATAACATTTAAACAACACCAAAAACTAATTCCAACTCCAATGACCACTTGAATTCATTAAATAAATATATATATAAATAAAAAGTAGAATTTAATATAATACCATGTATTTGGCGTTTAACCTAAACATAGGGTGGCCAACTACTAACCCCTCTACCCAATATGTGACTACACATCGTGTTAATCCTTTTTGTTTTTTTTTCCCTTAAGACACCATATTACACATCATTTCTAGCAAAACGATACCCATATAGCAGATTAATGGACATATATCCTCTCACTAAGACGGTATATTTCAAAATATATCACATTTAATGTTACAGCGATGCGGAATTTTTTTTTACCTTGCCGATGACTATTCGAGCTTCAAATTTCTAGACTAGTTTCCTCTTGCGCGACAAGTGGGCTTTCGGGATTTCTAAATGGTTTTTAATGGCTATTTTAGCTGTACCGTCATCAAATTTAGCAGCCAGCCAAGGAAACATTGGGATTTACAAATGGCATTAGCTAAATGTTATATTTTTTGGGTTTTTTTTGCTGGAATTTGGCGATGTAAATTTGGACAATATCACTATTTTTGTTGTTTAAATTGTATTTCTGAATGTATAATTGAATTTAGCATGTTGAAAAACCCTGAAACATTCGAATTATTACGCCGAAAAATGTACACCTATTGACAATGAGCACAATTAATCACCTTTTAATCTAAAATTATAATCTGATGGCTAACAATTGAAGATGCTGGCATATTCTTAGTCGTCCTCCCAAATCAATGAATGTGATTTCCTCTTCATAACTTCCTTGTATTTTTGAATGCATCCGTTACCCTGTTTACCTTTTAACATTTACCTAATCATATTAAGAAATTACTGTAGCACTATATGATTGCCACGTTTAAATGATTAAACTTTGGATTTAGCACGCTGGCTGTGCTCGCTGTAAACGCTCATTTTCTTGTTGTGCGTTCCGCGCCTTTCGACGTTCATCGGCATTTTCTTGTTGTGCGTTCCGCGCCTTTCGACCTTCATCGGCCACGATTTTTAGTGACTATGCTAGTATAAACTTAACCACTCAAATTTGCAAATCCAACCATTCTTCACCAAATTTTGATTCATCACCAAATTTTGAACAAAGTCAAATAGAAAAAATTACCAAAAAACAACCCAAAAAAATATAACAAATTTGGAAAAAATTTACGGAAAACAACCAAAAAAAAATAGAACGTTTACACTACATGCTTTCCAAATGGTTTTGAATTTAACGGAGTTTTGGGTACGTAAGGACGTCATCAGTGTAGTGCGGATTTGGTTTGTTATTCCGTATTTAGAAGGTAGGTCATGGTGAACCTTACGTGGGCGACCCAATTTCTTCTTTGACTGGCGTTGGTTTGAGAAGGAACATATCCTTCGACCTCTGCAAATAAAATACAGAAATAGCCTTCGCGGGCGGGTTCGTGCATGAATCTAATCAGACGTTTCCAACCGATGTAAGTAGATTTGCTAATTCTTTTCTGTTGATATTCGTCGGGTTTTTCATTCTCATTTGCAGAAGGTTTGGCATACAGTTGCTTATCGAACTCAATATTGGATTTTCTCACGTGTATTATATGCAAATTCGAATCGGGGATTGCAAGATATCATTTGGGTTGTCAAAGCTCTCCTCCCTTTGGAATTTGATTGCGCTAAATCCCATATGGGTTTTCTGAAAATCACTTTTTTTTCTCCACCCTTTTCTTGAATTGGGCGGTGCCAGATCTTAATAAACGAAATTGGAGCGAGAGCCAAGAGATCATTACAATGGCAGGGGGAATTTTTGATCTGGAGAAACAATTTGCATTTTATGGAGCTTATCACAACAATGCGATTAATGTTCTCATTCATACCATATTTGTGTGGCCAATTTTTTTCACTGCCCTAGTATTGGGATGCTTCACCCCTGCTTTGGGTTTGCTTCCCTTCTCACCAGGGGCCTTTCCCTTTCAGGAGTACATGATATTGAATTTGAGTTTTGTTGTTGCGGTTGTCTATGCTCTGTTTTATATCATGTTGGATAAGAAGGCAGGTACGCTGGCAGCAGCCCTTTGCCTTCTTTGTTGGGTCAGCAGCAACTCTCTTGCACAGCGATTGGGTTTCTCCTTAGCATGGAAGGCAAGTGTCTTTCTCAATTATGTGTTTATTTATTTTGGCAATTTATACATAGATTGTTGCTTTCAAGAACCCTCGCTGTCAACAATAAGGTGCAAAACTAGATTCTTCCTAGCATCCTCCTGCAGGGCAAAACTGAGCTTCCGGTGCCTTAGACTATCCTTCGTAACTCTTCTTTGTAAAATATGCTTTTGATTTTGAGCTGGCCAACCACAGGACTAAAACTAGACTTCGTGCTGATCAGGCAACCGCTTTCTCACGGGGGGTTGGGAGGTCTGCTCCCGCTGCTTACAATTTCATAACTCCCAAAAACCTAAAGAGAAGGGAGTGGGATGGTAAAAACCCATTAGATTGCCTCTGCCTTCCCTGCAGAGGAGGCAGACCCTGCCGATATGGGTGTCCATTCACTGTAGAGTTCCACCTGTGCTATGCCATCATTGGAAACCTTACATTGCAAAATTACATGTTGGTCATTGCGGTAGCCATTTTCACACAACTTCATTGCAGCAAATTGAGTTTGCACATTGAGAGTTTCTATGCTCATCACAAATTGCTGTAGCAGAAATATTGTCTTCCAGCCAGGGAAAGAGCTACAACAATTCTCAAGAATCCTTGTAGTACAAAGTTTGAGCTTCTTCCGCACTGAAAAATTAAAGTAAAAAGTAATTTTTGTGAACTCTTGATGGAGGAAATGGTTAGAATAGAGGATCATATTCTTAAGAGTCTAGGAGTGATTTGTCCTCAAGTTTTGTTGTTCTAGTTTTGAATTATATCAAATTTTAATGCATATTTTAGAGACAGTGTCTCGGATTGATGAATGACTCTCTATGGCATTTAGTTGATTTTTCATTTTCAAGACTGTCTGCAGCAGTTGAAAAATATCAATCTCATTAAGGTTTGGATGGATGTGTCATAAACAAGTCCAGCAAGGATAGTCATTTTATCTGGCATTTTGTTCAGATAGTGAGAATTTCTATATCTTTTGTAACCCCGACAGTAATTTAAAAACTTTATTACCATTCGAAGAATAGAGCCAAATATTGCAAGGGTGTGGTATTGGCAGAGCGTTATACCTTTTGAAACCTAGGTATAACGCTCTGCCAATACCACACCCTTAGAGCATGGAATATGTACTTACTTATTTTTTAATAATTGACTGTTGCTTTGTTTTCTCAGGTGGTTCTTGTTTCCCAACTGGTCTGTTGGATAGGTCAATTTATAGGACATGGAGTATTTGAGGTACTCATATGAAAAGATACACTTTATTCATTGCTGTTACACGTGGAATTGGAATCTCATATATTGTTTTGCAGAAGCGATCACCTGCACTTTTGGATAATCTTGTCCAAGCTTTCATGATGGCTCCATTTTTTGTCTTCCTTGAGGTGAGCTGTTACATGTTTTGTATTAATAATGCTTTCTAACTTGAAGTTAGAAGCGTTAAGGTGTTACACAGTTAGAAGTGAACATCTGAAGTGATGCATCTGTTTTGTTGGATTCAGGTCCTCCAAAAGTTCTGTGGCTATGAACCTTATCCTGGCTTCCAGAATGCTGTACGAGCAAAGGTGCAAGTGAATATCGAGGAATGGAGAGCGAATAAGCAGAAGAAATCTGCATAATTGGCATGCCTGTCACATTTCTTTGGGATGAAACTCTGGGAACATGAGGCACCTATAATGGACTTGTTATCACAATTTTTTACTGTACATTGCCACAGTTAGTACCAATTTGGCATGCATTAGTATAATGTTCTCACTGTAATGCAATTGTCTAATAATAGTCCTCAAAGGTATGAAACTTTGGGAACATGAGGCACCCATAATGGATTTGTTATCACAGCTTTTTACTCATTCTACTGTACATTGCGACAATTAGTACCAATTTGGCATGCATTCGTATATTGTTCTGACTGTAACGCAATTGTCTAGACTCTGGTAATAGTCCACAAAGGTAGTTGTGTTCAATTGACTCGTTTGTAAAATTCAGTCTTAATTCTTCAGTGAACTAAATGCACCATTCTTTTTGTCATCTATTCTGAGCACTGCTTTACTGTTTCCAGATTTTCTTGATTAGTACTCAGTCAGTCAGGCAAGGATTGGTAACACGTCTCAATGTTGTAGTGAATTGTCTGGCCTTTATCATGCTAGGCAGGCAACACAGTTATGCCTTCAGAGTCAGCTGAGTCAGATGCAAAATGATCTGATAAAGGAATGTTGTAAAGAGGCATACATAAAAGAGAGAGAGGGTACAAAGGTGAGTGGGCATATCCAACTCAATGTAGTGTCAGGAGTAGCTGTAAGAAGAGAGAGTGGGTTTGTTATGGCTAGACTCAATACAAAGGTGGACCCAATAATCTGCTGGAAGAATGCTGCCACCAAACTGCTCATCATCTTGAAGACTGTGATACTTAAATGCCCATCCGATAAAAAAGTGCTGGAAGAAACATCATGTATAGGAGTCAACTCTGACCTGCTCATCCCCTGAAGTAAAGTGATCATTGAACTGCTCGTTGGCTGAAAGAATGCTGCCACTGAACTGCTCATCTGCTGGAAAACACTGTCACTGACCTGCTCATCGAACGGAGGCCGGCTGGAAGACACATCCTAGCCATACTGCACATATATTGAAGAATAGTGCCACTGATCTGTGCATCTGAAGAAGTGTGAGAAGGAACATCCTGCAAGGGAGAAGAGATGAGAGTATCTGACTTGTGTGTTTCTCTTGGGCGCACTTGGTGTATTTTTGTCTTCAGGGATTGCGTGCTAGACGTATCTCTCTCTAGGGCCCTTGTGAGGACCAAGAGACTATTTCAGAATTTGGGTGAGACTTGGTTCGATCAATTCTTCTGTTGACCTTTATAAATCTCAACACTAACATTAGGAGGAAGGTTTTCCTCTGCCGATATATTTGAAGAGGCACAATCTATAATAACCATGTATTTCTTGCCAGACATGCTCCATGCATTAAGCCAATCTGTATGTCAACTGCCACCTCAGGATCCTTTTTGAAAACAGCCTGTAGTGAGAGACACACTCTAAAATATGCAATCCACAATTTTCTTGTATCATTGGTTTCACCAGTTGCCCATCAATCCCAAGGACCATATTCATGGCCGTTATCCCAACTTGCAGGGTGCCAATATGTTATAGAAAATGGGTCTGTTTCCTTGCAACCATGCCACTCAACTGTCAGACATTTGAAGATGACCCAGGTCCAGCTGCATGAAATTTTTTAGCATAGAATTATGTGGAATAATAGTAGTAGGAGTGTCCACGGGTACAGCCAGTTTCAGTGCAGGTCTTCCATCAATTTCTGATCGTTGAATAAGCTATTCCATTCATCCAAGTCAACATGCATTTTGCAACTCACCTCAGCAACAAAAGGCATTTAGTTGCATGAGCATCATTCCACTACCAGCTCTAGCAAGCATGTTTGACAGAATATGTATGTTGCATCATGTTGTGGTTCCAAGTTAAAAAGAGGCATTTTGCTGCTTGAATTCCTAGCTTCATATTTCCACAGATTTTGTAGACCCCAAGCAAAGCCTCCCAAATACCAACATCAGGTTCAAATGCCATATTTCTTATTAAGTTCTCAACCTCAGTCTTGCATTATTATATTTTGCTGCATATGCCACAAGGAGCATCCCTGCATAAAGAGTGTTCCATCTGAAGTACTATATCTGAGCTGCTATCTATCTAATACCAAGCATCTGATAATTCTTGCCCGTTTCAGAATGATGCACAACTCTACAGATTTCTTGCTCATTTTGAATAATCCTCACTTGTCCTGCTCTAAGTCGCTCTAGCCCAACCTGAACTATAAGTAAAAACATTCAACAGCTCTCTGACAATTTGCAAAAGTAGATAGCTAAACCCCTTGCTGCTGCAAACAGCCATAAATTTTTGGACAAGCTCTAAATAAACCACACCTTATCTATCTTGAAATGCTGAGAAAAATATGGCAATTCAGAATGATGTACAACTCTCCAGATTTACTGCTCACTTTGAATAAGCCTCATGTCCTGCTCTAAGTCACTCTAGCCAAACTTGAAGTAGGAGTAAACACATTCAACAGCCCTTTGACAATTTGCAAAAGTAGATAGCTAACCCCTTGCTGCTTCAAACAACCATACATTTTTTGGAGCTGAGAAAAATCTTTTGCCACCATATATGTGACAACCAAGCTCATTACCAAACAAATGTTATCTGGAACAAAATCAGATTTGTATGATAATATGAATATCAATATAGGAGGTCCAGGACAACAGCCCAGTCATGTGTGAAACTTTTATACAAAGATATCTTAATGTTTTCAGATATAGAACAGCTCCTGCACATTCTAATATCCATAGTGATGATCGCGCTTGTATGTATAGTCTTCAGCATTGTGGAATGTTTCAGGTTTAGAGTATACAATGCACTGCTACTTTCTCCAAGCACCAATGTGATGCAGGAGCATCGTCAGCGAGCACGCATGGTAGGACAGCTCAGGCTTGAGAATCATTTTGGAATCCAAAACTGCTTGCAGTTACTGAGGGTTTTTCGGAGCTGATTGAAAACGGAGGAAGATCAAACGCTTAGAAGCGGAATAATCACGAGTGATCTGGGAGTTTCACTCCTAGTCTTGAATGTAACTGAACTTAGGTAGCAGTTAGTTTTTTTTTTCTTTCTCTCGTTTTTTCGAGTAGTTGGGGGAACCCTAAGAACCCTCAGAGATAAATAGAGGTTTTGTACGCTCAAATGAGGCTGCTGCGAGTTAGTAGGAATTTTCTGAGTTTTTAGTTATTGATTTGATCTTAGCTGTAGCCATTTACTTTAGAATGAATATGACTGAGGAAAATTGATCCAAATGCATAGTATTGTTACTGTTTGCAATTCCCTGTTATTGTGTTTTCATAAATGAATGAATTTCGTTATGAGTAGATGAAACTGTGAATGTTAGTATAAGTTTCAATTGTTTCCCTTCTGTAAGTTATGCAAGGAATGCATACTGAACGCAAGGAGTGCGTGTAAGAGAGTCCTTTCCGACTCGAAGCTCAGAAGAGATAGCGTGGAACTTTTGTATGCAGAGTATGCATATTAAGTGCAAGGAGTGTGAGTAGAGGGGAACTTGTTTCAAGTTCGAAAGCTCAGGAGGTCGAGCGCAGAGTGTGCCAGGAGGGCACCAGAAAGTCTTTTGAAAAGACGCAGAAGGGCCGAGTCCCTTAGAGATTGAGTAAGTTGAAAACTC
>SNQJ01S0005138.1:170862-199688 GCA_010110895.2 Picea sitchensis | reverse complement strand
CTGCCATTTAACTTTCACTTCCCTTTTCCTCTACTTCCTCAATTTGACCATTATGCACATACCCTGTGATCATTGTGTTCCATTAGGCCATGTTCTGTTTAGTGATTTTTTCAATTAGATATTGTGCATCCTCAAGAATTTCACATTTCGCATATATATTAACCAACTCATTTCCCATAGGCCACCTTTTCTTCAGTGATTTTGTCAGATAGATACCTTGCATCCTTAAGAATTTCACATTTCACAGATATATTAGCCAACTTGTTTCCCATATACATATTGGGTTCAATCCTAGCTCCAGCCAATGGGCATGGCTCCTCTTGCCCACTGCAAGATATTTTACTTCAACATGCGAAAAAAATTCCTAGATTGCTTTTCGTTGATTGGCAATTAAGATAGAAACCTAAGTTTCTTCTTTTAGAATGTAGTCTTCTGGACTTATGAAGTTTGAAGAATTAATTGATATTAACTACCGTTAATGTGTGCCCTAATTTTACTGAATACCACCGAGAAATCTCTTCCCTTTACATCGTAGAACTCATATAAGGACATTGGGCAACTTTGTACGTCAGGCATTCTGCCCATTGCATTGTTTCCATTTTATTTTCAATAAATTGAAACAAAAGTAAGAGTATATTGGCCCTGATTTCATGTTCGAAATGTGTAGTTTGGCACTAAGAACATTTGTGCAATTCTCCGGCCTTTTCAATAACACTAATACTAACAATATTAGACGATCTCAAGCTTCAACAATAATACTATCAATTCCAGTGTCAGAGGTTTTCGATGACCTGGTTTCGAACCACCGATTCTTCTACAATATTTCCACTACAATATTTCCACTTCAGTTCCCACTTCAGAGGAAAACAATTTATATTCTTCTACATTGTTGCTTCTCAAAGGTTCCGAATCAGAACTTGATACCATTCTGTAATGTACACAGACCTTATTCCCTCGAGGAAAGTGTATAAATATCCATTAAAAAAACCAAAAACATATATAAAAATGCACAAATAACCAAAAAAAATAAAAACATTTACATAATAGACACTCGGAACCATAATTTTTAGTGGAAAACCTTCGTGTGGAGAAAACCCCATTGCAATAAGCTCTCTTATATTCATCAATGAATATACATCCCTTCTGCTGTTGGACAACATGTAGTTGATTGCTACAATCGCCTTCGCTAGTTCTAGCCCTATGCTCCCCACATGTTTCAAATCCCCTTTCATTTTTCAATTAAGTATTCTTAATCAACTACTTGAATAATCGAGGTCTTTGTACTTGGTTTTTCAAAATTATTCAATACATTATAATGCATCCATTTGTATAATGGTGAGAAGTCAACGGGGCCTTACTTAAGGGGCATTTTTTCTAATTTCATTTAGCATATATATACATTTTATTCATAGGCACTTTATTCAGCTAGGGGTCATAGATGAGTATCACACTTTCAACATGCTTTTATTTATTTATCTTGAATTTATTTTTCTTGAAGAGGGAGGAAATCCAACGATTTGTGGACCTATATTTTTCAATAGAGTGTTCTTTTGTAGGTTCGAGCACTTCATTCTTAGCAAGAACGTGGGTTCATACCAAAAACCCAATACAGCCTAAGGATTAGTTTTTACTTCAATAGAATTTGGGAACCATTTCCTTTGAGAAGGGAAAAGAATTGATGAGATTTAGTCCTTAAGATTTTAATAAATTTAGTTAGGCTATGTATTATAGTTGTAATTCACTCTTTTTCCATTATGTTTCCTCTTTGTTTCTACATAAGTCATAGAGGGCTTGGTCACCCTTGATCACCCACCTAATATGTATATTTTCACCCACCTAATATGTATATTTTAATTGTAATTTTAGAAGACTTGGTTAAAAATGATCACTCCAATTTTGTATTTTTATAAATATTTAATACAATTTAGGTATGCACGTGTATATTGAGGGTTGTTTGAACAAGCTTTAGTGAGTCAAATCCAAGTAGAAAGCTTGGCTCTTCCTATCGTGAAGCTTTTAGAAGCGAGTTTTGGAGCCAAAGAAAGCATTTTATGTAGGGTCTCTAGTTATGGGGGTTTTACGTATGGATAAAATATTAACATACCTTGGTATTCAAAGCCTGTGATGCTATCATTGTTGGCAAGGTCAAACCTTGAAACATTTGTTTTGGTTTTGTTCCTTGGCCAAGTTTGCATGTTACTGTGTGTATACAACAACCCTCAAGTCTCTTTGCCATCATGTTTCAAATGTTTCAGATTTGAGGGTTTCACAGAATAATAAATAAATGCTTGTTTCTATGCACATTCTTATTCCTATTTACTACTGTTTTAAAACTCGGTCTAAGTTGATTCGGACTCGGTCAATTTCGTCGAGTTGATTGGTGATCGGTTTGACTTGGTCATTGGCTTGGTTCGGTGGGCCGGTTTGATACCAAATTAACCAAGTCAGAGCATGTCTTGGATGGTTTTGTACCAAACCGACCTTACTCGGCCAAGTAGATACATGACCTCCCCACGCCCACTCAATATAAAAAATTCAATTCTTTTAATAAAAATATCAAAAATAAAAATCCTAATTACTAAACCCTAGCAAATTGCTATAAAGAGACCCCATCTCTCTATTTGCCTCACACTTCTCTCATTGAGCATTTGGAGTTTTGGAGTAGCATTGAAATCTTGAAGAGCAATGTTAGCCTTGAGCTTGGAGCTGGTTTGGCAATTGTTTGGGGTTGTTTCCAGGGTATTTGGCATCTTAGTGAGGAGGCTACAGCCCATCAATGATTTGTATTATGTACTATGCAGTAGGCTAGTAGCTTGTACTATGTAGCATGTTTTTTGGACTCTAGAAGCCATTTAGACCCTCATTCATTATGTATTTTGTTGTTGATATGTATTACACGTGGTGCCATTATGATATATTCATCCTTACATGGTATAAAGATGAGCAAACTTTGCATATTTTGTTTCTAATGATTTAGAATCTTTAATTTTTTTTATTATTATTAAAATTTAATTATTTTATGTATTTTTTTTTGTAAACCAAGTCATTGAAATCAGATCGATCCGAGATAATCCAAATCTGAAATGGAGTCCGAATTGATCCTCCACCGATTCCAAGTTTTAAGACATTGCTATCTACATGTTCGCCGTTTTTAAACTATGTTTATTTTTTGGCCAAGTTTCCTAGATATTTCTTTTTTATTTTTTTTCTTTTTCATTTTACAGCTTGGATCTGTTAAAAAGAGCTCGTTTTATGAATTCCAGGGCTGCGAAAGTGTAAGAAAATATTTTACCGTTACTGAAGAAACGAATTGCAAAGACACTCAGCTAGAGGTGAAGGAGCTCCAACAACTAGCTAGAAGGGAGGGTTGGTCCTACAACTAGAATAGGAGGGTCCTAATCCTCCTCCGTACTGTCGAGTGACATGGGCTCACGTGCGGAATAGAATACAGAGGTAGATCATTGCTTTGTCACGAAGCAACCAATACAAAAAGGATATTTATTATTTCCTTATGCAAACGCTGTCCTATGGAGGTAAGGATCAGCCCTAGTTGTTCACTCTTCGTCTTTGGGCTTGGGGGTGTATCTGCCATATCCTTGAAAGCACGTTCTTCTTTATAATAAAGTGGAAGCTTATAAGCCCCTCGTTGCAGGTCTGGGCTAAGGGATGCAGCGATACCCCTTTTTTCCCTAGCCCCCCAAGAGCTGTCTGTTGTGTTGTGCTCAATTTGGGGTTCTATTGTTTACTACGTAGGTACATAATCCCTTGCAATTCCCATAATTGCCAACTTTCTAGGCTCCTAAAACTTCAACAACTTCTTCTGTTTTGTTGTTTTCAGGTAAACTTCTTCTGTTTTGTTGTTTTCAGGTTTTTGATTTGCAGGGAAGCAATAACGGAGTCCCATGCGGAGGTGATTTGAGTTTTCTTATTTTTTTTGGTGTGAAATTGATCAGGAGGGAGAATGAAGACAACACTTTGTGTTGATTCATGGACTTGGGAATGGACCATGGTGTTGGTATAAATTTGTCACTCTGCTTAAGCAGAAGGAGAATATAGTGGTTGCCTTGGATCTCACCTCCAATGGAATAAACAAGGCATCCTCTACGGATCAAGTCAATTCAATTGCACACTATGCAAAGCCACTACTACAATATATCAACCACCTGGACAATGATGAGAAAGTACTTGGATTCTCTAGAATCTAACCTATTATTTGTAGGCTTGGAATAGTGTTTCGAAATCCAAACTGATGACAGGACTATGAATGGGCATTGGCTAAACGTTCTATTTTTTGGGTTTTTTGGTCGGAATCCGGTGATGTAAATTTGGACAAAGTCACTATTTTCTGTTGTTTAAATTGCATTTCTGAATGTATAAATGGATTCAGCGTGATGAAAAATCTCTGGGGCACTCGGATTATACAAACTTAGCCACTCAAATCTGCATATACAACCATTCATAACCGGATTTCGAGCAAAATCAAATAGAAAAAGTTGTCGAAAAACAGTCAAAAGTAGAATGTTTAGACTACTGCCTATGAATGTCCCCAGCAAGTTACGAAAAATGGAAGTTTAATTCGAAGGAACTTCTTTGAAGCCTTTATAATTTCTACATATACCACTGTGTTCAAAAGCAATACTCATAGGTTTGTATTTGTTAGGGGATGGTTTCTCTCTCTCCGATAATACATTGTGCAAGAAGGCTTGTGGCTATCAAGCCAACACATTTTCTGTATAGTGGTAATCCTACATTATTAGGGAAAGTCTTACGGTATCCATTGTGTTTTCATCATTACTCCCATTCAATAAGAAGCAATTGAAGATGACCTATTGCCCCACCATAAGACCGTGTGCACATGATGACTATATTCAGTACTTCATAGCTCTTTGGTCTTCCTTGTCACAAGTGGAAGGTGAATCTGCTATATAGAACATCAAATCACTACAATGGGAGTTGAATCGCTTTCCCTCCTTCTGGCTAGGGTTTTAATCTCGTTTCTTGGTGGGTTGGGATTTTGGAATTTGATGATGCTTCTAGAAGTCTCTAGTGAACTCCATATGTGACTAACTCCACATGAGTGAATCATGGTGAGATGATGTGGTTCCCACATGAACCTGTGGGGAATAATTCGGCTATTACCTTGTCAGGGGCATAATTTTTGCATATGGACTTCGTTCGTTTGAGACAGACAACCCATAGTTGAAATGCTCTCAACCTATAGAATGTAGTGAGGAGTAGGACCTCAAGGACAATTTTCCTATAGGTTAGACTCCAATGCATTAGCCAGATGGTATATGTCTTTGATACAGAGAGATTATCGAATGGAGTTGATGCTACTCCATTGAAATTTGATAGTAAGATAGGTGGACCGTGGAACCATATAGGAACATCTCTTTATTTTTTCCCAATTGTTATGGCTTATCTGATATAGACGGGGTCTCGAAAAAAAACTCATAATGCCCAATAAATAGAAATGAGTTTACTGAGCACTCAGATTCATCTCCTTTGCTGAAATCGACTGTTTGCTTTGTCGTCTCTAGACTCTTATAGCATGCTTTCTTATTACAACCCCTTATCCTTAGCTTCAAATTTAGCGTTGTTTTCATGAAAATAAAATCTATTTGAAGAAAAATTGCACAGTGCTTGTTGAAGTTGTCTGCTAAACTGAAGCTTTCAAATGACAATGTTGCTTGTACTGTGCCCTGTTTTACTTATATTTAGTATTATTATTCATTTATAGGCTAGAGCTCCTCTCTCATAGTGATCTCTTGTCACTGATAAGATGTACTTTTTTTAGTTTTTGCAGATATGATGTCTGCACTGTTTAACATATAAAAAGCCATGAAAGCTATAACGAAGCATGGTAAAGATGTGTTACAGATACTTTAATGAGAGGCCTTCTTAAAATCACTTTCTATCTCTGCAAGTTTCCAATACACTTTTGAATGCTGGAGGTAGTGTTTGCTGCTTGTTCCTAATTGCTTTCATACTATTCATGGATAGATCTTTGCTTAGACTAGTTTTATTTTCGAATACTTGCTCAAGCTCTGGGAGTCGTTAGTTTGATTTGGCATCCAAGTTATTATAGGAGCTTATTTTCCCTATCTTTTCAATTTTGTTAAAGTCTCTCACCTTACTACAACATGAGGACCATGAAGTTAGCTCATAGCTAATAGGTTGTATGCCTGATAGTGCTGTGACCCCGATCTTTCAGTGATTAGATTTGAGAAAAACACAACCAAAATACGATAAAGTATGTCGAAATCTGCAGCGTATATCTGATGTCAAGAATGTGTAGTTGAAAAATAAGGTTATGTATTGCCAAAGAAAATCTGCCTGTTTCTTGCAAGAAAAACAGTAAATCCGCCAATGCACATCTCTGTTTTGTGAGCCCTCAACCAAGAGGACCAGTCATACTTGAAGCCATTTTTATGTCGTAAGGCATTTCCCTTTGAAGCGGATGTTTGATTACGATTGGTAAATCACTCACCATCGTCCAGATCTATTGGAAGATGGTTGGTTCAACCAGATCGTTCCACATTGGGGGTAACAAAATCCTCCAGTAGGGTGCCATTGGCTTGTGCGACATATCCACGTCGGGGGTAACAGAGTTCTCCAGCAGGGCATCATCGGCCTAGTGTGGATTTGGTGTGCACAACCTTCTCGTTTCATACAACCCTAGCAGTTGATTGCAAACATCTTCAAGCTGCAGAGGAGACATCAAATTCACGCCACCATATGCTTAAATGCTTGGTAGAGTGCTGCACTAGCAACTTGGTGGGGTTCAAACTGGGGACACATAGTTGTCATCAATCCATAGTTCACATAGTTCCAAGAAACTCGATTGTTTAACTTTGAACTTTTTGAGGAAAGAGACAAGGTGTTTGTTTGGAGTTTTGATATTGAGATCAAAGTTGAGCGTGCAGAGAACAAAATGGTTTCCCTTCAAGAGTAATTGTTTCCTCTACTGGAGGAGTTGGGGGAATTTTATGAGTTTCATAAGCAAAGTCAGATCCAAACTAGCATATCGCCCAAACTTTGTTTCCCAGCCCTGAATTCCTCATCGATCCACTGGCAGTGGAAATTGCTCAGAACAGAGCGTCTTTACATATCCTCACACACTTGGACTCACAACGTCATGGGAAAGCTCGGTGCAGTCAGGAAAGAGTCGTGGTCTTTGAAGCTGTTGGAGGCAAACCTTGAGTATAATGCCAACAAATCCATACTCAAAGCTGCAGGGTGGCTTCCATTCCTTAAGAAATTTCAGGGTCACGACGCTTCCATTACCAAATCATTTGCAGAAGGATTTGATGGTCATGTCACTCGCGTGGGTGATTTGGTGATCGCTGTGTCTGAAGAATCATTGGCTCAAGCCACCAGACTGCCTTGAACAGGGGAAAAGTGGTTTAAAAGTAAGCAAGTCAAGCGGGGGGGGTATGGACTCAGTTCTTGGCTCAATGGAACAGAGCCCGAATTGGAAGAAAAGCATACCGACACCCCGAATCACAGATAAATGGAGAAAACTGATGTTTGTATTGCGAAAGGTTGTTACATGCGAGGGATGGTATGCCATTACTTTCCTCTATCACATTTTCCTTCTCTTGCATTTGGAAGCCAATGATCATTTGAATTTCCCATTTTATTTGTGCCAAAGTCTAAGTAGAATGGAAAAATGTATTCAAGCAAACCCTAGGAATGCCAGTCGTAGCTTGTATCACCATGGTTTGGTAAAAATATTAATCTTGGAAGAATTGCATAAAAGAGGTGACAATGGGGCACATTCTTGTTGCGGAATGGATTTGTTGGTGGGGCTATTGCACATTAGGACATACCCCGGGAAGTGAATGATGTCCCTGAGCATGATGACAAAAACGATAGTGAAGACCTCAATCTCTAGGAAGTTGAAGCCTTCACTACTTGTGGACAGTTCTAAAATACAACCTATGAAGAAGAGACCTGGACAACCTACTCCTATCACCCCTGGAAGAATTACTAGGTGTATGACTAAAAAGAATCCTCAAAAGCAAATTGTTGATCCTCCATTGCCCAAAAATCCATATYCACCCAAAATTAATACTTCCTTGCATACCAAACCAGTGCCAACTGAGAACAATAATGTCCAACAAAAAGAGTTTTCAACCCCTTTGTTCAAAAAACCTAKAAGYCAAACCTCTCAGCCTAAAACTCCTATATGCCCATACCCTGACTCTGCGGGGCCTTCAACGCCAATACCCGATGATTTTAAGAATACCACAGAATATTATGAGCCCGCAAAAGAAATTGTGTCCCCAAACAGGTCAACTTCTTCTTGATTGAAGAAGAAGAATAAGAAGATTAAAATATTGAAGGAAGAAATCAAAGAATTTAAAATCCTGGATAGACATGTGAAAGGTGAGAACACAGTATTAAAGACAGAAAGTGCTCGGCTATAGAAGGGGATTAAAAGATTAACAACAAAGAACAAAAGGCTATTCAAACATTCAAGGAAGTGGTATAGGAAAACTTAGATGCTCACAATACATAATAGGACTTGGGAAAGAAGCTTGGAGCATAGAAAAAGAGGAGGGGATCCAATGTGAGTATATTGAGAGGTAAATTATGCAACTGGGGTATTTACCAAATTTTGCACAAGTTTTGACAGATTTTGGCACCAGGGCATCAACAATGCAAAATCTTAGGCGTGGGGGAGATGTTGGGCCTCTGAATTGACGCCATTTTCATTGCCAATTATCCCTTTTTGACCTATCACAACCTTCCCTTCTACCATATCATCACTCCTTTTATCATATTTTCTATGCAAAAGTCATTTGAGAGCTCAAAAGGTAATCTTGTTGGTTAATTAATGTTTTTCCATTGTTTTTAACGAATTAGGGAGATTAAGAGTCATTTTATTACTAACGATGGTTAACTAACCTAGGTCATGTAACTCACAAGGTGATCTTGTAACTCACCTCAACGTTTGGCATATACCCGAGCTTCTAGAAGAGGATCGAAGACACAGGTTCTTCTCCTAGATACCCTGACATGCTTCCATGCTCATCAGACCGATTCCAGGACAAACGAGGTAGGCGTTATTCTTCAGTCAAAGCTGACGGTCAACCACACTCAAAACAATGCGTCCAACAAGATATTTGATTGTAGCTGAGATTGGGGATATTCTCATGCATTGACATGTCATGAGAATATCCTTTGAAATGATTTTTGAACTATCTTTGTCAGAGCAGTGCCTGAAGTTTAAACTATTTCTATTTTTGTATTTTTCACTGTTCTAAACGACGCGTCCAAGGCGTGGCACAGGGGATCCATTCTTGGGTTTACCTGTGCGCTCTTGTGAATAAATGTGTATATATAACCAAGCCAGACGATGTAGGAACCAATCAACATTTCCATATTATTACTATGTTATTTTATCTGTATTGTTGAACTTTAGATTCGTTAATACAAGGTGATCATGTTGGTGTCTTGAGACAAATATTTGTCTATACAGTTCACTCATAAGCTTGTAGTCTTCTAGCAGCATGAAGCTAGTTGGGAGGGCTCACCAACTCGGCTCACGTTGCGATTTACTTTCTATAGGTTTAGATTTGCAATTGCAGTAAGTCTATATGTTGTTAAAGGACAATTTAATATCATAACAATTTATCTCTGTTTTCAATTAAAWGTTAGATAAATATTTCTTTTATGAATGTTTTGTGTGGATCCTGCAGAGATTAAATCTTCCATTGAAGATTGAGAGACAAGTCGTATTTTGTATTATGTCATAGGAACATTCCAGTGATGAATGAAAGAATGTGATTTTTCCATTGAAGATTGAGAGACAAGTCGTATTTTGTATTATGTCATAGGAACATTCCAGTGATGAATGAAAGAATGTGATTTGCGCCATAAAAATACCATGCCATCAGTCCAATGAACAACTGACATCTTTGTCAAGTTACATTTTATGTTTTTCCTTGAAATGATTGATTGCATGTTTTCATTTGCATTAGTAACCTACAGGAATATAAGATTCATTGAAGATCTGAGTTGAAGATTTGCTTCACAAACAATTACAAGAACATTTAAGAATATGATATAAATGGAATTATGTAATCTTTGAGCCAACAAAGCATTTCTTTGATCAAGCATCCAATGAAATAAATATCTCAGTGGCGTAGTTGTTTTGCATTTGATTATGTTATGAGTTTATTGCATTTTAATTTCCGTCTTTTTTTACGTTTTACCTTTTCTTTTGATTACCAACATTTCTTTGTTAGGATAAGATGTGCTTTAGTTCTACATTTCTTGTGCTTGCATCTCTAGTTTATGCTCCCAGATTGATAGATTTAATGTCCATAAATTGTACATATAATTTGACCGACAATGAGTATTGGCATGGAAGTGGGAGGGCGACGCTAGAGGATTTGGTGTGACTATTCAAAGGACCACCTTGAGGGGGTCTAGATTTGGACTTCTCCTTGTGCATGTCAGACTCCTAGTCATCCTTGGAGTAGGATCTTCCATTCAAATCCCATGGTCATTAGTTTAGATCTTCATAAATCCTTAGGTTTGAATGGAAAAGTTGATTAAGTTGATTTCGAGGGCTCTTATCAGATTGAGAAAGGTACATTCATTCCTCTCTATTATACTTGTATGCTTAAGTGACAATAGGATCAATGGATGTGGTGGAGGTTGGTGGTTTGGATCAAGCTGCAAGTGATGACTTTTGCTCCAAGAGAGTTGGAATGCAACTGTTTCTAGTTTGTTTTTGTATTGAAGGTAATTCTCCATATGGATATGAAGTTTGTTAGGGCTTTGGGCTTAGGGTTTATTAGGTCTTCCTTAAATGATATTGAATTAGGAGGGGTTAGATTCAGAGGCACTGATGTGGAGAAAAGGGTGGTTTAATCAAGTGAAAAGCAACTTGTGTTAGGTGTCAAAATATGAGTCAAAGAGGTTGGTAGGAGGAACCCTACTCTGAAGGAGTCGAAAGAATTTTATAAAGAATAACACTGATATGGTAAACCTAGTCTTGGGTGAGGATATGAATTTAAATGTGGTAGTTAAGATGGAATATTTGACTTTGGTGGGATGTTTTCTAGGTCATCAAGTTGAGTGACAAGGGTTTGCAACAATGGGTTTAAAAGTCTTGGGATCCTTTGCTAGGGCATGTGCCTATGCACTTTGCTCTTTCAAGAGGTTGCCCAACATTCCCTATTCTTCATTTTGATGATGCAAAAAAGGTCCTAGTGGGTTCTTGGCATTGGGACTCCTCTCCTATCATTGTGAAGTTGTGTACACCCTTCTTCAATGATATAAGGGAGATAATCGACTTGTTTCCAATCTAGGTAAAATTTCCTGGACTCCCTTTATATTTTTAGTCAAAAGAGGTATTTAGGGAGGTTGGAAATGATATTGGGACCTTAATCAAAGTTGTCATGTCCTTCAAGGACACATGTTTAATGGTAATGTCTCATATTCTAGTTAAGGTGGACTTGATAGATGGTTTGCTAGAAATCATAATGCTACAAAAGGGGATTCGTTACTTTGTTGAAAGTTAGATTACACCAATGTTCCTTTCCATTGCAATTATTGCCACAATTATGGACATGTTACTGAGTGCATTTTTCCTTTTAAGCATAAAGTATAGGTGAGAAAGGATAGGGTGGCATGTCATGCAAAAGTGGGTAGTGGAATATTACCTAAGGTGGTGAGTCTGATTATTGGAAGGATGGGGTTTTGAAAGGTCACACCTTTGTCATTGAAAAATATGCAAACCCAGGTAAAAATGTCTCTTCATTAAAGAAACTAGGACAAGATGCTTCACTGTCCAAAGGACATGTGAATTATCCTCCAACCTTAGGCTCAGAATATGGTGGATCACATCCCATCCAATCCCGTAATGACCACAAAGGTAATCATATAATCACTTGCCCCATTAAACTTTTCTTCCTCCTTAGGAAATGATTTTTTTTAATCTTGGCTAAATTTGGGAGTTGGTTTTTTGGGTGAATGGTAGAAAAGGATATACATGGATGATAGGTGTAAGGGTTTGTGTCTCTAGTCCCCTCAAACCTTATCTCCTAAGATAGAAAATTAGTTTGTGGGTGAAGTATTTGGCTTGGTTGATGTGGGTAGGGTTTATCCTAGTAAAGGTTCTTTCCTATGTAGAGGTAGCTCTGGAAGGGCCACCTAGGTATGACCCAAGGTCTAGGAAATATTTCCAAATAGGCTCGATTGAGGGTTTGCATGAAGTCTTAGGGATAAATAGGGGGAAGGGTCCTATTATTTTAAGTAGCGATAGGAAATATTTCATAATTATTTCCCAAGAAAGGGCTAGTACTAACTCTCAAATAGACAACAACTGTAGATTGATGGGATTATTAATGCATTGAATACCCCTAGAGGTTTGGCCCCATGTTTTTCCTATATTTAAACTATCAAGGGTTAGCCAACCCTTCCATAAAAAGGCCTCGAAAATATTTATAGAGACTCATAATCCAGATTTGTCACTATTGTAGAAAATGAGTGAATGGGGGAGGATTATTGAGGATCTTGAGAAGCTATTAGAAGGGTGGGATTTTATGTTTTTGGATGCCAAAGGGGGGTTTGGGGGCATTATCTTTGATTGAAGGAATACATTCTTTTTCTTTTCTAATTGTTGGTCTTTTGAATTAGGATTGGAGCTCTCTCTTCACTCTGCTAGGAAACGAGTTGACAATATTGAATATCTATGGAACATATATTGAAAGAGTTAGTCACTGGGAATTTCTTTTTAAGGGGGTTTGGATAAATATGGAGAATATTATTTTTGGTGGAAACCTAAGCTTCTCTTTGGGTTGTCCAGAAGTCTAGGGCCTTTCTGCTCAAGTTGATCTTTTGTGTAAGTTCTTTCTAAGGAGACTAGAAGATGGGGGTCTCTATGATACTGAGCCTATGAAGTTGAGGTTGACTGATTCAAATAAAAGGGTTTGTTCATAACAAGTGGCTAAAACACTAGACTACTTCCTTGTATCTTAATATTTGTTGGAGGGTTGTGACAAATCACTATTTTGCCTATATTTTATGTATCCTTTTTCTCTTTCTTGCATCCTAGCATTTATGTGATTTCTATTGATACATTAAGGGAATTTATCGTATATTTTACTTAACTTGCAAATTGAAGAAAACTATAGGTTCTTTGTAACAAATTAGAGTTCTATAAGGCCACGAATTCATATGCTACAGACCCATACAGATCCATGTGCTACCAATACCACAAGTCCATTGTTACAAATCCACATGTTACATGCTTAAGAAGATTCGAGTTGTATGGGTACAAGTTGATTGCTACAGATGAGCACCCCATATGCATGCTTTTAATGTTCTATTATGTAGTTTTAATTAAACAATTACAACAACATCATTTCAGTTATTCAGTTTGTAGATTCCTCCTATTTTTCAGGCTATGTTCCATCACTCTAATTTATTTATCATTTAATTAGTTGATTATTCTATTTTAAAAAAGTTTGAGAATCTTTGATTCTCAAGCATTAAGATTGTTAAAGATTCATGCCTATAAAAGGTAGTGTCCGCCTTTGAACAGGGGATAGACAGATTATAGAGAATACATCCTCACACTTAGATAAGCTATATATTATGTGCCTTGAATTTCCATTTTTCTTTGCATGAGTTATTTGTGTGAGTGTGAATGATTGAGCTACAAATCAAGTCTTGAGAACTATATTTTCCTTCAACACTTTACTCCATAAGGACAAGGCTTGCTCTGAAGGAGGTGACATGATATTTATTAATTAGTTTAGATTGTTGTGTGCGTTTATATTACTACTTATTTTCTATAACATTATGCTATGTTTTTATTAGTTGGTCATTGCTTCATTTTTGTTGTTAGTTATCAATTGCAAATCCTGTATTTTCATTACAACCCATATTTTCATAATAGAGTTACTTTTAGGTTCAAGTATGTATTTGTGATTTCATTTACAACAAGTGTGAATTTATTATTTTTTGAATTCTTATTTTAATTTAGAACATCATATTAGAAATCGGCTAGTAATAAATTCTAGAGTACTGCAAAAATAGCGAACAACATCTTGCAAGCTTAAAAGCCTCAAGTTGATAATAAAATGTACATGTAACTTGAATACCTTGTTAGTATTAATAAGGTAATTATAAAACCTGCCAACTTTAGTTGGGATTAGATAATGGGTAAGTTTATGAGGGGACTTACACCATTTTCTTGTGCTATTGGAAATGGTAGGGGTTGTGAAAAAGCCACCTAGCCTCTTCAAGTGCAAACCAAGGTTGCCTAAGGAGGAAGAGTTTATAAAGGTCGTATAATATTATTGGGTTTCATTTGATGGTTCCCTTAGGGAGTCTATGTCCCTTTAGTTTGAAGCTAACCTTAAAAGGATCAAGGAAGATGTTATTACTTGGGCTTATGTTAAGAAGGAAAAGGATGACACGAAGTTAGTGGAAGTTGAGACAACATTGGAGGAGTTGTATTCTTCTAAGGGGGTGGATTTTTATCAGAAAAACCAAATCTAAAGTGAATTCTATAGAACAAAAGGAAGTGAATTTTTCTATTGGATAAGGAATTTGCTTGGAGACTAAAAAGCAGGGTTGTTTGGTTATCCAAGGGGGATGAAAATTCAAAATGTTTTCAACAATATGCAAGTCATCAAAATAATGTAAACTCCATTTGGAAAATTACTAGCATTGATGGATAGGAGGTCAAAAATAGTGAGGATATAGAAAAATCAAGTGTAGAACACTTTGAAAACATCTAGAAAGAGGAGGAGAGGGATTTGTAAACTCCATTTGGAAAATTACTAGCATTGATGGATAGGAGGTAAAAAATAGTGAGGATATAGAAAAATCAAGAGTAGAAAACTTTGAAAACATCTAGAAAGAGGAGAGGGATTCTATTGCAAAGGTGGTGAGAATGCCATCTTTCTTTCCTAGCTTTGTGAATGAGGATATAAACTAAATCTTAATGGAATATGTTTCAAAGGATGAGTTCCATGTAGTTCCACCTAGCTTCCAAAAATATAAAATCTCACTCCTTGATGGATGGATCGTTGAATTCTTCCTGGGATTTTATGACCTCATAGAGGGGAATATTCTAATAGTTATTGATGAGTCTAGAGTTATTGTACTTATTCCAAAATATGATAATCCTATCACATTTAAGGAATTTAGACCTATTTCCATGTACAAAATTATAGAAAACATCATTGCAAGGAGGGTTAAAAATTTGTTGTTTAACTCAACCTCAGGAGAATAATTTGACTTCTTGGAAGAGAGGTAGATTCATGAGGCCATTGGGGTGGCTCAAGAGGGTATTCACTCCATAAAAACTAGGAATCTAAACATTGTGGCAGTAAAAATTGGTTTATCAAAGGCTTATGACAAGATCCACTATTTGTATATGAGATTAATGTTGATTCATTTAAGGTTTTGCATTCCTTTCATCAACTAGATGGTGTGTAACACCCCTGAAGATTTTCTAGGTCCTATCAAGCTGCCAACTAGGTTTGTCTTTGACCTCAAGTTGGCTCTAAGTTTCAACTGTCAATGAAGGTATTGCTGTTGTTTTAGGACAACCAACAGTTCAAGAACTTCTTGCTAATTTGTTACAATTACATTCACAATTTTATGTGCGCTAGCATGTAGTTTTAGGCACAAAGGGTTAGCCCATGCATACTAAAATAAATGTAACACACCTAGAGATCTTTACAACTGAAAATAACGCAGTTCTATACTCTAAAACACATGAAATTGTACACAGGTATTTTTGGTCAACATGACCCTGGATAAAATCCCCCCAGGGAAAACCAGTTTATAATATATGTCTATATATGAGGATAATAGATGGTGGAATACAACAAGTACAAAATATAGATGAACCTGTTACAATAGCAGCTTGATCCAAGTTGAAATACAAGTCCAAACCAAGCAAGTGCGCCCCTCAGAAATGTTGCCAAGACCACTGAAACTGAGCCAAATGCCAACTGTAAGATATGAATAGAAAAACCTTCCACAATACTCTGATACTGAAGTGTGGCCTCCCTATGAAATAGATCTCATTGCAATCTGACAAGTTTAAGACCTCCCCAATGCTGATGCACCCTCCTCACCAAGTGTGCCCTCCTCAACAATGGAAGCTCCTCAGTAAATAAACCAAGCCCTAATCCTGATGGCTATCTCCATAGAAGGGAGCGCCCAAGCTAGCTTCATCCAATGCAACAAACCTCATCCCAAAGCTCTCCCTCAAAATCTCCAAGTGAGCAAATTAAGTTATGAGCTCTCCTTTGCCCTTTGCGCCCCTCTTGAACCTCCACAAGGAAACCTAAGATATCAATGGCTAAGATCATCTCATCTCCCATCTAATCAAAGGTTGAGATCACTAAAAAAAAATCTCACCCAAAAACCCACTTTGGATTATATTGGCCCTTGACTAAGTTTTACAAGATTCTTGGTCATATTGACCTATTTTGGGACTTCGACAACCTATCGAAGGAGGAGCGCAAGACGAAGCAGAGATCAAGGGATCTCGGCCCACTTTTGGGTCCTCTCTGGGTTTTTGGGATTATGTAACGGGATTGGGATATCAGCCCATGGGTTTACCCATGTTTAGGCCTATTTTGTATGTATAAATAGAAGGATAGGCAATGTAAGAAGTAGTGGAATAGTGCATCTGTGTGATGTGAATGTATGCTAAGTGAAAGAAGATTCTGTAAGTGCTTTGTGCATGACTGTAAGAGACTTGTAGAGCTAAGTGCAAGTGATTGTAACAGGTGGTGGAAGGCTTTGTGCTGTAATGCAAGGAAGAAGGATCTAGCGAGCTGCGCAGATCTTCTATCCTGTGCGGAGTAAGGGTTTTGATGGCTTTGTGCTTGTAACTGATTGATTGAAGACAATAAAGAAGAAGAGTTGGTGGACGTAGCCCCAGGGTGGGTGTGAACCACGTAAACACTGGGTTGTCTTGCTTTGTGCTTGTCTGGATGTGTTTGTCTTCTTTTGCTAAGTGCTTTGAGATGATTAGATAGATTTGCTTATGCTTAGTGCTAATGATGTATAAGAATGTTAGATCTGATCCATATGAATGTGCTTAGTGCTTGATTTTCTAGATCTGACCTATCTATTAATGTTAAGTGCTTAAATGTGTTATATCAGTGTGAATGATGTGAAGCCTTGTTTTATCGACGAAGTGATTATTAATTGTATATTGAGGAACTGACGGTGCTAAGGGCTTTATTACATAGTGCAATCACAGATCTGTGTCCCAGCTAAGGTTGCAGACACCTGAGTCTTGCAACCACCTCTGCCTCTACCTCAGGTGAGACTTCATTTGCTTCGTAGGTGTTGCCGAAAGGGTCGGTAGTTAGGGCTTTGTTGGTGCGTTGTTGTAGCGTTGAACCCTGGGTCTGCGCCTATGCCAAAAAATGGTTCCGTTGTCGGGACTTGAAATTGTGATTGCTGGGAATTGAGAAAGAAGAAGCTTTGTGCAAAGATTCATCCTGAAACTGTGAAATCTCTATGCGTAGATCTGTTTCCCTAGTGCACAGTATTCTACTTGACTCATAAATCTCTATGCTAAAAGAAAGAAGTCCGATCTGAAGAAAAGAGGAAAGATCCATAAGCTTTGTGCCGTAAGAAAGGTAAAAGTGGGAATTTCTGATTAAAAGAGGTAAGATCTGTAAGCTCTGCGCTCTAATAAAGGTAAGAATAGTTAAAAGTTTTAGATCTGGAAGCTTTATGCTCTGTAGAAGTAAAATAAGTGGAAATTTTTATTTCTAGAGTATGGATCTAGGTATGTTTAATAGAGTCTGTCCTAGTTTGAAAAATAGGGTATTAATAGATGAAAGAAGATTTGATATGAGTAGATTTGATAAGAATAGTGAAAGATATGTTATACCTATGCATAGAAAAAATGTTTGGGCTAACAAATGGATGTAGGATCCTAGAAAGAATGTATTGTAGGTTAGTTCCTATGATCCTAGCGCGCAGTATAGGAGAAGCTGGGGATCATTTAAAAGAAAGAGAGGATTAACCCTCTGTTACAACTGCATAAAACCGGGACATCTTGCTAAGGCATGCCCTGAGAAAAGACTTGGTTGTCTTTGTTGCAAAGCTATGGACCATGAAGTGTCGGATTTCCCTAGAATGATTGCTAAGCTTGAAAGTATGAACATAAGACAAGAAAACCCTAAGGCAGATCCAGAAACTAAGGCTATAACAGAACCCCAGAAATAATCAGAGAAGGTATTGCTACAGATGAAAGAAACCTTGAATGACCACCGACATGTTAGATTATTAGAGATCTTTAAAGAAAATGAATGCATCAAAGCAAGAATAGGAGACTTCGACATTGACTGTGTTCTAGATGAAGAAACACAGGTGAATATCATGACAGAGAGAACTTGGGAAGCTATAGGAAGGCCTGCTATGATTCCTTCATTAAGAGGAATAGGGTTATTCAGAGGAAAATTGGTAAACCTATGTGGAAAGCTCACTCAGATATGTATGAATACTAGGGGAGCTTCGACAGAAGAAGATTTTGAGATTATTCAATTTATTGAGGACCGCGCCCCGTTTACCATGTTACTAAGGAAACCTTGGATTGAAAGAGATCAAGCCAGGAGAAAAGAAGAAGAAGTTTTAGAGCAGAAGAAACAAGAGTTAAAAGATTTCATGACTAGAAGGATCGCATACTTGATTGAAGAACAAGAGAACAGATCGAAACTATTTAACACTAGAAACCCAGATGTCGAAGCTGCAAGAACATTAGAAGACTCGCAGAAGACTAAGGTACTTATCTCGGATAAAGAAGAGGTGTTACCCCTGAGTCCTAGGAGAGAATATCAACAACGCGCAGTGACTATGTCCAAAGACGATAAGGATCAGAATGGAAAAAGGACTACCAAGACGAAGCTCACTGGGAGGAAGGCTAGAAAGATAAGTAAGAAGAGCGTTAAGTTTGAAAAGTTATAGAAGGATCCAGAGGGAACTTCGCAGACAGAAAATTTGCAGAATGGGAGCTTCGGCGGGATATCAAAACAACGACACATGGCACTTTGCCATGGCGAGGAAATATAGCCATTGGGACCGATATATCCCTTCGACTGCTGCTCCGAACAGGTCGGAAAACATTTATAGCTCGACACCAGACCGTTGGACCGCGCCATAATGGATAGAACAAGAGTTAATGAGGTTTCATACTCGTTACAAGCGAACCGTTGTCGAGTTGCCTATTTATCCCATCGCGCCATGCACGAAGAACACTTTTGCTAACCAAGAATTTGAGCCCGCATACCAAGTGAATTGTATACAATGATCATTTCCCTCTTGCTATTTATTCTAGTGCAGAATTTGAGTTAATTGTGAACCCGATATTATTAATCCCGAGCGCGTATGTCTGACGAGCTCACCGCAGTTGAAGAATCAATAACAAAAGTACTCCTCGACTTGATGACTGAAAGAGTCATGTCGGAGAGAGGATTGTCTACCGGTCTACAAGCATCATCGATGAGAGGATTGTCGACCTCTCCATCCACTGCTCGAGTCGGACCATCACGACCCGCAGATGAGAAGCGAACCAAGTATAGAGACGTTCTCATGAATGCTAAGTTGATTCCGAGCATTTACCCTCCTATCTACCACCTCTGAGCGGTGCAATAAATTGAGACAGTGTGTCCAGAGACTTTGAGTACGAATTGGTCACTGCGTACCTCCCGAAGGGGATACGCACAGTTTGCGTAGATCAATAAAAGATTGCAGCGTTGAAGTTTAGCGACTTCAACCTCGGTGACAGGAAGGTCTACAGCATGCTCGCCCCACATAAGTACCTGACCAGGACAAAATGAAATAATTCAAAGATCGTCCCTCATTCATGGACCCATAACCTCGCGCAGTCCACACTGCTCAACGTCATGAAGATTCCTCACTTTGGAAGACACCAAGAAGTGAATACATGCGTCAAGATGCTTCTGTCATGTTACCATGACAGATACTTGTGGTTAAACCATCATATCAAAGTGGATCCGACATTGATCAATCGGATCATAGGGATGAGTATGCAAGGCCCTGACCCACAGGATTTCTACCCCGGAAAAAGAATGGATCGTGCTCTAGCACAAAGGATAAAAGACACCTACGGAGATGTCGAGAAAGGCACGTGAGGCTACAAGGTAGCTTCTATCCAAAGCGGCGTAGTGCGCCTAGCCTGTCAATTGATCGCAGGAAAGTTAGTCCGCAAGAACCGACCCACCCAAGTCACTGGCTTTGTAGTCGACCTCGCAGGGAAGTGCGCGGAGGGCCTACAAATGAATTGGGCAAAGTACCTCGTGAACCAGTTGGAACTGGACTGCAGGGAAGCACAATATCAAGGATATGAGTTCCACTTCAATTGGCTTCTAATCTTGATTGCTTTCATTGCATGGGAGATGCCGGAAGATGCGACCTTCCTGGACATCGAGCCCTTTGAACCTCTGGCCACGAAGTTCAGTACACTGTGGTATTCCAGTGACATGAACAAGAAATGACAGTCAAATGTCGTATTCCACACATATTACAATTAGCTAAAGTTAGCTATCCAGTCTGAGTCTCGTATCACGCCAAATACTCTTCACAGGTTTCAGCCTTTAATGAAATTCAGCGTAGACCGCCATTTTATTTATATTACAACGCATGCTGACGAGCACAAGAAACAACTTCAATCTTACTACACGCTGACAGAGGAGGACTTAGAAGAAATCGCCAAGGACTGGTCGGCAGACCTACTCATTCCAGCAGACCCTTCAAAGATATCCGATTTAGACAGTCCAGAAACTGCGTCGGATACACTTGGACCTAGCAAGATAAAGAAGACCGAAGAGGTCCATGATTTAGACAACACATCTGTGAAGACCGCTTCCATCTCAGTAGAGCAAGGAGGAGATGGCGGAGAGATAGATGGTGTAGAAGTTGAACACAATAAAGGCGAGGTTACACCACCTAGAGACGAGGAGGATTCCTCGAAGAAAAGGAAGGTTTCCCTGCCGAAACCTTCCTCCCAGAAGAAAGTGAAAGCAACCATGACCAAAATGCAGACCATCCTCACTTCCGACGACTTCGATTTCATCATAGCATCCCTGAATGACGCTTCGATGGAGATGGTAGAGAAGCAAGAAGCTAAGCAGGAGGAGGTGTTCCATCGGATTAAGGACGAGCTCCAAGGAGTGCAACAGACACTACAATCCAACCACGTAGTCTCCACTGTGCCTCTATCCGCAAGAACATCAGAACTTGGAGATGAGCCAACTCAAATCTACCACATCGTTGATACAGTCGAAGCTCACCTTCGACGAGCTCAGGAAGAAACAACACAAGCTACCTAATCTTTGGCACAGGTACAGGGAGACCTTGTAGAACAACGCAGTACTACATAATGGGAGAAGCTTGCTCTGCAAGCGAAGTGGGATGAAGAAAAATAACAACTGCAACAAAGCAAGGAACAGTTGCTCGCAGAGAAACTCGAAGTAAAGGAAATGGTTCACAGAGCACTTCGCTCTGTGACAGTCGTAGAAGTAAAAACTGAAGAGCGAGTTCCACAGCAGGGGGCACAAATTGAAGAAGTAATCCAACAACTCCAGCAGCGCATAGCAGATTTGGAGCTCCGCACCGTGCTCGAGACCCCTCAAGATGTAAGGGATCAAAGGGAAGCAACTGACTGTAGCACAGTTGACAGACTAAAAGCTCTTTCCTTAGAGTGCAAGAAGTTGAGTAACCACAACGCTCAAACATATGAGAACCTCACCGAGAATCCATAGTTACATGCATTAGAGTCACATCTCAAGGAAGAAAAGCAGCACGCAGACACACTACAGGCGCAACTGAAGTCTTTGTTAGCCGTGGAAAGAATGAAGCAGTCTCAAGAGAAACGCACTGCCCAACATCAAATCCATACAATTCAAAGTAGAGTGATGGAAGTTACTCAACGACTTCAACCAGTACAAGATAAGGCGTGCCAATTATTCACAGAGGTTGAAAGCCGAGGAGCAGAGATAGAACAGGTTGTCATCGCAGCGGAACAACGCCTAGAAGGGCCCGTGAACGATGCAATGATCCAGGAGTTCACTGAGCAAGAGGTCGTCGCACAACAGTAGGTTGAAGTAGATCGAGCTAAGCTCGAGGATTTCGAAGTAGAACTGGTCAGGTCCGAGCCACTCGGGTCGAGTCACAGGTGAGTGTTGGGGGCCTGTTGGCCCATGACCAAGTTTTGCAAGATTCTTGGTCATATTGACCTATTTTTGGACTTCGATAGCCTGTCGAAGGAGGAGCGCAAGACGAAGCAAATATCAAGGGATCTCGGCCCACTTTTGGGTACTTTTTGGGTTTTTGGGATTATGTAACGGGATTGGGATGTCGGCCTATGGGTTTACCCATGTTTAGGCCTATTTTGTATGTATAAATAGAAGGATAGACAATGCAATAAGTAGTGTAATAGTGCATCTATGTGATGTGAATGTATGCTAAGTTCAATAAGAGTCTGTAAGTGCTTTGTGCATGAATGTAAGAGACTTGCAGAGCTAAGTGCAAGTGGTTATAACAGGTGGTGGAAGGCTTTGTGCTGTAACGCAAGGAAGAAGGATCTAGCGAGCTGCGCAGATCTTCTGTCCTGTGGAGAGTAAGGGTTTTGATGGCTTTGTGCTTGTAACTGATTGACTGAAGACAATAAAGAAGAAGAGTTGGTGGACGTAGCCCCAGGGTGGGGGTGAACCATGTAAACACTGTGTTGTCTTTCTTTGTGCTTGTCTAGATGTGTTTCTGTCTTCTTTTGCTAAGTGCTTTGAGATGATTTGATAGATCTGCTTATGCTTAGTGCTAATGATGTATAAGAATGTTAGATCTGATCCATATGAATGTGCTTAGTGCTTGATTTGCTAGATCTGACCTATCTATTGATGGTAAGTGCTTAAATGCGTTATATCAGTGTGAATGATGCGAAGCCTTGTTTTATCGACGAAGTGATTATTGATTGTATATTGAGGAACTGATGGTGCTAAGTTCTTTATTACATAGTGCAATCAAAGATCTGTGTCTCGGTTAAGTTTGCAGACACCTGAGTCTTGCAACCACCCCTGCCTCTACCTCGGGTGAGACTTCATCTGCTTCACAGGTGTTGTCGAAAGGGCTGGTAGTTAGGGCTTTGTTGGTGCACTGTTGTACCGTTGAACCCTGGGTCTGCCCCTGTGCCAACAGGTTAAGTTCCCTAAGTTCACTTTATGTCTCCTAATTCACCCACAAAGTGCAGTAATAGTCATTTTAGGCATACATGACAAAATCTCACTTTTGACTTTAGTCTCCTAAGTCAAAGTGAAATTAGACATAAAGTACAAGGCACAAAGTACATAGTACTTCCCACATGTGTTTAGGATCTCACAAACACATGGGGAACACCTCCCAAGGTACCTAATCTCAACACTCCCTCTTACCGAGGAATGTGTTCCTCACCAAGCCCATCTTGTCTCTGAAGCAGACATGTTTTCCCTTTGGCAGGGCCTTGGTGAGTATATCTGCAATCTGCTCGTCAGTTGATATATACTGTAACTGCACTAGGCCTCTCTGAACCCAATCATGGATGAAGTGATACTTGATCTCAACGTGCTTCGATTGGTCATGGAAAACTGGATTCTGAGAGAGTTTGATACAAATTTGATTATCACAATTTATCACGGTTGGTGGCATCTCCTGACCAAATAATCCTACCAGCATCTTACGAAGCCAAATGGCCTCATAACTGTCTTGACTAGCTGCCATGTACTCTGCCTCGACCGAACTCAAACCAACTGACTTCTGCTTCCGGCTGAACCAAGAAACAAGTCCCGACCCCAAACCAAAGCAACACCCTGAGCTGCTTTTTCTGTCAGTAGCACATCCTACCTAGTTTGAGTATATGTAGCCAACCAAAATGACCCCATCATGTTTGATATAGTCTAGGACAAAATCAACTATCCCAACAATGTACCTCAAAACATTTTTTTCCCCAATCATGTGAACACTCCTCGACTCTACCATATGATGGTTGAGAGTGTTCACGACAAAACACATATCTGGTCTGGTGTTAACCAGATACATGAGTGAACCGATCAACTGCTTGTAAATTGTAGCATCTACCAACTGGGAATCTGAAGCACTAAGATTCTTCCAGTTGGTAATCATGGGTGTAGACATAGGTCTGGAGTCCTCCATCTGAAATCTGCTCAGAATATCTGCAACATACTTCCCCTGCCCGAGAAATATGTGACCCTCCTCCTGCCATACCTCCATACCCAGAAAATAATGCATAAATCCAATATCACTCATCTGAAACTCTGATGCAAGTCCCATCTTGCACTCAACTATGAGATCCTCAGCTCCTGTGATGAACAAGTCATCCACATATAGAATGAGAATGAGCGTGTCCTCACCTCTAATGATGTAATAGAGGTTAGGATCAACATCACTCTTCTCGAAGCCCATCTGAAGAAAGTATGTGTCAATACGTGAATACCAAGCTTGGGGAGCTTGATTCAGACCATAAAGTGCCTTTCTCAAAAGGCACACGCGAGTCTCCCTCTCACTCACCTCAAACCCTTGTCGCTGCTCAATGTACACCTCATCATCTATAAAGCCATTCAAAAATGCAGTCTTCACATCCATCTGGTGAATGCTCCAACACATCTCTGTCGCTATGGAAATAATGCTCTTGATCGAGGTGTATCTCACAACTGGTGTGAATGTCTCATCATATTCGAGTCCCTCTATCTGAGAGAAGCCTCGCACCACAAAACAAGCCTTGTGTTTCTCTATGTTGCCATTTGCAACATACTTCGTTTTGTACAACTACATGGAAGTCACAATTGACTTCCCCATTGGCCTCAAAACTACCTCCCAAACATCATTGCTCACAATGGAGTCATACTCCTCTACCATGGCCTCTCTCCAGAGCTATTGGTCCACTGCCTGCGCAAATTTATGTGGCTCAGTATCTATGATACTCGTCACTAGTGCCAAATATGCTCCAAATTTGACTGGAGGTCTACTCTCTCTGATCTATCTCTTGGGCTCCCCCACATTCTCTCTGGCATCCTTCTAAGGAGAAGAGGGACCGCATGCAGTTACAAAAAAGTAAAGGCCCTTTCATCACATATGTGTTCCAATGGAGAAAAACAACACTAAGTCTAAGATTTCTCTGAAAATGAAGGCGTACAGAGCATAAGGCGGCTAAGAGATTTACAGGATAGTTAAAATAAATTGTGTACACATATAAGTTTTAAAGAAAACAAGCTTTCTATATGAAAACTTAAAGAAGTCTTGTCAGAAATTTACAGAGCTGTATCCTTGTTATATAAAAACAAATCTAATAAAAGAAAGAGTATCACAAAAAGAGGTCCCCTATTAAACACATTATTTTCCTTAAGGAATGAGCCGAGGCGATTTGTATTGAAATTATTTGAATCTCAGTATACTAAAGAATTAAATAACAAATGAATTAAATAATGAGGAAATAATTATTGAAAAAGAACAAAGAAGATCATAGTTAACCCTATCCTTCAAAGCACTAAATAATAGTTGAATTCTTTAAAACCTATTAGTATACAAAATTGATTCAAACTGTCTTGTAATTCTCTTTGTTGCTTTATGCTCTGTATGCCTTCATTTCCAGAGAAAGGGCCTTTACCTTTTCTGTAATTGTAACCGTAGGCGATCCCTCTTTTCCTTTCAGAGATAACACTGACCAGAATTCAAGGCGGTCTAAACATACTCTTCCAATTAATAAAAAATATACCCTTCACGTTATACATTCATAATCCAATGCCCTTCTTTGAAACATAGGATATCAAACACATATATACCGCTAGAAGCCATGATAACATAAGCCATTATACCCTACTAGGCTTGCAAATCCTCTAAAATTTGGACCCAAAACACTGAAAAAGAAGAATACAAATATCACAACCTTAGCAAAAGCAGATTTTCTTTATAACCCTTGATATGACCCTACTAGGCCTGCAAATCCTATAAACTTTGGAGCCAAAAAACTGATAAAAAAGAATACAAATATCACAACCTTAGCAAAAGCAGATTTTCTTTATAACACTTGATATGAGCTAGGATGAAACAAACATATGGTTGATGGTTGGTCTTGCTTAGTGATTCTTCACCGTTCAACTTTTGGGGTGACATTACAATGAAGTATCACTAATATTTTATAGGCTTTCATTACATTTAATCCACATGTTCAATACCATGAGTCACCAATACTATGTGTCAGAAACCATCACTCTTAACCAATACCATATGCCCGAAATCATATGCTTGCTAGAGTGTTTCTCGTGTATAGCGATGAGATACTCAAAGAAATGAATCCGGTTGACCCAACAACGAACCCTAACTAAACTTTCACCATTGTTGTTGGTGATTTTTATATGGATATAATTATTTATATTATCTCCCTATAATTAAAAAATATGGATATAATATTTATATTATATTAGAAGATTGTTTAAATAATACAATATGTGGATTAATTACATGTAATCCATGGGCTCAATATCATGAGTCACCAATACTATGTGCCAAAAATCACCACTGTTCACCAATACCATGTGCCCGAAATCATATGCTTGCCACGATGTTCCTTGTGTATAGGGATGAGAGACTCAAATAAATGCATTTGGTTGACCCGAAAAACTATAACTAAACTTTCACCATAGTTGTTGGTGATTTTTATTTGGGTTTAATATTTACATTATCTCCCTATAATTAAAAAAATATGGATATAATATTTATATTATATTATAATATTATTTAAATAATATAGTATAATTAAAAAATATGGATATAATATTTATATTATATTATAATATTATTTAAATAATATAATATCTCGATTAAAGATTTGAATAATCATTCAAGTTATATTTAATTCACAAAATTCTTTGATTGAAAAACTGATACTTACGTCAATTCTTAAGATTTTCTTAAAGCATAGTCTAAACATGCTATAATTTGAACTTTTTCAATCGTAGTTTTCCAACCATATTACCCAAAATCCTACAAATATTAATTGTTGAAATTGCACAACCCGAGTGTTTGTGAGGGCCTTGAATCCATTTATGCAATAACAAATGCAAGCAATAAAAAATTGCAATTTGACCAAAAATTATATAATCCCATGTCATTGATGACCGCCAAAAAAAGTCCAAATCATATAATGTTTAGAATTCTTTTTTCCTTAACAATATGGATGTCATTGATTAGAGAAATGCCTATTACTATGCACCTCTAAAAGAATGCTGCACTTCTTCAACATTGAATCCATGGTGTTTGATTGATTCTTCACACTTGATAATTCCAACAACATTCACCAAATTTGATTAATCAATAGCTATAACATGATCTCTCTAGTATATACTCAATGGTATAGATTAGTATATGTGTTATTTCCTTTAGTGGCTCTCCTATTATATCAAACACCTTCTTAAGACAATTGATTATAATGTATACCTTATGAAAGGACATTCTGTTTAATACTTGGTATAGTCTTTCATTTGGGCATTCCCAATTTCCTTAATAAATATTTCCAACTACTAATTAGTACGTTGTTTAGAATTAACAAGTCGGTATGCTTTAACAATAAAGGGAGGTATGTTTGGAGATGTTATATTCTCCATTGGAATCTTATTTTCTTTTATAATTTTTTACCTTTGAAATCATTTCTTGTGAATGCAGGTTTTCATAGTTAGTCATCATGGTAGAGACATTTCTGGATTAAACATGTGTGTGGAGTTTTGAAACCTCCAACGTTTCGAGTGGACACTCCACCCATCATCATGGACATATAAAACTAATCATTTCTTGTACTAGTAAAATATTATTGCAACAACAACTTTGCATAAATAATAATAATTTCAAGGAAATATTTCACATTTCTTTAGTTTCTCCTTGAAATTTGCAAAAAACACTAATTTTCTTCTGAGTGATGACTTTACATTATATTTTTTTATCCCATTTTGTGAAATGAGCCTACTATTTTACTATCAAAAGTTTTAACATACATAAATTTAATTAAATGTTGTGCAAGATATGAATGTATTAGTGAATGCTAGATATTGGTTTTGTTGATCTAGTGGTGGCTTTTCCCCATGACATTCTTTAGATAAGTTTTAGTTGGTGCTTTTGTTTTCTCTTTTCAAAGAGATTAAATGTTGGACCTCAAGTTGACACAAGGAAATCATGTTGCTAAGGTGGCTAAGGTGTATTCTAATGTGCATTTAGATAGGGTGCATGGAAAAAATGTTGTTGTGCAATTTTCTAGGGACTTTGAAGAAATGTTGATGTTGACGAGGCTCAAGCACATGTCGAAAACATTAATGTTGAAGCTTGGGATAAGGCCATGGTGCATGCAAAAAATGTATGGAACTTGATTCTCAAGCACATGTGGGGTCTACAAACATTGACATGGACTGCTTTTCTCAAGGGCCATCGCAAAGGGTGGGTTGATCATCAATGTTGATTGAGGTATAATACATCATGTGGCTCAATGGAGAGATTGAGTCAATGTTTGAGATAATGGTCTCCACATGTTAAACAATTGTTCATTGGGTTGAGGATTGCAAGGGAATATATTGATTTTGATAATCTTACTCATGGTAAAATAACCAAGTTCACTTGCCTCTTCAACGGGGCAACCTCCAACAGAGCAGAGCAGAGCTCAAGTATCAAATGATTCTCAAGTCAATTTTTTTTTATGCTTTCTACTCCTATTTATACAATTTTATCTTCTAGAGAACACTCTATATGAAAATCTTATTGGACAC
>SNQJ01S0005138.1:136112-149857 GCA_010110895.2 Picea sitchensis | reverse complement strand
TTGGTTGAGGTACATGTTGGGTACATGGTTGAGACAAGTAGTTGATGAGTTGGCACATACATGAGGTGTATAGTTGATGATGTTGGTACATCTTGATGAGTAGTTGATACATGATTGGTACATACTTGGTACATGGTTGGAGGTATTTGTTAGTAGTATTGTTGACACATGGTTTATGGATGATGTAGCATACTTGTATTGGTATATTATTATAATCACATATTGATCTTGGTGATGATTATGAGTTGTTGTGTTATGCTTGGTTGATGCACATCTTTGAGAGTTGTCTTGGTGATTGATCTTGGTGAGTAGAACTAATTTGGTTGATAAGATTGATGAGACAGGTTGTTGTGATAGGTTGTTTGGACAAGTTGTTCTGACAAGTTATTTGTGCAGGTTTGGTGCATGGTTGATGCACTTGTTCATGGTACATGTTGAGGTACAGATTGTTGCATGGTTGATGCATTTTTTTATGGTACAGGTTGGTTGGTATAGGTTGGTGCATGGTTAATGCACTTGTTTATGGTACAGGTTGAGGTACAAGTTGATGCATAGTTCATGTTATTGGTACAGGTTTACAGCAGTATATCCCAATGATAGTGTGACAGTGGTTCCATCATTCTACTTATATGTCAGGGCGGTTGGACGGGGCAAGGACAGGTGGTTGTAGCCACCTTCTAGTTGTAGCCGGAGAACATAGGGGGTTGTAGTCTCCTTCTGATTGTAGTCGGAGAATTGGGGGGTTGGAGCTTCCCTCATGTTGTAGCCTGAGAAACTAGGGGGTTGGAGCCTCCTTCCAGTTGCAGCTAGAAAACAAAGGAAGTTGGTGCTTCGAGTGAATGTAATTCTTCAAGACATAAGAAAAATTATTATGTGGTTTTCTTCCGCTTTGGGTTTCCACGTAAAACACTGGTGTACTGTGTATGTGTATGATTGTTCATTTGTTCATTGTTTATTTACTCTACAGTTATTAGATGATAATGCTACACTGATATAACATTTGCATTATATGGTTAAAAATGATTAAATTGCTCTATTACTGATTCACCCTCCCCTCTCAGTAATCCAACAAAAAGGATAGCAGCAAGCAAGTGAACGAAAAAGAGACCATCATAATAAGTTCATACTGATCATATCTTGCTTTCTTTATCAGTTTTTCATCCAGTTACTCTATTTCTTTAACTAGAAAGGTTTAACCAAAATCTAATAACTTCTCCTTGTCTTATTTCCAGGTTTTGCTACTCTGTCATCGCCCACCATCTTCTTTCCACATCTCACTTGTTTTTTATATTTTCTTTATGGTTTGCGGGAACCCCAATCTCAGTCCTAAGGACAAACACATTTAGATTTCAAGGCTTTGTAATAGACTATATATTTTTCAGAAATCCCATGAGAACTATTTCAGGATCAGTTTTGACCGTATTTTATAACTCTTAGTTTTGAGAATAAAATATTTGAGATTGAACTATCATTATCTTTATTTGAGCTTCTCATGTGTTTACTCTATTAAAGTTCTCTTATGCATGAAAACCATCTTCTTTTATTTTATGTGATCAGAAATATTTAGTTTAACTATGATGGATGTGAGGAAATTTTGTCGACCTTTTTTAAATATATGAAGTGTGAGGTTCCTGGTCATCTCTCAGGAACTCTCTTTAAAAAACAAAAAACAAAAAAAACTTCATTTTTATTTTTCTACAATCTTTATATTTCTTTGAATATCACGACAGACTTCCTCAAGGTCCTATATTGTTTTAAAAATCTTGAATTATGAGAAAATCTTTAAACAAAGAAGAGTACCACCTTTATAAAAATGCAAGGGGATTTGTATCCCTGTGAGCTTTTTGTTTCAGTCCTAACGGATTCAAGCGTCAACACCTTTCAACCAATGTAAAAAGAAAACTAGAATTAAATTAACTAGCCCAATTTCCTATAATGAACAAGTATGAAATTATTTAACTTATATCAAATTTTAATGTAATGTTTATCGAACTATGGTTTAGTGGTTTAGACACAATGTTATCAAATTAATGACCAAGGGTCAAACCATGAGGCACACAAAGCACCATATTATAATTTAGACAAATTTGACAAGTATGCAAGGTTAATTCAAAAGAAATGGATATAATATTCTATTGATAATCATCTATAAGTCAATAATGATGATATCTAGAATAATCATCTACAAAATGACAATTTAGTTCATAATTTTATTAATATGGATGTCATAGTAGTTGTGAGGCTTCCTTTATGTTCCTTTTTCAACTTCATTTCTAAATGTGAAAAGGTTTTCTTAAAATCTTTTCATTGAAAAGATTGTGGACATTTATCCAAGATAGATTTGCATAGTGGTAACACTTTTTGACGAGAGGTTATTTGTAGTCGCTAAGTGTTGGAGATATATTTCTTATAAAAACATTTAATTTGTGAATGATACAAACCATTTAGAAACTCATATTTTATGATCATAAAAAACAAAATTAGTGAAAATTTTGTGGTCACTAAGTGTTGGAGATATATTTTTTATAAAAACATTTATTTTATAAATGGTATAAACCATTTAGAAACTCATACTTTATCATCATAAAAAACAAAAACAATGAAAATTTAGTTAAAGATGAAATTTTTGACGACTACATAAGAAAAGACATGTTTCATAACTAAAAAAAAATATTACCATATTCATGTTTTCACCCAAATATCATTATCAAAACATCATAAAAGGTATGTTTAATTTCATTTAAAAGATAATTGAGACTTGATATAGAACATGCCATAGAACATCACATTATCAAAATGAAGCATCTTCACATTTCCTTAAATAGAAATAGAAACTGAAGATTCGCATGACATGATAGTAGGACAAATATTAGAACATCACATTATCAAAATGAAGCATCTTCACATTTCCTTAAATAGAAATAGAAACTGAAGATTCGCATGACATGATAGTAGGACAAATATTAAATATTGATACATCTAAGAGCACGACCTATCATAAGGCATTGTTAAGACTCAAGTTTTACATGATGAGTTCATAAACTAGACTTTCAAAACAAAAAGTATTCTCAAAACAATTAGAAGGGCGTACAAACTAAATCATTAAAGATGCCCCGAGTAGCTGAATTTTGAGCCAGGAATTTCAATGAAAACTTCATATTATGAATGTGTACAAACAAATATAGAAGACCTTGAAGTCAAAGACTAGAAAATTGGTTAAAACCTACTTCGCGAACTAGGCGTTGTTTGGTTAGTAGTGCGTCAATAAATTAATCAATGAACTCAAATGAACTCAAACCCAAAGTGGGTTTAAATTCTACACTAAATATTTTGAAATTTTATTAAGGCGACATTTTAGACCTACAAACAAGTTGCAAAATACTTTAAGAGATTCCCAAACTACAACCAAGGACATGTCAAATCCATTTGTAAGAAAGTGCAAGGGATCCGACCTTTAAAGACAAAATGCATATTATATGAATATCTGATCAATCAAATCCAAAATGTGTTGACATATTTAGTAGAGGATCCAATGCACTTGGAGAAAATTTGCGAGCAAACAAAAAACACAAGGACATGGTCTGGTCATTGTATGTGCAATTATTTACATCACGAATGCTCATCATAAACTCTTGTGTGATGTCATCCTTTCCAAACATGGCTGGGTGAGACCCACCCCTTGACCAATCAACCCATGTGATACTTCTATTAGAAATTAAAGATCCAAATTGCATGCTCAAAATAGTGGGAATGTAATGCTCATCAATGTAACAAGATGGTTTGCAAAATGCCTTGAATATTTGGTAATATTTGGTGTCAGAAATTATATCAATTGCCAACTTACGATGAACCTCAAACCATTGCGACCCTTTTCGCCACTGAGATAATGTCACTTCAGGTGCCATCTTTATGTTATAACGACCCCTTCCCTCGGGGCGTGGGTCATCAAATGAATGCACAAAACTATGTTTCGACTTGATCAAGTAATTGTAAATTGTACTGAAGTTAAACACAGGGATGCAAGTCTCTGATAAAAGTATAAACCTCTCATTTGAAAAGTCAAGTAAAGCATTTGCAAGAAGTCTCGTCTCTGCATCACACATGTTTGCTTCTCCCCACTCTACAACCTGCAAAGACACAAACATGAAAATTATAGTCAAAGTCCATGGCATCTAAAGTTGTCAAAATGTTAACAAATAGGCAATAGAACATAAAGACAATCGTAGGATTAAACTTTGTAGCCATAACACACTAGATTTGGTAATGATTCTTCATTCCCAAAGAGGATCACAATAAACCCATGTTATATTTTGCACCGCACCAATGACTAGGTTTACAATTAATGAATCTTTTTTATAATCAAAATATCCTAATGTCTAGAATTATTATTGGATATATGGGTGGAAGAAAATAACTTGAAAATTGTACCCTTAATTGTACCTAACACTAAGGTAATTTGCAAACCAAAATAATGTTTATATTGAAAGAAGAGGAAATCAATCTTAGCTTGGTCATGGGAGAAGGTTTCAATCTCATCATGCACATGATAAGCCCATCGATTACCAGAAACCTCAAATCAACTATTTCCACTAGACTTATGAGAAAAAATAGTCTCGATAACTGGTAGATGAAAAACATGTTCGAGAATTTCTTCCTCAATTACTACCATAATGCCCTATGACAAAAGAAGAAATCTGTGTTGGGGATAAAAATCACTACCTTGACAGAAATTGTATGGTGTGTATTTAGAAACAACATATTTTGTATATGAATTATCTTTAAGTTATAATGACTCATCACTAAGTTATATGAGGGTTGTTAGTTATTCATACTAATGAATCATCACTAAGCTCGTTAATAGTTTTTAGTTAGACTTGTCACTGATGCACCACTAAGTTAGTGGAGAGTTCTTTGTTGATATTTATATTAAAAAGCTCTCCTCACTCACTTGTATTCATTCAATCTATTACTAATCAATAATATTATTCATTTTAGTACTTCTCTTTTAATAAAAAATCATATAGAGATTTTGTCTTTCGTATTTTAGGATTTGTAGGTGCACTCCAACCTTGAGAATACAAGTGCCTCCAACCTTGTTTTGTACTTCACTAGTATTATTTTTCTTATGGTTATTATTGTCAATACTTGGTGTTGACCACCGTTTTATTCAACTAATACGAGCAAGCAAAGCATTGCCAAGCTACCCCATAATTTTAAAAATTTTGCCTAATATGTCTGAAGCCTCAGTTGAGAATGCGGTTCCAAGCATTTGAGTTTGCCACCTTGGGCCTATGGTTTTAGCTAGCTTGATGGCATCTCGAGTTTCCACCACTTAGGAAGTCTTTGAATTTATAAAGTATTAACAAAATTGCATATTCGTATTCGTTAGATAATGACGAACAAGACAATGACATGTTGTTTCAAGCACTCTTGATGTTATAGGTTCATTCAAAATGAAAGCACATATAATGCATAAGTTTGGTTCCTCGCAAAGTTGACATTGGGTGCACATGATGTGGCAATTTACACTCTTGGCTTTAAACCCCAAAATCTCTATCTCCCATGCCTTAACGCTTTGTTTTTTTCATGATTTTGCATGGTTCTTATCCTTCTCATACCACTATTTCCTTGGTCTTTGTTACATATAAGGATCCTTTAAACATTAACCTTTTCAAATTGCATCCTATCGAAAAAAAAATTATTTTTTTACCAAAATGCCTAGACCAAGGCACCAAAGTGAGCCACTTACTATTCTCAATTACTATCATTTCAAAAAAAAACATTGCAAGGGCTCAATCTCATATTATTTCACATGCCAACACCCACACTTGAACCCAAATTTATTAATCATTTTAAAACACCTTTCCATTTTCAACATCATTTTATTGAAATTATAAAAACAAACACATTGTATGGCCCTTGGCCTCAAGTTCCTATTACCCATTTGTTCAAATAAAAGCTCAAAATCTCTCTTACCCTTTTACATGCTTCGCCTCATTTCCCAATACCCATTTTTGCAAATAGAATCCCAAAAGCACCCTACCATTTTACATGCTTCATACCTCACACATCATTAATATATAACCCAAACAAATGAGGACTTATCCCCTAGATCCCCTCCCCTTTCCTAGGCCAAAAATATAAAGACTTGACCCCATTCGTTCCATAAACGAAAACTTAAGCCTTATGTCCCCTCCTCTTTTTTAACTACGAAATTTCATAAATAAGGACTTATGCCATAAATTCCCTCCCCTTTTATAACTAAAAAGTAAAAACTTGACATTTTACTTCCATGTTCTAATACCCTCACTCCAACACCCACCACATAACCATCCCACATAAACCTTATTCAAACTTTAACTACAACGCTAAACCCAACCAAATCATAATCAAAGCCAAGCCCTTTTAATTCCATATTTTAATGTCATCAACCAAGTCCACACCACATAACCATCACACACAAAAACCTTATTTAAACTTCAAAAGCCAAACCAAACCATATTCAAAGCCAAGCCCCGCATGGAGGAGTCGAACCCGAGGTTATTGCACTACACATCGACAACAATAAATGGGCCACATATATAAACCCTTGTGAATCCACTGCCTTTTCACGAGGGATGCACTTGGAAGAAGACAAAGTCGTGGACCCATAGACCTCTCTCTCTAAGCAAATATCCGACTCTTTCTCTGCATACAAGATTGTCCACGCCAAATCACTAGTATGATCAGGTGTCGATTGGCTCCTTGAAAAGAACGTGCCTTCTACAATTGAAGATCTAATCTCAGCAAGTTGTATTCCATGATTTGTGCAAAGGAATTTCGAGGCAAATTGAACCAACAATTCTGGTTAAAACTTAATTCAACTGCAGAGAAGTCTAATTTGTTTGGTGGTGATACCTGATCATAACATTCATGAAAGAATAGTTATTTGAGTGACTGATGCAGGAGCATCTCTCCACGTCGGCTAGCCAGTCAGCCAACCACATCAGCGGATTTAAATCACGTGTTCAAGAGAGGCGCAGCTCTCATTTAAAATTTGAATGAATGTAATTTAATGTTTTAGGCTGTTGAGCAAAGAGGCCGTGCTTTGCACAGGCGTAGAGTAGGTAGGCCTTTAATGCCTGAAGGCTGAAATCTAGATCCAAATCGTGGACTAGACAGCCCATTCAATGTAATTGAATAGGGTAGGTGAGGTTGGAGGGAAGCACTCTAAGAGCCCCCTCGTGTAAAATATCTTGGGATGGTATCTCATTTTAAAAAGTCGAGATAGCATAAGAGCAAGAGCCGAGACTCTGTTAAAGCCTGAGCTCGAGAACACCCTTGTAAACAGGCATTTGCCATTAATACAAAACAGCAGTTTTTCCTGCATATATTTCTGTATTGAGTGAATGTCTTTTGAGTGTTCATGCCTTTGTGTTCTATTTATGCTGTAGATGTATGTTGTAGGTTTGCATTTGCAGGGAGTTGTTTGATTTTCAGGCTTGAGAGGTTCTTTGTGGTTTCATGCCAGGGGGGCGTGACAGAGTACTGCGATCTCTGAATACCAGTGCGTGAAAGCACTTCTGAACCTGCGGATTCAGACAAAGACGTGCCAAGTGGGCACAAAAGCTAAAATCATCAACTCAAGGAAGGTCTTTGAGGTTGTTAAACACCTCAGGAAGCAAGGCTGTGGAGAAGAACACAGTTGCAGACAGAAACTCTCTCTAAGTTCTGTAAAGCTCTGCCAAGTGGGCATTGAGCCAGTGCAACGAGTGCACAGGAGGAGAACTCTGTTGTGAGTTCAACAAAAGTTAGAATCACTGAGGATTCTAAACATTCTGTCAGGTGGGCATCGAGCAGGTGCAAGAGGGCACAGAGGAAGAACTCTGTTGTGAGTTCAAAAGAAGACAGAAGCTCTGAGGAGTTATGTACAACTCTGCCAGGAGGGCATTGAGTAAGTGCCAGAGCGCACAGAAGGAACTCTTTAAGTTCAGAGACAGGAGAAGAATCCACTGAAGGATCTTCGCAGGGTTGTTGAACACCCTGAAGGACTCAGCAATAGGTTGCTTGAGTAGACAGAGTGCCAGGAGGGCATCAGATTCTCCATCTGCAGGAGAAAAGAAGGAGGATTTATTTCCTTAGAACTCTGAGTAATAGGAAAGCTCAGAAGAGACAACACTTTGGGTGCAAAAACACTGCAAAAGCGCAGGAGTCAAAGAATCCTTTGAGGATTCGAGAGCAAAGCTCAGGAGGGACAGCGTTATTCTACGCGCAGGCGAGGATTCCAGTTGAAGAGCTCGTAGAAGCAAGGCAAAGGTCAAGGCCTTTAGCTTTTGGAAATTCTTCCAAGTACCAGGAAGAAAGCGTAGAAGCTCAGGAGGAGCATAACTGTCGTCGGATCAGCCGATAGATTCTGGACCGTTGGATTTCTCACGTCCAGGAGGCAGCATAAGAGGAGCGCACAGGAAGGACAGATCTGAACCGTCAAATCTTGCTAAGAATCGCCGACAGCCGTTGGAATGGTCGGAAGCTGCACGAGGTTTAAACCCTCACACACAGAGTAGCGGACACGAAAGTCCCGAAGAGTGCAGAGCATATCGGGATTTCAGAGTTCGGGATATCGGGAGTCCCGTTGACGAGAGATCGAGCTCTCGCATTGATAAATCCCGAAAGGATCTGAGTCGTCAGATCAAGAGGGGCTTAAAGCCATTGATCTGCTCAGAAGAGGGGGACCAGAATTCGGGATTTCGACTTTTCGGGAATCGGCATTTCGGGAGTCGAGAGGACAAGGCGTCCATGCATTTCGGCATTTGAAACCCCGAAATCGCAAAAGAAGAAGACCCGGGAAGGATAGCACATCGGCTTTTCGGGAATCGGCATTTCGGGAGTCGAGAGGACAAGGGGTCGGACTTTTGCGTGGATAAGTCCCGAAGGACATAGGACTGCGGTCTTATGAGGAGTGGTCACATGGACCAAGGCTTAGCCCAGGGGGCTAATTGCTGATAAAGTCGTTTCGACATTTCGGCATTTCAGAGTTCGGGAGTTCGAGAAGACAAGGACTCATGACATCGGGAAACAAGAAGTCCCGAAACCCGAAATTCCATTTCGGGAAAAAGTTCACGGTCGTGTACAATGATTGTGGGGAAAGAAAAGGACCTGTGGATCGGGTTGATTGAGATTCCAGAGGAGGAATCGAAAGAGCTACTTCGGCTCAGGAAAGCGATTGAACAATCCTGAGAGCGGACTTCGACCCGAGGGTCAGAAGGGGATCTGCACCAATGACCCACTATGGGAGTGGTATTTAGGTTGGTTTGCTTTCTGTGGAACATACTTTTGGAGAGATGTGCCTCGTTATCTTCGGGGAGTTAATATATCTATAAAAAAAAGCCAAAATTATCGAAAAATATACCCATATAAACAGACTAGACGCTCCTATTTGACTTAGTTCTTGGACGACGGGTGATGGAGATGGCAATATTTGCACACAGAACCTTGGATGAAGAAGATGCTTAGTGCAACAATTTCTCAACGCTTGATCATGTCAAAGGCTTCCACAAATTATTTGTAAAGACAAATGTTATTTTTCGCCACCACAGTGGTCAATCAAACCTTTGATTGCTCCTCATCCCACATATGAGTTAGCGCAAGTCAACCCTACTGTAGCCAACTTCAATGAGTTAACTTGCCAAGCTATTTGCAAGTAAGGGCTGTACATTTATGAAGTTATTGAAGTTAACTTGCCAAGCTATTTGCAAGTAAGGGCTGTACATTTATGAAGTTATTGAAGTTAACTTGCCAAGCTATTTGCAACTAAGGGCTGTACATTTATGAAGTTGCAGAAGCAAACATGGAGAAAATCCCATCCAAGCACAACATGGATATCGGGTTCAAAGACAATTCTAAGTTCGTGGCATTTTTTAGTCATGACGATAACAACCAGCCAACAAAATTTTAGAGATCTGGTCATAAACTGGCGTAGTTAGACTAATAGAAATGAAATCTACCAGCTATAAAATCACTGGAAGAAAGAATCTTAAGACATCCTCGTTCTTTGAGAGATCGAGGAAGAGGAATTTGGGAGATTGAGGAAGAGGAATTTCAATAAATATGTTTTTTATATTTATTTTCAAGAAACAAGTTCATATATTTTTAATTTATTTCATTCTGGGTCTATCAAAAATATATAGAATAGATACTCAGTACATGTAGAATTTAATTCCACATCCAACCAAAAAAATATATTGAAAAGTTTAATTTATTTTCCTTAAAAATATATTTATATTCCAAATTTCCAATTATCATTTTACATTACTTAAAACTTGTTTCATGACTTGATTTTTGGCTCTTATTTGTAACTTCCATTCCAACATCAACTTGATTTTACTGGTTTTGTATCGAAAATTAACTTCATAACTTGATTTTACTGGTTTTGTATCGAAAATTAATATTCAGGACTTCATATCATGGACTTTCTCAATCAACTCAATATCAATAATCTTGACTTCCAACGTTGATAAACAATTTAACTAGACACTTTATGTCAATAAACTATCTCAAGACTATAACTTTCACTAAAATATAACTTTAGTGAAAACTTTATTACATATCCAAAGAGTCCTTCAACTCACACTTCGACATGACTCGTCTTCACTTTGGCTCTTACATCAACACTCAACTTCACTTTAAGTCTTTACATCATGAATTTGCCTTCTCTTCACATGAAGACAAATAGTATTATTCACTTTTGTTGTGTTCTTAGTACGAGCATGCCTTCCTTCTATGGGCTGCCCGCTGCCTTCTACCACGTGGACAGTCTCATTGCGTTCAACTGCTCTCGGTTCTACAATCTACTGAAAATCTGTTCATATTTATAAACAGGCTTCAATCACTGTTACCATTTCTAGAAAACATTCAAGGCCACTTGTGTTTGTCCTTCCCTTTGTACTCTAATTTCAAATCATCCAACAAAAAAAGTGGCACATTCCTAGTCTTCGCCAGATCTTGGCAGCCATTGAAATTAAAACGGAATTCGAATTGTGCAGAACAAGTGCGAGATTGGAGGTTCGCAAGTTTATCTTTGTTTGGTGTTGATGGCGTGAATAACAAACATATTCAATAAGATTGACTGCAAATTTATTTTAGTTATTTCTGAATGGGCTAAGATACACCAATTTCATTATGAACAGTCATGGGAAAACCAAAACCATGTCAAGCCGAATGGTAACAAGAAGCCGAGGATCAACTGGGGATTATTGCATCTCAGAAATCCAAAGACCTGTGAAGGACTGTGAGAACAAAAGCTACAACTGCATTTTGATGACTGGCCCCTCAATGCTTAAATGTCTTTAGCACATCCAAACCCATTGAAGATTTAACTATGGATCTCAGCAACAACGCAAATCAAAACACAAGAGTGTATACACCTCACTCAAATTTATCTATCAATTTCAGAAATCTTCTCCACAATACATTTGCAAAAATGGTTCACTAGCTCACACCTGACCTCTCATCTCCAGATCTAATTCGACATGTATTTATTTGCATATGCATCACGGTGATTCGATGCATCCCAAATTACAACAAGCGCAACCTCCAAGATCTGGCTTCAATCTGTGTGATCTTCTCAACGATGTGTATGGACTCTTGTTCTTGTTGGCGTCCTCCTTTCTCCTTACAATCAATCATCCTTTGACTCCCTTATCTCAATCAAAAAGCCATATACAAAATCCTCGCAAGGGAATGGATTGGTGATTGATACGTGCACATAACCATTATCTACCATTCACACGTATGCAGCAGGAGAGAAGGCATCTTCCATAATTTACACCGTTAAACTGAACGCTTCCGACTAGAGCCTCTTTCATCCCATGCTTACATGTAAGGTACCAAAGCATAAATATTATCCAGTTTACTTGCCTCTTAGAGGGGGCAACCTCCAATAGAGTAGAGCTTAAATTACAAATGATTCCACAAGACATCTTTTACAATGCTTCTATCTCTATATATACTACTTCTATCCCCTAAGAACATTCTAGAGAAAGAACTTTCAAGTAGGCAAAACCTTCTAGTAAATCTTCTTACAATAGTTTTGTTCACACTACTAGATAAGCCTTATTTACTAATGATGGTCTTCATTTGTAAGATACCAGATATAAATGATCTCATCCGCCACGACATTGTCTTTGCCCTTCTTGTAAATGATCTCATAATCATATCCAAAGAGCTTAGTCACCCATTTTTGTTGCTCCTGGGAGGAAATGCATTGTTCCAGAAAGTACTTGAGGCTTTGATGGTCGGTCTTAATTTAGAAGCGTTGCCCCAAGAGATAAGGACGCCACAGCTCAACGGCATGCAGAATCGCCAACATTTCCTTTTCATAAATGGGTTTGCCCAGATTCCTTTCAGACAGTTGCTTGCTAGTGCCCGAATCTCCTCCTTGAGGCCACTGATAAAACACTCTCGAAAGAAAGCATCAGTCATGCCCTCTATTCGAAAAGCCAGGCGCTCAAATGCAGCTATGAAGTCTTCGATTGTTCCTGATTGTTTCAATTTTGTCAAACGGCCCAAATGGTTGGTGCCAGTGTCAAAGCGTTCATAAAGCTCAGTCACAAATTGGGTCCAAGCAATATACCCTTGATGGGAAGTTTTTCTCCATTGCCAGCGTTCTTGATCTAGATGGAGAACATCATACCGGAGTTTGGCCAAGTCATCTGTAATGTTGTAGAGGGAGAAATAATGTTCCATTTGGGTGACCCAACCAGTGGGGTCCGAGCCATCAAATTTGGTGACATCCACCCGCGAAAGGCATATGTCTCGTTGAAAGTGATGGGGCTGAAAGGTATGGGAATGGGAAGAAGTTTCACCTTCAGTCTTTGTATGTGCGTCAACAAAAGGGTCATCGGTAGGGATCTTTAGTTTGGTGCAGAGTGATGCAAAGACAGATTCAAGCTGGGTGGTCAGTTCTTGTTTGACTTCCTCCATTGCGGACTGCACGGATGCATTTATGGTGGTATCGATGGATGTATCTCGGGAGGCAATAGTAGCACTGAGTTGTTGCACTTCTTTTTGGGTCTCGAGGAAACTAGATTGCAAGGTGTTGAAGCGAGACTCCAGTTCTTGGCTATGGGTATGGGCCATGAGAATGGGTGAACTGAAAAGGGAGCGGGCGTGGTCAGAAATTTTTGCAGAAAAATGATATGGATGAATGTGATAAGGGAGAAGAGATGAATCTAATGGAATAGATCTCAAATAATGGTGAAAAAAATTCCAGAGACTTTCAGCTGCGGGGTTATACTTCGGTCTAAAGAATGTTGCAGTGCTGAAATCCCCAAATTCTTAACCAGAAAGAAATGTGTATTTACTTGGCAACCCGAACACAGTTGCACGGCAATAGATCTGGCCGATTTAATTTGTTTATGTTTATGTTCCCCAAGGGTTAGGTATTCAAGGGTTCTACAAACAAGGGTTTGCCCTGTGCTATAGCTCTCTGATATACGTGCGGGATCCAACAATAGTACTCGGCCCAATATCTCAGGGCACTAACTAAGGAGGATAGACCGTACCCTTAGCCGTACTACCCGACTACCCAAGTACTAGAGAGTATCTTCTCGAGTGTTCTTCTCAGTGACACTATAGCAGTCCGACGGCCGATAGGTTTATCTAAAGAGGGCTTCAGGAAATCTAGGCCGATCCGTACACAGGTGTTGTCTGATGCGCTACCACTCGAAGGGGTACCAACAGGGGTTACAAGGGTGGCCAACAGATGT
>SNQJ01S0005138.1:76074-96880 GCA_010110895.2 Picea sitchensis | reverse complement strand
AATACCTATAAACCCCTTGAAACCCCACATGCCCCCCACCAACACCTACAATATATTGACCTTATTTTTCACAATTTTAAACCCCCCTTTATCAATGATCATGATAAGATATTGGTCAACAAGGTAAAGACCACATGGTTTTGGTTTCCCTAACTAGGGTTTGGAGAGCATTGGAGAGTCCTAGCTTGTGATAAGCTTGAAGGACTATCTTATACCAATTTGTGAGAAGTTGTTGGTATGTACTTGTAATTTCATTCTTATATATATAAGAAGTGTACTTTGTTGTCCAAACTTTGTGTACTTGCTTATAATTTTATGGTGAATGAGTAGTTCTTAGCACTTTGACAAGTGTAGATTTTTTGAGGTCCTATGAGGCTGCCATCTAAGGTCTGTCTTTGACCTTAGTATGGCTCTAAGTTTCAACTCTGTGGCTATTTGTTTGTTGTTGTTTTAGAACATCAAACAGTCACCAAACTTTCAGCTCAATATTTGATGGTTAAGTGCCCTTGCAAGTGTTTTATTTACTCAATGTTAGCACATGCAATATACATCAAAACAAATAACACTACCTCTAGATCTTTAACTTTAAAATGTTGATCTACACTTCTAAGCATGCATGAAATTGACATATATGTTTTTGGTCAACATGACCCTGGAAAATCCCCCCATGGGGAAAACCAGTGTGGAGGAGATATATATAGAAGGCCTAAAAGAAAAATGTACAACACAAGAAACATATACAAGTGAACCTGTTACAATAGAAACCACTCTCAGATGCCTTGGAGTTCCTCGAAGACTTTCCCACAAGCCTTGTGAAGTAAGGCGCCCCTTGCCTTGGTGAGCCTTCCTTCTCTTTGCTTACTTTGTCTTTATCCTGATCCTTTGCTCTTGCTTGCCTTTGAACTTGCCTTGCCTTTTTCTTTGCCTTTGAAGTAGCCTCCTCCTCACAAGAAAGCCTCCTCCAAGTAATGGTGCGCCCCTCTCCTCAAGTGCGCCCCCTCCTCATGCAAAATTCAACAAGGAGATGGTTTATCCCTAGCCAAGCGCCCTCAACCTCTCATGATGTGTGCCTCCTCTCTACTAGATAGAACCCACCAAAGAATGAGCTCCCACTTTGCTTGATGCACCTTCCCTCCAAGAATGCGCTTCCTCCTCAAGCAAATGCGTCCTCCTCCATAGAATGCGCTTCCTCCTCAAGCAAATGCGTCCTCCTCCATAGAATGCGCCTTCCCTCCTAGACTCTTGCGCCCTTACTCATAGTAGCTCCCTCTACTCCTCTAGAACAAGCCACAAGCATATGAGTAAGCCTCCAAGCAATGGGTAAAGACTCCTCCACTAGATGTGCGCCCCTCCTCTTAAGGTTGCGCCCCTCTCCACTAGCAAATGTGCCCTCCTCTAGAATAGTATCCAAGCCTCCATGGAAGGCATCTCCAAGCTCTCTCAACTCAAACAAGGCTTCCTCCTCAAACCCTCATGCAAGTGTGCCCTCCTCTCCTCAAGATTTGTGCCCAAGCTCATCTCCTCTTCTCACAAGTGAAGAATGAGTCTCAAAAAGTGCATTATACCCTCCTTTAGCGTCCTTTGGCCAAACCCTAAAAGATCAATGGCCTAGATCCAATCTAGCCAAGTCTAATCAATGGGTGAGATTCAATCCCTAAATCTCACTTAGGAAACCCACTTTCTTTGGTTTGTTTTATGTCTATTAATTCACCCACTTTGTGAATTAATTGTCACTTTAATGATTAAGTGACATATTTCACTTTTGACTTAAATCTCCTAAGTCAAAGTGAAATTAGAATCGTAAAGTAAAGTACAAGGGTAATAGTCTCCCCCTTTGTGTTTAGGGACTCATAAACACATGGGGACCACTTTCCAAGGTACCCAAATCTCAACAACAAGTACATAGAAGCTAAGAAGACACATTTGTATGCCTTGTGTATTTGTTTGATGTGAAATTTTTAAACTTGTAATAAGTAATGGTTTCTCAAATTTTCCACACTTTGATCCACTTATTATGTGGGTACGGGTCATGAAAAAAGGAAAAAACATCATATACCTCAAAGTTTGAACACTAATCACTACATTAATGAAGAGTTGTAATTCATTAATGAAGAGTTGTAATTCAAGATCTCTATTAAAAAGATGCTACCCATTTATCCAATTTATTGTCAAAATCCATATTATTACTTATTTGAATGCTTTTTTTTTCAATAAAAAATCTCATAAAAATATTTCTTCATTTACATTTTCATATTTATTCTAATCTTATTACTTATTTAAATGCTTTTTTTTTTTAAATAAAAAATCTCATAAAAATATCTTCTCCATTAACATTTTCATATTTATTCTAATCTTAAAAAATATAAGAAACACATCACTTAACCATTACTTATTTGTTTTTATAATTATAATAATTAATGCTTGATATAATCTAATATCCATTTGATATTAAAATATTACACTATAAAAATATTCATTGATTCGAATCCCTTGAGACACATAACTAAACCAGAGATTACTTGTGGGGAAACCTAGAATCAACTACGTTAATTGGGTCGGGTCGGGAAAACAGTGTACACATAACTAAACCAGAAATTACTTGTGGGGAAACCTAGAATCAACTACTTTAATTGGGTATGCAGGAAAACAGTATTAACAAATGACAAATGAGAAATAGTACGGACAAGTTCTTCCCGATTACTTTCCGAATTACTCAACTACCAACCATATACTGTTGAGGGGAACACTCCTTTGGAGACTCCGCACTTTGATATCAAACATGTAACCATAGTTACCAGGTCTGAAAAGTTTGATTGGTTTAGAGTGAGGTAACTACATGTAACCATAGTTACCCGGTCTGAAAAGTTTGATTGGTTTTGAGTGCGGTAACTTCCAAAAATTTCAGAATTCAGAAAAAAAAAGTTAAAATGGTTCAAAGTTTGGTGCATATTAAATTATAATAAAAAATATACATAATCAAATTCTGTTCTATAATGTATATTCCAGAAAACACTCGTGAAATGACGTCATAAGTTCTGTCCCAGAAAGAATGAAAGTAAAGGAAAGAAACTTTTCATAGTCAGCCAGATTTCAGGATTTAAAGAAGAAAATGCAATCCACATATCAAAACATTTGAAAGAATAGTAAAATGGATCGAGGATTTACCTGGCTGGGAATCTGGCGACGATAGAAAGGAGAAGTGTTGGAGACATTCAGCCTAAAAGGGGGCAGCGGGTGGACATAGATAGAATACAACCCTTCATGGCCCCGAAGGAATCTCTCCCAGAGCGGAAGAAGGGGCAATGGCCCCCTGGTCAAAAACATAAAAGCGATCTTCGGCACCCTCTCAAAGGAGTACTTTCTCCTAAGTGGCACCATAGACGCCCTCCACAGAAGCTCCCTGTCGCTCATGGTGTGCATCAGAGTCGGAGGCCTGATCCAGTGTTCGAATCTCACCGGATCCTCTTTGCTACTACAAACGACTCCCTGCGACGATATTGGCGGTGACAGCAACGCTTCTCCCACGGGGTAAAACGCTGCCAGGTTATTCAAATAACGCGTCATGGTGAAGGCTGCGACGACGCCAAAGACGATTGAGGAACCTACGAGGATTAGATATGTTAAAATTTTCACCACCTTCACATGCCATTCTCGCTTGCAGGATAACTGTGATCGAATCCCCACAAGCCCTGTTTCCTCTGCCACTGCATTTCCCCTCGCCTGCATCGTGAACTATAACTATTTTTTCTTCTATCAATTGCAACGGCAATTGCCGCTTAGTTTATCCATCAAAAAGCTCCCGGTTCTGCAGATTTCCCTACCGCTTTTAGCAAGAAAACATAACCAACCGATCTGCAGACACACGGGGCGCCAGTCGTTGTATCTACAAGTCAACGATGGGCCGCCCCCACATCCAGATCCCGGCCCTTTTGAAGCGTTGGACTGGTTGTTTCACGAAACTCTGAAACACGCCACATACTGAGAAAGGAAACCCTCCGTTCGTTTTTTTCCGACAACTTGGTCCGCAGAGTCCGGAAATATTCGAGATATCTGGTTCTCAATCAAAGCCCCACACTGGTTCAACTTTGAAGCTTGCAGTGCCCATCAAAACCTCTTCAGCACGTCAGAGCAGAACATTAAAATACCTGGCCGGCCAAAAAGCGATGTACTTCCTTAAAAACTTTTAAATAATGTTGATGGTGATTCCAACCAGGTATTTGTCTATCTGGTTTCTATTATATTATCTTAGTGTCGAGTTTAAAGGGTATATATTCCATTAACATCGGTCGATACATGAGTCCAGCTTTCACGTGTACGCATCATTTTATTTTGAAATTCATGTCATATGGGCAGTGGAGATAGACACTGAGATTGCAGGTCCCAGGTCTCTATAATGCTAATATTGTACAAATCTGGGTGGTGGGCCCGTCCTTCTGAAAGTGATATGATATTATTGAAACCACAAGAAAAATGGAGGGATTGAGACATAAAAGTAATACAAAATTTACTCATATAAGATTTAATCTTAGTTTTATCCTTTTAAAATTCATGTTATATGTATGGAAAGACTCCATGGATAATGGAATTCTCATGGGTGTTTATTACTCCAATATCACTTACATCATGTACTTAAGCATCATCTTTCATATTTTACTTATATAACAGAATGGAATTTTTGTTTTTTAATATGCTGAAAAAGTCATTTTTTTATACGTAATTTTTTTCTAAGTATTTTATAATAACATATATTGAAATTTTTAATTTTATTAAAATTAAAAAATCTTCATCATATTTTAATTTTTTGGAGTTTTATCACATATCAATTCATGATAGTGAGTGAATCCAAAATTTCAACCACCACTTTACCTCCAAAATTTCAACCACCACTTTACCTCTAGGTTGGAAAAAATTCCACATGCTTCGAAACCATTAGGAAATGGAGTGGGCTAACTTGGGAGCAATCTTTCCTCTCGAGTTACTTTTATAATTGGTCCTTCGGTGGTATGGTTTTAAATTTTCGGCCAATCTAGAATTTTGGTCGATTTTCTGAGCATCTGGATTGGTTTAAAATGGGGCAAAACCCCTAGGGTAAGGTTTTGAAATGCATGGAACTTTGATCCATGCAAAACTCAGGCTACCCCTGAAAATCTGGTCGGATTCAGGCCCATTTTTTTTGCCTGAAAAATGAGTCAGTTTGCTCCCGAGTTAGCCTACTCCTTAGGAAACCACTTATTCCATTTCTACATGAGTGCAATGAATCTAAATGCAAAGTACATGTTGAAAAATAAATTAGTGACCACTTTAGATGGGGCCAACAAAAGCGCCCTTGAGATTGAGAAAAACACGGAGGAATATGATGTGGCTTTCTTCACCTATAGTGTAGCCCAATTTTAATAGAAAGTTGTTGACAGGACAAAATTCACCCAACAACGGTGAGGGGTACTCCTCGGGACACGATCCCAACTAGACTATGGACAAAATTCACCCAACAACAATGAGAGGTAGTCCCTGGTACACGGTCCCAACTAGACTATGCATCGTTTGTTTTAGGAGACTTATCCGGAATTTGTCTCGACTGCCATTGCTATTTTTGGAGGGTTTTACCGGTTGTGGTCCAGTGTACCGATGAAGATGGATGATGAATGGATATGCAATGCAAAGATGTAGATGAAGACTATGTATTGAAAGCAAACTAATCTATTGCTAATATATACTACCCTATCCTAGCTAGGAGTGTTGGACGCAGGCCAGTTTTGAGGGAAAAGCATGACGTGGGAGACAGATGCGCATGCGGAAGAAGCAACACGTGTAAGGCAGATGCGCATAGGCAGGAATGGCGCTAGCCAACCAAAGAAAACAACAATAGGTACAGTGGGGGCAAGCAGCTCAATTCGGAAGAAAACTAAAACACAAAAGAAGTCACAGTGTGGTCATACACAGGGTCCACAGGCTACAGAGCAGGCACCAAAAGGACCGACAACACAAGTGAATGTAGAGGAAATGCAGACAAAGGCACAAGATGTAACCATGGACGAAAAAGTTGAGCCGGATTCTGGCATGGATACACGGATGCCAGAGGCATCTAAACAGCCAGAGGCCCAAAGGAAGAGAGCAACGGAGCAAGTAAGTGGCGCCAGGAAGATAGCAAAGGCCCATAGGAAACAAATGGAAACATCACTGGCCCGATGACGTAGAGTTGATAGCCACGACAGTAGAAGATCGACTGTCGAAAGTGTGGGAAAATGCGGAAAACCATCGAGCTTCAATTTTGGAACAGGTACAAGAGGTAAAAACTGCGCTAGAACAGTTGCGGAACAACAGAAGAAGAAATCGGTGCCAGTAAGAGAAGGAGCACCTGTCGGAGAGACAGTGCAAATCACGGCGCAGGGAAGTGCTAACTTTATCATAACACCAGATATGTTCATCGATGAGGAAACAATGCAGAAGCCCGTGAAGAATGTCGAAACATTGGACTTGGCGTTGCCCAAGATACCAACAAAGGCATTGTTCAAGTTACAGGTTAGCGTCGCACAGGAGATTCAGGCCAGAGCAAGGTCTGACGTGACGAATCTACAAATAGTTTAGGAAGAAAATATGGTACTGAAGGAAGCCATCAGCCAAGAAGGGCAGAAGAAAGAGATAGCACAACAAAAAGTGGACGAGATAGAGACCCAGATAAACGCAATCTTTCAAGCGATCTCAGATGACAAGGTATCAGAGGAAGCATCTTCGAAGGAGAAGATAACAAAGATAGCGCAGACTCTGCAACAATATAAAAAGCAGATCAAGGAACTAGAGGAGTGTGCAGTACCTGCGACTTCCCCAGCAGTCCAAGTGCAAAGAGAGCAAAATGCGACAACAGCTACAGAAAACGTCGCGCAAAACATACATAGGGTGGCAGAACTGCTAGAGAAGAGTGGCCAACTATGGACCCAACTACTAGAGGATGGGAGCACGCAGCAATGGCAGATGTCAAGCAATGACAAAGGACAATGTCACTGCCAGAGAAGATTACGATGGTCGCAGAAATGAAGAACCTTTAGGCAAAAGAAAAAGCAGTGCAGGCACAGAAAATCGCACAGCAGGCTCAGTTGGAGCCCCTACAAGAAAAGGCAGAACAATTGGTCATGGAAATCGACGCAACGAAAGCATGCCTCGAACAAATAATCTTGGAGGGGGGCGAGATCTTAAGACCGCTAGTCACTGTGCAGGTGATCGAAGCAATGACAACAAAGAGCAGCCAGGGTCAGGAGCAGTGCCAATGGGTAGTATATATGTACGAAGCACTGGCACAAGCAGTGGCAAACACGGGAGTTAGGTAGTGACTCGGGACGAGTCACGATGTCAGTGTTGGGGGCCTGTTGGGCGCATGCTAGTTTTGAGGGAAAAGCACGACGTGGGAGACGGATGCGCATGCATAAGAAGCAACACGTGTAAGGTAGATGCGCATGCAAGAAAAGCAACACGTGCAAAACAGACACGCATGCAAAAGAGGAAGGTATGCAAGGCACGCATGCAAGAATACCTAGCCAGGATAGGTTAGGGTTTTGGTAAGAGAATGTAAAGGCTGGTAAGCCGAAAATATGTATAAATAGTTACCTAGGAGGTCTAGGTAAGGGGTCCGGAGTTGGTTGGATGCTAGCGTTTTCGAACATTGTTAGTAGTTGTTGTTGCTTAATGTGATTGTAAGTTCGATCTAAGTTTGTAAGTTGTTGAGCTGGGGAGAAAGATTAAGGTAGATCTTGAGGGTTAGATCGCAAGCTGAGGAGCCTAGTGCGATCTAGTATGCCTCATTGTAGATCTCAACCTGTTCTGATGGAGAGGGGTAATGCGCGAGGCACTGTAGGGTTGGAACCATATTAATAAAAGGGCATAATAGCCAAATCTTTGTGGACGTAGCCCAGGAGGAGTGAACCACGGTAGACCCTGTGTTATGTGACTAAATGTTATGTATCTTTTTTGATGTTGATGATTAGATGTTCGATAAATGAATGAAGGAATTAGTTAGATCTGATATTTTACATGCATGAGTAAGAATGACAATGTAATAAATATAGATGTATGAACTAGTAAATGATTGAAGGTCACAGAGGTTAATCGCAGATCACCACTCATGTCCCCGGCTGCAAGCACCTGAGCATTGCGGACAACCATTAAAACTATCTCGAGTGAGACTACGCAGTGCATCTTGTGCGTTGCGTTCCCTTCTGGTTTTAGGAGGGCCGATAGTTTTAGAGGGATTTTGTTGGAAGCTTGTTCAAATCTGAACATGAGTCAACTTATGACATTAAAGTAAGATCAAGGTAGATATAGTAATAACCAACAAGAAGCATACTAAGGTAATCAGGTGAGTTGTAAATGAAATCGAACTTTGCATAAAACCCCCACACAGGTAGCTGAAATGAAAGTGCAGAATTATAAACAAGTGCATACATGCATATAACCAGAACAGTCTAAATTATATTCTAGACTAAGTTAACAACTCAACAATCTCAGGACTTAAAGATATGAGAAAGAATAATCAAAATTGTAGAATAACATAGAGTGCATAAGATCAGTGCATCGACAAACAAACATTCTTACAACCCATGTGAATAACATACATCCCACTTGAAGTAGTTCATAGCAAAGACGGCTTCACACATAAATTCTTCTTTCTTGCAGAAAACTCACACTGAGGACTTCTCAATATTTATTAACAAAGTAAAAGTTCTTGAATTAGTTCTTGGGTCTATACAGTGCTTGAAGAGCCCCTACAAAATGGGCATTTTCCCTCTTTTATACAATAATTTGTAACTCGTGAGTGACTCTTTGTATTCCTCTTAAAGAAGTTGTTACAAAAACTGTTCGATTTCCTCTTTCCTAGTGACAAGTGTACAATAAAGACAAAATTGAAGTTGGTTGAGAAAAACAAAATGAGAGGTTGGTAATAGCAATTTTTCTTTTATTGATATTTTTCAAGAATTTGTGTCCCTGAGGTATGTTGTCTAGACTTCTAGTTGATCATACAGAGATTTGATCCTACGGTAAGTTAGTTCTTCCAGCGTTGCACTGTGCATAGCAATGTTATCTTCGAGGGTGCCCATATCCTTTAACAGTGTTGTCACGAATGCTTGTATCATGGTATACAATTTGATAGGTTGTGGGAGATGTTGCTCTATCATATCCGTGGTAATTGTGTTGGCTACTTCGACGACTGATCTTCTATATTTGTGCTAATGTGTAGTTTGTCTACCAGTTCTTTCGTGACCAGATTTTTACCAAGTTCGTCTAATTGCGGTAGTCGATTGCCTTTAATTAACTCCTGCGCGGCCTTGTGTAGCTTCGAGCATACGACCATTGATTTAGTGGCCTCTTTATCTGCTCTTTTTCCCGGCTTGTTGGCAGCGGTCTAGTGAATACATATATGTCTTCCTCTCTGAGGTTGATGGTCAATATAGCTCAGCGGGCGCATCAAGATTCTTTGCAATCCACTTGTCAATATCATTGATGCCTTCTCAGATTGTGTCGAATTGAGTGAGTTTTGTTGGTATATGACTATTTTTCTCTATGATTGTGGAAGTCGCTTGTTGGAAGAGGTGTAAGTGAGCATACATGTCTATAATGGTATCTTCCGGTTCTTTCCTAACTTTCTCAGTATTGGCTTTGAAACTCTACATATTGCTTTCATCAACTCTTACATGTTGGAGTCTTTCTTCCAATTCCCTGATTCTTTCCTCTTTCTCCTGATTTTGCTAGCACAACCTCCTAATATTGTCTTCATTGGCGCTCATGAATGTGGTGCCAGTTGCAGTAGTAGCTATGGGATTTTCCCTAACATCCCTTGTTATAGGGACTTGTGTGAAGACAAAGATTGGCATCCCTTGAATTGTTGGCACTTTCTTCACTTGTTCTTGCACGATTTTCCCAGTCTTGTTGTCATAAGTGAAGCTTCTCAGATTTAGGACTTCTCTCGGTTGAAACGGGGCCCAGAGTCCTAGTCCTGGATTGTCGAATGGTGTCTTTGTGTTGGTGTCCACTGTTGACACTTCTTGGATATCAGTGTCCATCGGTTGAATGTTATCGTTTCTCATCTCAACACCTTTCTTTCGTCTCTCTTCATCAGTTGCTTTCTTCGTCGCTTCTTCTGCCTTTTATGCAACTTCTCTTGCTTTTGCTGCTGCTTTTTTTGTTGCCTCTTTCCGCTCAATCTCCTTTTGTGTTGTTTCTTTTGCTTATGCCTCAACCTTGGATTTCTTTGCTTCAAGCTTTTTCTTTTTCTTGGAAGTGTCATTCTTCTTCTTAGAGACTTTTTCTTTATCTCTCCTTTGAAACTTTTTCTTTCTCTCATTTTCTTGTCTGTCAGGGATTCCTCTTCTTCTGCGGAAACTAAATGTATAGAGACAAATGGGGGGGATGACCTCTCCACTGCTTCTTTTGTTGATTTCTTTTTGGCTTCTTTCCTTGCCTTTTCTTCGTTTGTGATTCTACCTATGGGTTAACCTCATCTATTGAAGATAACATAATCATAAGTACGTACATTGCGATGCATCTCTTCTTTATCCCAGATGTTTGTTGTGTATTCCCATTGAAGGCCTATCTTGTTGCAATAATCTTTTATGACCCCTTTTAGGTCATGTCTTCTAAATCTTTCTTGTCCAAAGTGACAAGAAAGTAGGGTATTCACTTCTTCCTATGCTTTTTGGTATTTGAGAAAAAGTAATTGTCAATGTAGAGTGGTAATGGTGGCCATATAGCCTTCTTGGCTCGATACAAAGCTCCTTCCACTCTGTGTATTACCGTTTGGAATGCTACTTCTTGGAGAACCAGTCTATCTGGCATGAATCGCGGGAGAAGGTGAGGATCTTTCAGAGAACCATATATTTTGATGTAAGTACCATGTTCTAAGAGGAACATGTTATCCCCATTTTGTGGATAACTAAGGAGATTATGTCTCGAGGCCCTCAGGTTGCAAATATGGAGTGTCGAGAGACTACGTGACCAACAGTACCCTTTTGCACAGTTGGAGACCCCTCTCACCACCACAGATGGTCATAGATTTCCAGATGGCATCCACCACATCAACTGACTTCTGAAAGGCAGTGGGCCTTGCTCCATGAGGTACAAGTCAGTATTATGGTAAGCATCATTTCAATATTTAAGCCATTTGAGTATGTTGTATCTTAGATTGCTCTAGATTTCATGACATATGCTTGGACATTATGCCTTTTGGCCTATTTCACCTTGGTGGTTGACATTGTGCCCTAGTAAGTGATCTTCCTTGGGGATGGGTTTGCTACTAGGAACTCCCTTGAAGATCCATCTTACCGTTCCTGACTATACTTACCACTTTCCATCATTATTTCCCCCCATTTCCTTTTCTCTTGGGATTTTAGGGTGTATTGACCCAAGAAGGGGTTGTCCCTCATTCTATGAGAAGAAGGGGTTGAAGGCCCAGAGGGATTGATGTTGGGTAAAAGATAAAATCCCGTGTATGAACCTTCTAGATGCTTCGCCTAGGGATCTCCCAAGAAAGCAATGAAACACTTATCTTTGAGTAAAGGAGGACCCACAATAAATATGATTAAAAATGCTTAAAAGGTTAGTTGAAGGATAGGAGGTCTCATCAGGAGTCGGTCTATCACGTCCATGAATATCTAGTGGTATGACATTATCATCATCTGGTCACCAAGCCAGGGTAATGGCTCTCAGTTGCATGGTTGAGAGAAAGGGGGTCTCATCATGAGCCATCCTTCTCATTTCCACTTGATGTTTGTGGGCGACATTGTCATTATCTGGACACCACGCCAAGGCAATGACCTTCAACCTTTCCTTAAAATTATGAAAGAATAAAAGAATGGAAAATAATGGGCTTGGAAAAAGTGCATTGTGGATGAAGGTACCACACACCCTCTACAAAGGCACCCATGAATGAGACACTAAGACCTCTTGTATGTCATGAACTCTATGCCCATTGAGTCTTGACCCTAACCACTTCACCCAATTTACATGGCTTAGAGAGGGGTCTCTTGGAGACTTTCATTGACCTAGGGCAAGATCTACCCAATAGGACACCTTGTCAACCCTCCCATATTCAAGCTTGACAAGTCGTATAATGTCTTTGAGCAATTAATTGTTTGATATAGTGATCTTTGATGCACATGCTTCGGTGGCTCATTTATTGATTGGATTCACTTATCATGATGTTATGACTTGAGATCCTTGGAGGGTGTGCTTGTTTGTCTTTGCAGGACCTAGTTGGTGGGCAGTTTTGGAAGAACAAGCCTAGCTTGGGCTTCCATGGGGCTTGGAGCCCACAGGTGGATGCCAAGGGACCGTGTGTTGGATGAGGAAGATTAAACTTGAAAAGCCTTGAAGATGACTTAGACAATGTAGCCTAGCCCCCACATGCCAAACGTTTTTTCTAGGAGAGGCAAAACGTCTCATGTTTTAGCATGACCTCATCTAGGGGGTTAGGGCATGGTGGTGAGGTAATATGCATTAGCACTTGGACATTTTGAGGTGTTTGAGGCTTTGGCCATGAAGGAAGACATTTGGACGCTTGACACATGGCTTTGGGAAGCCTTACTACCCTCCTACATCACCAACGACTTTCTCCTAGTGCCAAAACGTTCCCTAAAGGAGTGACATCCATGTAAATTAGGGTTTTAGTTGTGCAAAACTGAAATTTTAATGAATTGTTTAATATTACTTTATTAAGAGGGAAAGATTAGGGTTGTTGACCCCTAGTCTTGTGGTTTACCCCTAAATATGTGGACAAGTCACCTTGGTGAGATTTTGTATAAATAAGAGATCATAAGATCTCATTATAACATAACTCCCCCTCTTGTGAGAGGACTTGATCTGAAATTTTCGCTACACTTGGCAGATTTGTCTATTGTGCACTTGTTTATGGCTATCTTTGGTGAATGGTTGATGGAAGAGTGAGGCGCTAGCCTTGGATGAATTGTTTCTAGCTTTTATGGTGGATTATCTTATCATCTTCTTGATTTGGTATGGTTTTTACTCTTATGCTATCATTTGCTTCAAATCAAGGATTTTTTGTGCTAGGAGATAGGTTGGAAATAAGAGCATTTACACCCCCACTCTAGTCTTCATCATTTATTGCTTGAAGTTACTTGATGTTGCAAGGGTTTTGTTTGATGAAGTAAGAGGATTTACACCCCTCATCTTCAAACCCTAACTAGAGATACTTGTCTTGGGGAGTAAAAGGGTTTACACCCCCAAGGAGGTAGCATCTCTAGTTCATTTACTTGACTCCATTAACCCAATATTTAAAGGCACTAGTCATTTGTTCATTGCATTGGAGATATAAAATCATTGCCTTGGGAAAAGTGAATTTTGCTAGTTTCAAGTTAATCTTTTGGAGAAATGTTCCTTGAGCCTTGAGCTCTCTTACTTCATTGAAGCATTCCTCTTCTCCCACTACTTTTTTTGTTGTAATTAAAACTAACCTACAGCCATTAGGGTTGCATAACCCTAGCTGATAACTCTTTCTTATCTCACAAACTAACCCTAGGAAATCTCTCTAACTTCACTCACCTAGTCTACTAACTAGGGTGCACTTTTTAGGCTAGTTCTTGGCACATTTCCATGGTTAATTTTGTTGTTACATGCCATTGAATGCTACACCCATAGGGCTGATAATTTACTGCAGAAAATCACTTTATAACAACTTGTTTTATTCAATCTCAAAGTGTATTTAAGCCATAATTGATTTCTAAATTCATTGATGATATTGCCAATTGATTTTGTGCTTTACATGTTGATTTGGATATTTTATTTGCTGATATAAACTGTCATCTACTGCTGCAAATTAGGGACATCAAGCTTAACTTGTTGATCCATACTAACATATAGCAGCATTGCAAGATGTCTTTCTTTGTGTCTCGAGCAGGTACAATCATCCAGAGAAGTACTATATCTTTGAGGCAACATTTACTTGGTTTACAAGGCATCTCTTTTTACATCCCACTCCACTTAAATTTGACTTCTAGGGGTTCCACTTTCATCTCCATCCATCTACATCGCATTCCCCCTAGGGTCACCGGGATCGCCTCCCTAGAGTGACCTAGTCACCCTTGAAGTGCGGGACCTACATCGAGGTGACATTGGGTGTAGGATTCCCATTTGTAGCACTTGATTTTGTGATTGGATCGGGCTTTGCCCAACCTTCAACCTATGCTATAACATAATCAATCCCCAATTTGCTTGATTATTGCGCTTGCTTTGTCTGTCATGCACGGAGGAGGTGTGCCGAATATGAATTCATATAAGGGGGACATGAAATGTTCACACACTTTCTGGTATTTTGTCTGTATTTATGCTCCTAGATCACTTTGCAATAAACGCGAATTGGTTGGTCTGAAGGTTTCCACCTCCGTCCCATTTTCAGGTACTAATGAGCCACACACATAATGTCCTAAAGAAACGAGGACATGTGAAAACTAGGGAAGGTCCCTGGTTGGGCTTTTGAGACAACCATGATAGCTTCTGCTAGATTGGCAGACAATATCTAACCCCAATTAAATGATGCTCCCTCGTCTGAGCAATAATAGATTAAAAGCAGGTACAACAAAGAGAATTAAGACGCGCATTGTTCTCTGTATAGTTGGCATAACATGGCCACCATATATTAGTATGGCTTCCTTAAGGCAGTTGTGGGGTAGCCTCCTTTAGGTCTTTGTTTGAACTGCTTGTCCGGCTTGTACCACTTGGGGCACAATTCTTTGGTAGTGTGCTTGAAATCAGCAAGCAGATTGTTGTCTAGCTTCTTCATTCCTTTTTCAATATGGTAATATTTCGCTAAGTATCTAGGATGGAAAGATGTTATTGTCTCCCCTCTAGCATTGCAGACGTGTCTATTTCCTAGGTCTATATGTTTTAGGATCCAAGAGATTGCATCTACGCATGGAAAAACAACAACTCGCGTTGCAACTTTGAATATTCCTGATTTTTTGTTATTTTGAAGACTCTTAATTCATCTTTTTCCTCGACATCAGCGATGTAGTTTTACTTCCTGAACATTTGGTATACTTCACCCCATTTGAGTGTTTCTCCTTCTTTTTCTATGACACCGTTGATGTCATCATAAACGGCCTTGGCTATCTCTCGTTCATCTTCAATCTTTTTGCCACTACCAAAATATTCGATGGAAGTTGTCTTGCTCACCACTTTCTTTTTGGGAGACATGTATGTACCTGCAGAGTGACAAACGGATATAATGTGAGAGAAAAGACTATAACTAATGTATGCATTTGGAAAGAATTTGTTTAATTCTTTCACTGTCCATACTTGAGGAAACACTAATGCTAATACTGGGTGGAAAGTCATCATATGAAGACGAAAGCATAATAGTAGGCATGGTGAATGATCTGGTGGATATTGGGGAAGAAACTTACTCAAAACGTGCCCAGAAGGTAAAATCAGAGGGTTTTATGTTAACTCCTCCGATGTAAATGATGTAAATCGAAGGAGTTATTGAGAAGTGTTCTGATGACTATCGAGGGAGTTGGTGTTAAGGGCTTCGAAAATCATCGGCAAAGTTGTTGAGAAGTTTGTCGAGCTAAAGAAAATCAACGAAGTTGAGATCAACTCCTCCGATGTGAATCGAAGGAGTTGTTAACAAGTTCTCTAATATACATTGCTATAGTTATTTTGAAAGTCTTTGATATGTCATCGACGAGGTTCCGGGGAAGTCATCGATGAAGGTAAAAAACAATGAAGTTATCTCTAACTCCTCCGATGCAAATCAGAGAAGTTAACAAGAAGTGCTCTAGTGACTATCGATGTAGTTGTCATGAAAGTCTTCAATGACTATCGACGCAATTGTCATGAAAAACTCCGATGTGTGGCTTGTTCATCAGCGAGAATGTTCCTAACTCCTCCTACTCCGTCAAAGGAGTTGAGGAGAAGTACTCCAATGACTTATGTAAATTGGGGAAGATGAGTCTGTCTTTCCCGCAGTTAATTGGAGACGTTAACTCCAAATCTTTCAATGGTCGATTAGCAGAGAAAAAAGGGCAGTTTTCGACGAGGGAGAAAAGTGTATGTGACAATCATCCGAAGATGGGGAAATGTTTCATACTAAGTTTCACTATGGGGACGACCTATTAACTCATTTCGTGACAGAGTTTCGGGGTTTGGAAGGAAGTGGTTTAGGGCTATGGCAATGAAAGCATCGTTGGTAATTAGCATTGTCGGACTGAGGTAAGGTAAAAGTGAAAGGTATGACCTTGGGAGACCGTGGTGATACCTGAAAACTAGACGAAGGGGAAGTATAAGGTTATAGCAGGCAGAGATACCAAGAGGATAATCATAGTGGTCGTGGGGGAGATTTAGAGCTTCTAGGGTAGCAACAGATAAATATAAAATAACAAAAACAACCTTAACCCTAAGTAGAAATCCTAACCCTAGATCGCAGCCAGTGGATCGAGGGCTTACCTGGAGTTTTAGCTACACATGGATGGTCGTGATCGATCAAGGATGCCTCGGTTGGGACTCAACACATTCTTGCTTGGGGGTTATCTTCCTCTCCTTAGCGTTCGGTGGGATAACGAGAATAGGGGGAGTGGCGTATTTATAAGTTAGGCGAGATCAACAATGAATGCGGGTAGGTGTCATTTAAAATCAATAAAGTTTAGGTTAAGTCTTTTGATGTACACCGAAAGAAATTAGCACAAAGTGTTTTGATTCTGTCAGAGCAGACGGAGGCAACTCCTCGAATGAAATCGGGAGAGTTGACATTAACTCCTCTGATTTCATCGGAGGATTTGCAAGCAACTTCGGCGATGGGAAAGCTCATCGGAGGGAAGAGTAAGAACTCTTCAAATATTATCGACAGAATTGGGAGGAACTCTTCCGATGTGCATCAAAGGAGTTGAAGGTAACTCCTCTAATGTACATCAGAGGAGTTCTGATTAACTTTGCCAAAAAATTTAAGAATTGTTTTGGAAGATTTTTTTTAAGTGTTTCCTTTTTTGAGAGATGTAAATTGAAGGAAGTGAAATTTGAAGGATGGGCTTGAGAGTTAAGTAAAGAAACTGCTCGAGGAACTTATGAAAGTAAAAAAATGTAAGGAGCTTCATTTTTTGAAAGAAATTTATAAATGAATTACAAGGAAAATGGAGGGTTGTAGTGTCTGGAACAACAAAAGCCTAGGAATGAAACATTTTGAAGTGAAGGACCTCAATATGTGTCACCACCTACCCAAACTTCAAGGATTGAATAGAGGGAAATTTCTAAAACTCTAAAAATTTTAATAAACTTGAACAACCAATTCTTTCCCTAAATTTCCAAGTCAATTACTTGCAGCTTTCTACACCCGTGAAGCCAATACCTCCTCTTTCTCCTCCTCCCCCTAGTCATACTGCTATTGTAGTAGATTGGTTCAACTTTTGCTAAGACTTTCATGACATGGTATCCTACATGGCATGGTGATATTCTTCATGAGACACACATGGACGACTTGTTCTTTTGCTTAGAAGGTAAACCTATATAAGAAGAGCGTTAGGGTATCTAGGAGAAGGGTGCATAGTTATAGGTAGCATAGGACCACTTGGTTGCTTACATGGAGACTTGTGCTTGACTTGAGGACACTTGGGTTGAGAAACATCCATGGAGGTGTGAGTGTACCCAAAGGAGCACATGGCTTAGGAGGTAGCGGTTGGATACCTATGGAGGAGAGCGATGGACCTTGTGATCCAGATTTATGAGCAGAATGAAATGAATAACAAACTGAATACAATAACATAGAGATATGGAGAATAAAAACAAATATCCAGTGAATAATAACTTATGTTGAATAAATAAAATAGGTTGAAACTGTAAAACTGCAGAATTGAAAACAACTTGCTCGAATGGTGGTAGTTATCTTTGAGAAGAGATGTGGCTACTACATGCATCTGTTTGAGCAGAATGAATACAATGAGGCTCCAGAGGCCTTTTTAACATTACTCATGAATGTCAAAACCCTAGACATCCAAAAACCTAACCCTAGGAGATGAAATGCCAAAAGTTACGTGGGCCCCGATGGGTAAGTCGGTACCTCAACTTCCCGGGGTTGTTACTTTGTCATACGACCTCCGTTTTAAGCGCGTGATAGTCCGTTGGAACGGTCTTTTCGAGAACTACACATTATGTCATCAAACTCTAACTCTGTCTATAGTTTGACTGTGGAAAGCCAAAAAAACATTGTTTAGGGCCCTAAAACGACCCTCGAAGTACAGAAAGATGTGCTGACATGAAAACTTCCAAAATAAACCACTTGGATTAGGTGGGCGGCCACCAATCTCCACCTGGAAGATGTGTAGGGCCCCAGACAACCCCAAAAGTGTAGAACCCACAATTACAAAAAAGTACAAAAGAATGTGTTGAACTAAAAACTATCAAGAGGAGCCAGTTGGAATAGGTGGGTGGCCACCAATATCCACCTGGAGCATCATGGTTGTCAGTAACTTTGTCTCTGGTTCGAACACTTTGAAGTTTGATGATGTTGTTGGTGTGATCCTTAGCAAGGAAATGTGATAGAAAAACACATGTGATACATCAGGTAATGCATTAACCATGGAGAACATGGGAAGACAAAATGAAAGAGGAAAGAGCTCAGGGAACCGCGAGAATTCTAGGAAGGACAGATCCAAATCTAGACTAGGAAAGATAGAGTGTTGGGATTGTGGGAAGAAAGGACATCTGAAGAAAGGTTGTATAGCTCCAAAGAAACAAAGAGATGGACAACAAGAGAAAAATCATACAACAAATGTAGCAGGTGATGTGTTACAAGATGCTTGATTATTTCTTTAGATAATATTACTAAGACTTGGGTAGTAGATTCAGGGGCTTCATTTCATGCCACACCCCATAGGAAATATTTTCAAAATTATGTTCAAGATGATTTTGGACAAGTTTATTTGGGTGATGATGAACCATGTCAAATTGTTGGAATGAGTAAGGTACAAATAAAGCAAAAGAATGGAAACTAGTGGTTATTAAAAGAAGTGAGACATATACCAGATTTGAGAAGAAATATAATTTTAATGGGACAATTAGCAAGTGAAGGTTGCATATTTATATTTACAGATAAGGCATGCAAGGTCACTAAATAATCATTGGTAATGACAAAAGGAGAGAAGGTAGGTACACTGTATTTATGTACTAGTAATTTTGACTCTTCAATCTCTTTAGCTTTTACAGGAGTGGATACAACACCGTGGCATCATAGGCTTGAACACATGAGTGAGAAGGGGATGCAGATACTTCACAAAATGAATTTGTTGCCAGATCTTAAACAAATTGATTTGGATTTCTGTGAACACTGTGTTTATCAAAAACGTAAAAGAGTCAGATTTCTCTAACAATTGTATAGACTATATATTAATTAAAGGATACATTCCAAAAATCAATAACAATTGTATAGACTATATTAATTAAAGGATACATTCCCCAAAATCTCATGATGATTAGTAGAAAATCCTTTATAAAGCCATATTTTCTAATGAAAAGGACCTGTCCACATCTTTTATTTCTTATGAAAATGATTTAATATATCTTACGAGGGTTGTGCAAAATTTGTTAAGGAAAATGGTCCACCTTAAAAGGCACGTTGATGATAATAAGAAAATCCATGTTTATGAAACCATACATGGGTTAAGATAGTATCAATGGGGATTGTGGCTCTATTAATGAGAATTCCTTAAATTTACCCTTAAGTGCTCAATGTTGTTGTGATTGACTATTTTTTCACCTTCTACCTAGAAAATCATAATTCAAACACACGTGTTGAGTATTTGGGACATGTTGAGATGCTTTGAGAAGAATTTCTACAAAATATAAATCTAGATGTTGTTATTTCCAGTGGTAGTGTGAAGGAAGAGGTTGATAGTGAACTCCTTTTCCTTGACATGATGTTGTTTAAACTAGATCATAAATGAAAGTAAATAATTCAAAGATTCACCCAGTAAATAATTACTGGTTACTAGCCCTTATAAAATTAGGATACTTTTAATGAATAATGGTCAACAAACACCCGTCCAAGGCTTGTTATTACAATTAAAGTTGTATATCCTACTACGAATCATATAATACTTTACCATGTTATTCAAATAATTCAAAGATTCACCCAGTAAATAATTACTGGTTACTAGCCCTTATAAAATGAGGATACTTTTAATGAATAATGGTAACAAACACCCGTCCAAGGCTTGTTATTACAATTAAAGTTGTATATCCTACTACGAATCATATAATACTTTACCATGTTATTCAAAGATAGTGTGTTGATCCTTTCAAAGCAATAAATGATTTGATAAGGATCCCAATAGGCATATTATTGGGAGAGATTTTTAAAATGCCTTAGTAGAAGGAGAATTTGGAAAAAGCATTGAAAGGATGTTATATATATATATATATATATATAATAATAAAAAAAATTAAAAAATAAATAAACATACATCATGTACAAACAATTATTAAAATGCCACATAAGAATTTATCTATATAGATAAAGAAAATTAACATACATCTATCATTTTGTGTTTTATCTTAATTACTATTTATTAAAATTATAAAGAATTATGAAGATAACATTATTTATTTATTTTATTTTTAATTGAATTATTTATTTTATTGAAAATTATTTTATATAAAATTTTATGACAAAGATAAAGAGATAAGGATTATTTTGTAATCTTCTTTAATTATTATTTATTAAGATTATAAAGAATTATCAAATTTATCAAATCATAGTTAATGATAATATTATTTATTTATTTTATTTTTAATTGAATTATTTATTTTATTGAAAATCATT
>SNQJ01S0005138.1:39664-55611 GCA_010110895.2 Picea sitchensis | reverse complement strand
ATCTTATTGGATTTAATAATCATGACCTTAGTCTTATCAGTATTAACAGTCATACCCATATTGGAGCAAAAATCCTTGAGGATTCTTAGTTGGTTTTCAAGATCATGGGGACTCCTTGCCATAAGAACGATATCATTGACATAAAGAAGAAGATTGATGACTATACCAGTGAGAGTAGGAACGACACAACCTTCTTTTTCCAAGCATTCTTCTAATTTATCAATGTATATGACAAAAAGGATAGGGGACAAGGGACAACCTTGTTTGACTCTGATAATGCAGTTAATCTCTTTTGACCAACCCTCAGTTTTTTTAAACTTAGCAATAACGTTCCCATACATCCTTATTACAACAACCCTCAACTCGAGAGGCACTTTTATCTCTTCCAACCTATTCCAAATGTTTTTCCTAGGAACCTGTTAGCATTAGAAGTCACCCCTGGATTGCAGCAGGAGCAGAGCCCAACGCCCATCAGTTTATGTCACAATTTGTTTATAAAAAGGGGTGATCGAATGGAAGTTAACTCAAAACGAAGTAGTTCTAACTTCGAAACTAGGCCAGGCATGCATAGGCAAGTAATGTCTTAGATAAACTCCAGATAGTAAGTTGCAGTAAGGGTGAGTAGGAGGAAGACTTGTATCAGAGAGATGCAAAGGTCTGTCGTAAACATCAAGTTTCTAAAAGACTATAGGAGACGGCATCTAAACGCAAGATCTTCTTACATTCAAACGCAAAACACCGGAGAATACAACAATGCAACAATAAATCCTTTATCATAACATGATTGCAATAATTCACACGAATCAGTCGTTCACGAACTCTCTCAGCATGAGATGAAAATTAGATGGAGTAAGAAAGACTGTCTGTCATAAAACAAGAAATCTCACATACATGTGCATAACCAAAAAGCTAGAATGTCTATTAAAACCTTACAGTCGGGAGCTTCGCTCTACCATCGATAATTAAAAAATACAAAGATTGAGTCTATATACTCAGAAAATCTCGTCCAACAGAGGCATATCCAGTTACCCGAGGCTTGGTGTCCCTTCAGCCAAATTCAGACGGGTATTCTTTGTCAGACGCCACCTTAACTGCACATGGCTCCTGCACGGGGAGTAGCTGAGCCATTCAGAGCCAAGTTAGTGTGTGCAGACCTCCTCTGGCTAGTCGAGGACTGGGCATGGCCTCTTTGGAAAAATTTGTACACAGGACCCTCTCGAGCAGACCGCTGGCCAGACTCTTCATACCTTGCACTTAATGCATGAATAGAGGTTTCAACCACCCTTTCTCACCTTCATTTACTTCAAGCGAAAACGAGGCTTGAGGTCGGATCAAATGGCACCCGGAGAATGCGATGAACCTTTCAGCGACTGGACCCGACGCCTTTGGCCCCCTTTGCGCAACTCTTTTATTTCCCAGGTGACCACAAGCTGTGACCATGGGTTTATTTTTGAAGGCGCTCTTCGACGTTCACGAGTAGGAAGGGGTTAATCTTTGTTTATCATAGTCGCGATGAGCGAAACACCAAGATGGCTCAATTGGTCGCCACGCGTCCTTCTTGAATCTGATGGTCCTAAACTCACCCGACGATGCTATGGGCCCCAGGTCCTGGACGCTCTCGTCACTTCGCGCATCGAGGATACGAGGGAGCTCCTCCTTGCACTTCGAAATCGCGAAGGGCGAAAAGGCGGGGAGCCTAATCGCGCACCAGATGTCCCCTTTAGATGGATGACCTAGACTGCTCCTCGATATTGTGGGCCCGACTTTGGGCGCTTTCGGCGCTTCGAGGTTCGGGGTTTCGAAATGTACAATGAGATAAGACCTTCACCCTTTGAATTCGTGACTGCCGAAAAGCAGACATGACTGGATCTCGCGCCACGCACCCATTGGGATGGACGGCTGCCATCCACTCCTGCACATAATATGGGCGCTATCCATTGTGCTAATCTCGGAGCAACTCCTCTAACCGCGATTTCCCTCCATCCGTTGATCTGCTCTTATGGATGAATCTGGACCGTTGACAATATAATTTCGCTCGCCTACTCACTTGAAAGCTTGAAACGAGATTTTTTCATGCTGTGCTCGGGTGCTTCTCCTGTAACTTGCAGGCTTGAATACTCTTGTGCCTAGGAAAATAAATGTTACTAACATTAGGCTCCATGGGGGATAGAGTCGTCCCTGTGATGCTCTAAGGACTCATTTTGCAGTTCCAGTGCCTTGTTGTTGGGCTATGGAGTCATTTACTAAGCCGAAAAATAAAAGTAAAAATAAACAAAGAACCAAAAGGACAATATTTACAAAACCCAGGAGCCACCAAAGGCTCAAACAAAACATTTTTTCAGAAAATGCCCATTTACTGGGCTGTTGAAAACTTCTTCGCCCTCCAAATCTTGCAACCTGTATGTGTTATTTGAGAAAACCGCAGAGATTTTGAAGGGTCCGATCCACAGGGCTTCAAATTTGTCGTGCTTGCCCTTATCTTGTCTAGGAGCATTCCATTTCAGTACCAAGTCTCCTATATGGAACTCCTCCTTCTTGGCCTTCTTATCAAAAACCTACTTGGTCATCTGCTGATGGTCCTGAATTCTGATCATCACCTGCTCTCTGACCTGCTGAACTTCTACCAGTTGATGAATTCTTCTGATCATGTCATTGGGCTCTTCCTGATAATCCTGGAAGAATTTCGCTACGGGAATGGTCAACTGAGAAGGGAAGACAACTTGTGCTCCGTAAACTAACTGGAAAGGGGAGATGCCTATAGATCTCTTTGTGGTCACCTGATCGACCCATAGAGCGAATTTCAGCTTTGAGTTCCATGCCCTTTTGTTGTCCTCCAGTAATCTTTTGATGATCCTTATTAGGCTTTTGTTGGAGGATTCTGCTAAACCATTGCCCTGGGGATAGTATGTGGTGGAGTGAATCAATTTGATCCCAAATTGTTCACAGAACTTGACTAACGGCTCAACCTTGAAAGAGGTTGCGTTATCAGTAACAATCTTTATTGGGCAACCGAACCTTACGATGAGGTCTTCCAGGAATCCAATGATTACCTTGTGGGAAGTACTCCTGGTAGGGATAGCTTCAATCAACTTAGTAAAGAAATCCATGGCAGTCAGGATCCATCTGTGCTGCCCGCTGGAAGTAGGGTGGATTTCTCCAATAAAATCTAGGCCCCATTGCTGGAAAGGTACCAAAACAACTATAGGCTTTAAAGGCAGAGACCTGAGCTGTTGCTTTCCTGAAAATCATTTTCATGGGATACAGGCTCTAACTTCTCTATGGACATCAGCGAACAAGGTGGGCCAGTAGTACCCAACTCTGAGAATTTCGTGGGCTGTGGTCTTCCAGGAATGGTGCCCTCCACATAGGCCGCTATGAAATTTGACCATGATCCTGTCGGCCTCTTGTGGATCCATGCATTTTAAAAGCACCCCCAGGGAGTCTTTCAAGTATAAAATTTGGTCGACAAGGCAGTATCTGACTGTAAAAGGGAGGGGATGAGTCATTCCTGTCTTCTACCATAGGACCTAGAATAACTGCAGGCTTTTCATCTTGCAAATTAATGGAGTCGGTGGGAAGGCATGAGACCTCAGTCTGTAAAAGCTCAGAGAAGCGTTTCTTGGACCCTTCATGTTTAATCAATTCGGTTAGGGGCACATGAATTCTGATCTTTTGAATTTCATGCTCGAAATTAAAAGAAGATGTAAGCTTCGGGATTTCTTTTATTTCGGGAACATTAGGTGCCACTGTCTTTTTCTTAGACCTCAGATCATACCTGCCTTGGCTGCCACTAGTCTTGTCTCCCTTGCTCAACTCATTTAGCTGACTGTCCATGAGAGACTCCTCGCTGATTGAGTGAGATGAGGAAAAGGAGGAGTGTCTCCGAAGCAATGGATCTCAGGCTCGAGCTCACCTGTTTCCCTTTCTTCCTCGGCCATAAAATTGTTTTGAAAAGGGGCCTGAATTTTCTGGTCCTCTCTGTCTCTTCCCCTCTCTCTTTGCACAGTCGGGGAAGTAATGTTTTTTGGCCTCCTGAAACCTCCTTTGTTTTCAGAGTTTTGAGGGCCCTTGTATGCTTGTCTCCCTTCCACCTTCATTCTATCCATCTCTGCAGACAGAGACTTCACCATCTTGGTCAGTTCATCCACTTGAGGGTGGGACATCGATGGGCCAGAAGTTGAGGTTTCCAATCTTTCCTTTCTCCTATCTGCGTCAGCCTTGTTCCTCAGTATATCAGCTGCTAACACATTTGATTCCACCTCTATGGCTGCATATTGCATTTGAGCTAAGGAGGTGGCTCTTCTTTCTCTCAATAAAAGATAGAAATCGGGACCAAACGCACTAGCATAAGAAATTTTGGCCGAGGCTTCTGAGGGTTTTATTTCGGCAGGAATTTTACTATACATCTTATTAAATCTTTTGGAGAAGTCAGAGACAGACTCTCCTTCCATTTTCTTCAAAGACCCGAAGTCTGTCATGTAATACATGAAATCCTTTCTATCTCCGCACTGCCTCAGGAAAAGACTATCCAAGGCTTCGATCCCAACAATAGATCCGGGGGCTAATCCTCTAAACCATTTTCTCACCTCACCATCCAGGCTCTGGACGAAGACTCTCATCCAGACATCTTCATTTTCAATGTTCAGGTTGTATGCATAACTATAGAAAGCAGCCAGGTGCTCTTCCGCAGTTATGTCCCCTTCCCCAGTGAACTTGGGCATATATTTCAAGTAATCTCCAGCAGGGAGAGGATTCATAGGATGGGGTAGGATTAAGGGAGCATATCTGGCAGCAACTATGACATCCATTCTATTTAGAGGGGGATTAGCACCAGCCATAGGAATATTAGGTGGAGGAGAATTCGAAGGAGAAGGAGTTTGTGAAGGAGCTACTTGGAATGAGTTTCGAAGTGGAACGAGAAACAAAAGGGGATTTAAGGAGAAGGCTAACGAGCTCAAGTCAGCAGATGCTCCCTTTTGTGCAGGAGTGGTAACAGTAACAAGAGGAGGAGTGGGGAAATCTTCAGTGGTATTGGGTCAATGCCAAAGTATAGCTTCAGAGGAGAGGGGAGTGACAAGGGCTTCTCCCTCCAATGCCAGGCCAGGAGGGGAAAAATCAACAGGAACACTCCCGAAATTCAGGAAACGGGACACCTCGGAAGGAGGTCGGTCAAGAAACTGAGGAGGAGAAAATGGAGTTCTTACAGAAGGAGATGGCGGATTACCTGTTTCGGCGGTGGAAGCTTCTTCTTCAGGGGCCTTTCCTTTTCTGAGAACCACCTCTGGATAAGTTTCAGGTGTAGCTAGAGGCAGTTGTGGATGAGACCGCGTGTGTTTGCCTCTGAAAGCTACAATTAATACATGAGGTTCTCCATAGTGGAGTCATCACAATGGAGTCGCCAGGTGCACAGTAGCAATCTTTAAAGGCTCTGATACCCGATGCACCTTCAGAATCAGAGGCTCAATGTCGTTCAATCCCAGGGAAAATTTTCAACTACGTCCCCGACAACGACGCTAAAACATGTTAGCGTCAGAAGTCACCCCTGGATTGTAGCAGGAGCAGAGCCCAACGCCCACCAGTTTATGTCACGATTTGTTTACAAAAAGGGCTGATCGAATGGAAGTTAACTCAAAACTAAGTAGTTCTAACTTCGAAACTAGGCCAGGCATGCATAGGCAAGTAAGGTCTTAGATAAACTCCAGACAGTAAGTTGTAGTAAGGGTGAGTAGGAGGAAGAATTGTATTAGAGAGATGCAAAGGTCTGTCGTAAACATCAGGTTTCTAACAGACTATAGGAGAAGGCATCTAAACGCAAGATCTTCTTACATACAAACGCAAAACACCGAAGAATACAACAATGCAACAATAAATCCTTTATCATAACGTGATTGCAATAATTTGCACGAATCAGTCGTTCATGAACTCTCTCAGCATGAGATGAAAATTAGATGGAGTAAGAAAGATTGTCTGTCATAAAACAAGAAATCTCACATACAAGTCCATAACCAGAAAGATAGAATGTCTATTAAAACCTTACAGTCGGGAGCTTCACTCTACCATCGATAATTAAAAAATACAAAGACTGAGTCTATATACTCAGAAAAGCTCGTCCAACAGAGGCGTATCCAGTCACCCGAGGCTTGGTGTCCCTTCAGCCAAATTCGGATGGGTATTCTTTGTCATACACCACCTTAACTGCGCATGGCTCCTGCAAGGGGAGTAGCTGAGCCATTAAGAGCCATGTTAGCGTGTGCAGACCTCCTCTAGCTAGTCGAGGATTGGGCATGGCCTCTTTGGAAAAATTGGTACACAGGACCCTCTCGAGCAGACCGCTGGCCAGACTCTTCATACCTTGCACTTAATGCACGAAGAGAGGTTTCAACCACCCTTTCTCACCTTCATTTACTTCAAGCGAAAACCAGGCTTGAGGTCGAATCAAATGGCACCCAGAGAACGCGATGAACCTTTCAGCGACTGGACCCGACGCCTTAGGCCCCCTTTGCGCAGCTCTTTTATTTCCCAGGTGACCACAGGCTGTGACCCTGGGTTTATTTTTGAAGGCGCTCTTCGACGTTCGCGAATAGGAAGAGGATAATCTTTGTTTATCATAGTCGTGATGAGTGAAACATCGAGATGGTTCAATTGGTCACCACACGTCCTTCTTGAATATGACGATCCTAAACTCACCCGACGATGCTGTGGGCCCTAGGTCCTGGACGCTCTCGTCACTTCGCGCATCGGGGATACGAGGGAGCTGCTCCTTGTGCTTCAAAATCACGATGGGCGAAAAGTCAGGGAGCCTAATCGCGTACCAGGTGTCCCCTTTAGATGGACGGCTGAGACTGCTCCTCAATATTGTGGGCCCTACTTTGGGCGCTTTCAGCGCTTCGGGGTTCGGGGTTTCGAAATGTACTATGACATAAGACCTTCACCCTTTGAACTCGCGACTGCCGAAAAGCCGACATGACTGGATCTCGCGCCATGCGTCCGTTGGGATGGACGGCTGCCATCCACTCCTGCACATAATATGGGCGCTATCCATTGCGCTAATCTCGACGCAACTCCTCTAACCGCGATTTCCCGCCATCCGTCGATATGCTCTTATGGATGAATCTGGATCGTCGACAATATAATTTCGCTCGCCTACTCGCTTGAAAGCTTGAAACGAGATTTTTTCGTGCTGCGCTCGAGTGCTTCTCCTGCAACTTGCAGGCTCGAATACTCTTGTGCCTAGGACAAGAAATGTTACTAACACTAGGCTCCATGGGGGATAGAGTCATCCCTGTGATGCTCTAAGGACTCATTTTGTAGTTTCAGTGCCTTGCTATTGGGCTATGGAGTCATTTACTAAGCCGAAAAATAAAAGTAAAAATAAACAAAGAACCAAAAGGACAAAATTTACAAAACCCAGGAGCCACCAAAGGCTCAGACAAAACATTTTTTCAGAAAATGCCCATTTACTGGGCTATTGAAAACTTCTTCACCCTCCAAATCTTGCAACCTGTATGCGTTATTTGAGAAAACTGCAGAGATTTTGAAGGGCCCGATCCACAGGGCTTCAAATTTGTCGTGCTTGCCCTTATCTTGTCTAGGAGCATTCCATTTCAGTACCAAGTCTCCTATATGGAACTCCTCCTTCTTGGCCTTCTTATCAAAAACCTGCTTGGTCATTTGCTGATGGTCCTGAATTTTGATCATCACCTGCTCTCTGACCTGCTGAATTTCTACCAGTTGATGAATTCTTCTGATCATGTCATTGGGCTCTTCTTGATAATCCTGGAAGAATTTCGCTATGGGAATGGCCAACTGAGAAGGGAAGACAGCTTGTGCTCCATAAACTAACTGGAAAGGGGAGATGCCTATAGATCTCTTTGTGGTCACCCGATCGACACATAGAGCGAATTTCAGCTTTGAGTTCCATGCCCTTTTGTTGTCCTCCAGTAATCTTTTGATGATCCTTATTAGGCTTTTGTTGGAGGATTCTGCTAAACCATTTCCTTGGGGATAGTATGGGGTGGAGTGAATCAGTTTGATCCCAAATTGTTCATAGAACTTGACTAACGGCTCAACCTTGAAAGAGGCCGTGTTATCAGTAACAATCTTTCTTGGGCAACCGAACCTTATGATGAGGTCTTCTAGGAATCCAATGATTACCTTGTGGGAATTACTCCTGGTAGGGATAGGTTCAATCCACTTAGTAAAGAAATCTGTGGCAGTTAGGATCCATCTGTGCTGCCCACTGGAAGCAGGGTGGATTTCTCTAATAAAATCTAGGCCCCATTGTTGAAAAGGTCCCGAAACAACAATAGGCTTTAAAGGCAGAGACCTGAGCTGTTGCTTTCCTGAAAATATTTGGCATGGGATACAGGCTCTAACTTCTCTATGGACATCAGCGAACAAGGTGGACCAGTAGTACCCAGCTCTGAGAATTTTGTGGGCTGTGGTCTTCCAGGAATGGTTCCCTCCACATAGGCCATTGTGAAATTCGACCATGATCCTGTTGGCCTCTCGTGGATCCATGCATTTTAAAAGCACCCCCAGTGGGTCTTTCCAGTATAAAATTTGTTCGACAGGGCAATATCTGACTGCCTGGAGCTTCAGAGCTCTTGCTTTGTTTCTTTGAAGGCCGTTTGGTGGCAGCAACTCTTGCTGAAAGTATATGACATCCTTATACCAGGGACACCAAGCCAATGGGGGCTCCCTTTGAGGGTCTGTTTCAGACAGCTGACCCTGCTGAATTCCTGAGCATTCGTTCATGAAACTTACCCTCAAAGCTTGGCAATTGGCTTCAGCCAACAGCTTGGCTAAGCCTTGACCTTTGATCAATTTGGTAGGTCTTATTTCCAAGTCAAATTCCAGGATCTTGGCTATACATTTAATTCTCTTCCCGTTAATGTCGGGCTGGATAAGGATGTCCTTCATAGAGGCTGAAGGAACGTATGCAGTCACCTTTGAGTGCAAGACATAGACTCTGAAAGCTTTGAGAGCTTTCACTAAGGCATAAGCCTGTTTCTCCATGATTTCATACCTGACCTCTGCATCTCTTAATGCCTTGTTGAAGAAGGCGATGGGTCACTCTCGTCCTTCCTCATTTTTTTGCAACAAGACAGCTGCTACTGTATCAAAAGAAGCGAAAGAGAAAATTAGGAAATCTTTGGAATAGTCAGGACTGATTAGCACAGGTGCCTTGGTCAATGCCCTTTTTATTTGGACAAAAGATTCCCTAGGTTCAGTGGTCCATTTCACTTCATTTCCATTCTTGAGCATGGCTGTGATGTGTTTCACCAGCTCAACAAAATTTGAGACAAATCTCCTCAGAAAATTTATCTTCCCCAAAAAGGCCTGAACTTCCTTCTTAGATCTGGGAAGTGACAAGGTCCGAATTGCCTCCACTCTGCTAGGATCAATCCTCACTCCTTCTGCTGATACTATATGGCCTAACAACTTCCCTTCCTTCATAGCAAACAAATATTTCTTAGGATTTAGGGAAAGGAAAAACCTCCGACACTTCGAAAAAACTTTTCTCAGGTGACAACAGTGCTCTTTGTCAGACCTGGAGAAGATTGTTATGTCATCTAGATAGATCAACACAAACTTATCTTTCTCCCCGATAAAAGCTATGTCCATGGCTCGCTGAAATGTGGCTCCCGCATTCATCAACCCAAAAGGCTTTTTGGCATACATGAATGTGCCGCAAGGAGTGGTAAAGGCCGTTTTTTCTCTATCTTCAGGCATGACCGATATCTGATTATAGCCTGAAAAACCATCGATCATGGAAATCCTAGATGCACCGGTTACCCTCTGCAATATGTGTTCCATGTTGGGTAGGGGATAATTGTCTTTCTTTGAGCTCCTGTTCAGGTTCCTGAAATCGACACAAAGCCTAATTTCTCCACTTTTCTTCCTTACTGGAACCAAATTGGCCACCCATTCAGAATATCTCAAGGGGACGATGATCTGGGCCTCTAGCAACTTATTCACTTCTTTCTCCATGACAGGCAACAACATGAGATTTATTTGTCTTAGCTTCTACCTAAATGGCTTAGCCTCTTCCTTCAGTGGGATCTTGTGTTCAATGAAGGATGTGTCATATGTCTTGAGGTCTTCGTAGGTCCATGCGAACACATCAAGAAATTCTCTCAGCAACTCAGTTTATTCGGCCCTCTGTTCTGTGGTCAAACTCCTTGACAGCTTGACAAACTTAGGCTCCTCCGGTGTGCCAATGTTGCACTCGGCTGTGTCAGCATCTTCATCTGAGACCCTACCCTTTACCGCCACATCATTCCCATCAAACAATCTTTCTAAAGGAATAAGTCCCCTCGGAATGTGATTGCTAGGTAGCCAAATAATCTGGTGGTTAACAATTTTATTTAAAAACACCTCAGGGTGAGGTTCACCTTCCGTGTCAGGATTCTGATCAATGTGCAACGCAAAAAAATCATCAACAGATTGGAGAAATTTTTCAATTTCCAGATCATCTTCGAATACCTTCCAATGCTTGACGTTGTCAGGTACATAGGGCCTATATTTTATTTCAACATCGGATTTGACCATAGGAGGCAGAGGAACTTTGAGCAAACTAGCTGAGACAGCTAAGGAATCAGCTGAAGTATTTTTCCCCCTCGGAATGAAAGAAATGTTAAAAGTCAAGAAGAAACTATCAATAAGGTCCCATGCCTCATTTCTGTAATTTCTGAGCCGGGGATTATTGGCACGATAGGCATTTCTGACTTGCTGGATAATCAACTCATCATCTCCAAATATGGCTATCTTTTTAATTCCCATTTCTTTTGCAGCTCTCATACCCAGAACAAGAGCTTCATACTTTGCCACATTGTTGGTGGTTTCAAATTCCAGCTTGTATGACAAGGATATGGTCTCCGGAGAAGGTGACACAAAAAACACCCCAGCACCTGCGCCTTCCCTGGAACAGGCTCCATCAAAAAACATTTTCTAGACGGGGGTGATGGAGGGAGGAAATTCATGAGGAGTGGTGGGCTGATTTCTGAGTTTAAGAGGAGGCTCGGGAGCATGAGTGAGTTGCAGTAAACTGGAACCTAAATCAATGTACAAGGAAAAAATGGGATGGTTGGTAGGATTGGCTTCATCACTGATTATATAGGCCAATTGGGCTTCCCTCTATAGCCTCCTATGTTCTCCTCCAAATACTGGGATAGTAGCATATGTGAGGTCCATCTGCAAAGTTCCCCCCTGTCTTTTTATCCAAGATCTTGATAATAACATACCGAACTTGGGGGGGACATCAGCCACTACAATATCTATGACCACACATTTCATGGGCAACTGAAACAAGGTCACAACCAGGTCTTTGATAACTCCTAGACATTGAACTTTTATGGAGTCAAAGGAATAGAGGTCATGATAGGCTCGGGTGACTTCTAGCCCTAACTCTTCCATGACAGTTTTGGGCATGAGGTTGTGGGAAGCCCCTGAATCCAACAAGCAGTTGTGCAGTACTTTGTCATGTATGTTCAAGGAAGTGTAGAAGGGAGGGGATGAATCATTCCTGTCTTCTACCATAGGACCTAGAATAACTGCAGGATTTTCATCTTGCAAATTGATGGAGTCGGTGGGAAGGCATGAGACCTCAGACTGTAAAAGCTCAGAGAAGCATTTCTTGAACCCTTCATGTTTAATCAATTCGGTTAGGGGCACAAGAATTCTGATCTTTTGAATTTCATGCTCGAAATTAAAAGAAGATGTAAGCTTTGGGATTTCTTTTATTTCGGGAACATCAGGTGCCACTGTCTTTTTCTTAGACCTCAGATCATACCTGCCTTGGCTGCCACTAGTCTTGTCTCCCTTTCTCAACTCATTTAGCTGACTGTCCATGAAAGACTCCTCGTATGCAGATTGAGTGAGATGAGGAAAAGGAGGAGTGTCTCCGAAGCAATGGATCTCAGGCTCGAGCTCACCTGTTTCCCTTTCTTCCTCGGCCATAAAATTGTTTTGAAAAGGGGCCTAAATTTTCTAGTCCTCTCTATCTCTTCCCCTCTCTGTTTGCACAGTCGGGGAAGTAATGTTGTTTGGCCTCCTGAGACCTCCTTTGTTTTCGGCGTTTTGAGGGCCCTTGTATGCTTGTCTCCCTTCCACCTTCATTCTCTCCATCTCTGCAGATAGAGACTTCACCATCTTGGTCAGTTCATCCACTTAAGGGTGGGACATCGATGGGACAGAAGTTGAGGTTTCCGATCTTCCCTTTCTCCTGTCTGCGTCGACCTTGTTCCTCAGTCTATCAGCTGCTAACACATTTGATTCCACCTCTATGGATGCATCTTTCCTTTGAGCTAAGGAGGTGGCTCTTCTTTCTCTCAATAAAAGACAGAAATCAGGACCAAACACACTAGCATAAGAAATTTTGGCCGAGGCTTCTGAGGGTTTTATTTCGGCAGGAATTTTATTATACATCTTATTAAATCTTTTGGAGAAGTCAGAGACAGACTCTCCTTCCGTTTTCTTCAAATACTCGAACTCTGTCATGTAATACATGAAATCCTTTCTATCTCCCCACTGCCTCAGGAAAACACTATCCAGGGCTTCGATCCCAACAATAGATCCGGGGGCCAATCCTCTAAACCATTTTCTCACCTCACCATCCAGTCTCTGGATGAAGAATCTCATCTAGACATCTTCATTTTCAATGTTCAGGTTGTTTGCATAACTGTAGAAAGCAGCCAGGTGCTCTTTCGCAGTTATGTCCCCTTCCCCAGTGAACTTGGGCATATATTTCAAGTAATCTCTAGCAGGGAGAGGATTCATAGGATGGGGTAGGATTAAGGGGGCATATATGGAAACAACTATGGCATCCATTATATTTAGAGGGGGATTAGCGCCAACCATAGGAATATTAGGTGGAGGAGAACTCGGAGGAGAAGGAGTTCGTGAAGGAGCTACTTGGAATGAGTTCCGAAGTGGAACGGGAAACAAAAGGGGATTTAAGGAGAAGGCTAACGAGCTCAAGTCAGCAGATGCTCCCTTTTGTACAGGAGTGGTAACAGTAACAAGAGGAGGAGTGGGGAAATCTTCAGTGGTCTTGGGTCTATGCCAAAGTATGGCTTCAGAGGAGAGGGGAGTGACAAGGGATTCTCCCTCCAATGCCAGGCCAGGAGGGGAAAACTCAGCAGGAACACTCCTGATATTCAGGAAATGGGACACCTCGGAAGGAGGTTGGTCAAGAAACCGAGGAGGAGAAAAAGGAGTTCTTACAGAAGGAGATGGCGGATTACCTGTTTCGGCGGTGGAAGCTTCTTCTTCAGGGGCCTTTCCTTTTTTGAGAACCACCTCTGGATCAGTTTCAGGTGTAGCTAGAGGCAGCGGTGGATGAGATCGCGTGTGTCTACCTCTGAAATCCACAGTTAATACAGGAGGTTCGCCACAGTGGAGTCGTCACAATGGAGTCGCCAGGTGCACAGTAGCAATCTTTAAAGGCTCTGATACCCGATGCACCTTCAGAATTAGAGGCTCAATGTCGTTCAATCCCAGGGAAAATTTTCAACTTCGTCCCCGGCAACAGCGCCAAAAAATGTTAGCATCAGAAGTCACCCCTGGATTGCAGCAGGAGCAGAGCCCAATGCCCATCAGTTTATGTCACGATTTGTTTATAAAAAGGGGTGATTGAATGGAAGTTAAATCAAAACGAAGTAGTTCTAACTTCGAAACTAGGCCAGACATGCATAGGCAAGTAAGGTCTTAGATAAACTCCAGACAGTAAGTTGCAGTAAGGGTGAGTAGGAGGAAGACTTGTATCAGAGAGATGCAAAGGTCTATCGTAAACATCAGGTTTCTAACAGACTGTAGGAGAAGGCATCTAAACACAAGATCTTCTTACATTCAAACGCAAAACACCGGAGAATACAAAAATGCAACAATAAATCCTTTATCATAACATGATTGCAATAATTCGCACGAATCAGTCATTCACAAACTCTCTCAGCATGAGATGAAAATTAGATGGAGTAAGAAAGACTGTCTGTCATAAAACAAGAAATCTCACATACAGGTGCATAACCAGAAAGCTAGAATGTCTATTAAAACCTTACAGTCGGGAGCTTCGCTCTACCATCGATAATTAAAAAATACAAAGACTAAGTCTATATACTCAGAAAATCTCATCCAACAGAGGCGTATCCAGTCACCCGAGGCTTGGTGTCCCTTCAGCCAAATTCGGATGGGTATTCTTTGTCAGACGCCACCTTAACTGCGCATGGCTCCTGCAAGGGGAGTAGCTGAGCCATTAAGAGCCAAGTTAGCTTGTGCAGACCGCCTATGGCTAGTCGAGGACTGGGCATGGCCTCTTTGGAAAAATTGGTACACAGGACCCTCTTGAGCAGACCGCTGGCCAGACTCTTCATACCTTGCACTTAATGCATGAAGAGAGGTTTAAACCACCCTTTCTCACCTTCATTTACTTCAAGCGAAAACCAGGCTTGAGGTCGGATCAAATGGCACCCGGAGAACGCGATGAACCTTTCAGTGACTGGAACCGACGCCTTTGGCCCCCTTTGCGCAGCTCTTTTATTTCCTAGGTGACCACAAGCTGTGACCCTGGGTTTATTTTTGAAGGCGCTCTTCGACGTTCGCGAATAGGAAGGGGATAATCTTTGTTTATCATAGTCGCGATGAACGAAACACTGAGATGGCTCAATTGGTCGCCACGTGTCCTTCTTGAATCTGACGGTCCTAAACTCACCCGACGATGCTGTGGGCCCCAAGTCCTGGACGCTCTCGTCACTTTGCGCATCGGGGATACGAGGGAGTTGCTCCTTGTGTTTCGAAATCGCGATGAGCGAAAAGGTGGGGAGCCTAATTGCGCACCAGGTGTCCCCTTTAGATGGACGACTGACACTGCTCCTCGATATTGTGGGCCCGACTTTGGGCGCTTTCGGCGCTTCGGGGTTCGGGGTTTAGAAATGTACAATGACATAAGACCTTCACCCTTTGAACTCGCGACTGCCGAAAAGCCAACGTGACTGGATCTCGCGCCATGCGTCCGTTCGGATGGATGGATGTCATCCACTCCTGCACATAATATGGGTGCTATCCATTGCGCTAATCTCGGCGCAACTGCTCTAACCGCTATTTCCCGCCATCCGTCGATCTGCTCTTATGGATGAATCTGGACCGACGACAATATAATTTCACTCGCCTACTCGCTTGGAGGCTTGAAACGAGATTTTTCCGTGCTGCGCTCGGGTGCTTCTCCTGCAACTTGCAGGCTCGAATACTCTTGTGCCTAGGACAAGAAATGTTACTAACAAAACCATGTCAAAATCTTTTCTAAAGTCAACAAAACAACAAAAAAGATTGATTTTAGTATTGCGGAATTCCTCTGCAATGATCCTAAAGGTAACGATATGGTCCACAATTGAATGATATCTCCTAAACCTGGACTGACCTTTAGCTCTTTTACATTGACTTTCTAGCCAAATGCTAATCTTTTTTTCCAAAATAATTCCATAAAGCTTGGATAAAATCAAGTTAATCATAATGGTCCTATAATTAGAGGGAATGTTTTTATCCCCATTTTTAAAAATAGGAACAATGAGGCTTTGCATCCAGAGTTTAGGGAAGCCCTGTTTGACTGCTAAATTGAAGAGCTTGTGTATGTGAGGGATAAGGATTGGCTCTCCGATTTTAAAAATTTGAGCTTGGTAGCCTTCAATGTCCTTAGATTTCCCATTTGCGAGCCGCTTAACCCCGAACTCTATGTCATCTAAAGAAAAAACTTCTTCTTTGTAGGGACAATAGGAATGGTGTCCATGGCATTAGGGAACTCGTAAAGAATTTTAAGGTTGGAATTCCAGTCCGTTAAGGGAATCCTATTATTTTCTTTAGTATTGCGTTTTAGAATTTGGCTCCAGAACTTCTTAGGATCCAACTTGTATAGTTGTGAAAGTTGCTCTTGCCTTTTCTTGATATAGAAACTT
>SNQJ01S0005138.1:16936-39654 GCA_010110895.2 Picea sitchensis | reverse complement strand
CTGTTCAAGTGCTATTTCTGTTGCTATTTCGTATATCATTTCTGTGTATTGTGAAGATTATGCTGGATATTTCACTGTTATTCTGTTATTTCTAGCATTTCGTTTCTGTTCTGCATATTTTATATATCTGGTATCTTGCACCGCCAATACCATAACCGCCAAGTCACCCTCTGTTTTTGTGCAAAACGTAGTGTTGGATGCAGTGTCGGATCGAGTACCAGAACAAATGCTAGAAGAAGTGTCGGACTGAGTGCTAAAAGCAGAAACGTGGTGCGTTTTCACCCTGTAACACCAAAAAACATGAATCAGATCCTTGGAAGCGTAAAAGCATGATGAATTACACTCGATATAATCATTAAACACGAATCATATGTACCTAGTGTCAATCATACCGTTTAGCATAAAATTCTTCAAAAATCTCCTTCAAAATGTGAAAAACACATATGTACATTTGACAAAAAGTGTCTAATAACTGTCATAAATTGATCATATCTCGGGCCCAACATTAACCCCACACTTACGATTTTTCAGGTCCCACTACAAACAAAAATAAGTTACCCCTCATGACTAAGCTGGCTGAGGAGGATCAGCTTTGGAAGCTTCTCCTTCTTGTTGTGAAGACTTAGCCTTATGCCTCTTGTGTTGCTTCAGTTGTGCTATGAGGTTGCAGTTAGATTTGGTCATCTCATCGACCAACCGTTGAAGGGAGTTAACTTTTTTCTGAAGGACTGCATTATCGTGATGAAGGTGTGTGTCTATTGTCTTCCTTTCTTCCAATTGTTGGAGAAGCTGATGGTTTTCTTTTTGTAGCTTCTCTATGGTTGGGGCAGAATCGGTGATCTTTGAGGAAGGCTTAGATCCTTTGAGGGATGTGGACAATCTATCAGTTTTAGGATCTAGAGTAGGCATGGGTGAAGTAGGAGTGATGGGGGATTGGTAAGGAGAGGTAGGCTCTGATTTTTTCTTTCTCAGTGTCTCTAATCCATCCGCAGAAACTTCCCTAAGTCTCTTGTGAGGGCTCTCAAGGTTGGAGGACACTTGGATAGGATCTCAAGTAGGCATGGGTTTTGCATAAGGTTTGGTTCTTGTACTCCGAGTATTCTTTCGAAAGGGACCTTTACCAAATTGATTGGTTCCCCTCCTATTTGTGGGAATGATGGGAAAGTCTTGTTGAATTACTTCTTGGAGATTTTTAGGTGTAGGATCAAGAGAATCGAAGGCATTAGGGGGGTTAACAATAGGCTTCTTTTGGTCTTTGCTCTTGGTATTTTTACCCAATGAAGAAGTAGAGATATCAACAAGATTTTTGTATTGCTCCGGAAAAGAGAGGGTTTGTGCAAGGTGGTTTTGAGTTCTTGGAGAGCGAGGCTTGGATGGAGAGATAGATTTTAGGCTAAGTGGTTTTTTGTCGGTCTTAACTGTTAAGTGAGGGTTTGCAAATTGGTAGATAAAGGCATCCCAAGTTTACCCATGTTTCTCTAGTTCGGCTAGAACAAGGAGTTTGATCAAGCCATGGTGAAAGAAACTGTTGTGGGGGTTAGTCACATTCTTCCTCACTTGAGAGGACATCTTCTCCAAGATTTTGAGAAAATAGAAAGGGAAATTCAAAGGTTTGTTGAACAGAAAATGAGCCAGCAATATAAAATGACAAGCTTTGAAAGTGGAGTATCTACCTTCGCAGGTAATCAACCTTGTGATGACGATGAGGGGGTTGATCAATTCCACCTTTATCCACTCCCTAGAATATCCTTTTTCTTCTGAAATGCTCTTGAATTCAGGCTTAAACACCCTGTTATAACTTGAGCATGGCAATTGGTGGTTTTTTAACCATCTATCTCCCATTCTTGGGAGCTTTATAACTGCAACAATAGACTCTTTTGAAACTTCAAAGGTAAGAGACCCTACATGTGATGTCTTCCCATCGAAACCAAACGAGAGTTGCATGGAGAGGCCTTCATCGTGGCCCTGCAAGTTAGACAAAAATGGCCCCCAGCCTGCATGCCAAAACACTTCCCTGCACTATGCAAATTTGGGAATGGAAAACAGGTCCACATAGGAAGAGGGTTCGTACCTTCTGGGCATTGTGGCAGTGGTGAAATTCACCAGGAAAGGGCATGATCGAGCCAAGAGATGGCACAAATTAGGCATGGGCCAAATGTGTTTTGAACAGGGGACAAAATGGCAGAGGTTGGGCACGATTTCTTAACGCAGGGGAGAGAAAATGGCAAGGGAGAATGGATATAATGGTTGCCCAGCCTGATTTTGAATGTGCTTATAGTGGAGTGGGTTGCACATGTGTGCGTACGGGCTGCCATGTGTGGAAAATTTGAATTCGACAACTCATTTTGGGGCAATGTAATGATGCGTGGTTAGATCAATGTCCAAGTCTTTTGACTTGGACATTTGATCATAAACATATGAAGCATCTACAATCAATGTCTACAACCAATTCAATAGAATGTAATCGAGTTCTAGTTACGTGGAATCTAGGATAGTTACTGGTGTGTAATTCACATGGCACTTCGTTCGACACCTCATACGACATCTCATATGGCACCTCATACAGTATCTCATATGGCACCTCATATGGCACTTCGTCTGGTACCTCTGTGTTAAATACATTTTCACTTCTTGTAATGGATAGCCTACAAATTAAATGAAATTTTTTTGACAATCACAGTGATTTAATGAGCAGAGGCAAAATGCTCCATTGTTGTTGATTTTGCCACCATGCTCACTCAATCCTCTTGCATATGACATGTAATGTCAAACCTACAATGAACAAGTTATAGCAAGTAAAAACATGTATTGTCAAACCTACAATGTACAACTTGTAATGAAAGATAAACCGATAAAAGTGATCTGGTCTGTTAGGCATATGTTCAGTAATTTATAGCACACAGGAGTTTAGCACTTTAAAAATAAAATGACTATTGATGTAATAACCTGTATCATAGAAATAATACAAAAACTCTTGCAAAGATCTATTTCTCTAGACAATGATCATTTGTCAGCTCATGAACCGCTCCCCCATACCTAAGTATTGTGACACCTCAAAATCAAAAGTATAGGAAACCAATCAGTATCCCCCAATAGCCAAATATTTATAGTATGTCAAGTGTAGAAATAAATTTCACAAATTGGTCTGATGAGACGGTCAGAAGATGGCCCCACCTATAGGATAAGAGATCCTAGATAAGAAGAGATAGGAAAGAGAGCTTCAAGATAGTCTTAGAGTTATTTTGCAATGGCAAGTGTATGAGATTCATTAACCTTATCTTAACCACACATACTTCATGTCAGCTTTGTTTGCAAGTAATGTCATACATCAGGACAAATTTAAATTTATTATTTATTTTTGGCAGATTACCATCCTCGCTAGGTAGAATGCCTCGCTGCCAGCAAGCCTGTTCAATACTCTGGCGGGTTTACCTAGTCATACCACAGGCCGGTACCCGCTGCCAGCAGACCTATTCAGTATCTCGGTGGGTTAGCCTCTTAAACCCTCAAAGACTGGTCCTCCATCTTTTAAGATTTCCTTATGCAAGAAGATGGGGGAATAGCTCTGAAAACAACTTTTTCTTTCTAGTTTTTTTTTCAATTGGGATGGTATTTATGTTAGAGGATGACTTTCTATTATATTACTTAGTGATTGTCCCGATGCAAGGGGTACTTAAGCGGACGTGGGCTATCTAAAGATATGATATAATAAAGTTATTTAGTGTGTAGTGGATGGTACCATTGAGAAAGAATAGAAAGGTATCTCTAGGCTCAACTTACTTTCTTCCTTTGTAGCTATTGTGATGTTTCCATGACTAACTGCTAATTAGATCTCCTTGTTACTCTTTGATAAAGACACTAGACTCACTTACTCATGTTTCTTGGAAAACATGTACGAGAGACCTCTAGGCTTGATAGTTGTGGTATCACTTCCTTATACAGTGGTGAAGAGTTTCAAGAGAAACTACTTTAGAATGCCTAAAAATGTGAATTCTTGCAAAAATATGGCTAATTACAGTAAGTCAATATTCATTCGATGCTTTAGTATACACAAAATTCAAGTGTAACAATTTTTGAAGAAAGATCCTTGAAACTGTGTACTCCTGGTGAAATAAATACTTACATAAATCTCTAGAATTGCCTTATTAACAAAATTCAAAAACTATTTACATATATACAGTAGGAAATTTAGAAAAAAAATCAAGAACAAGGGGGGACTTCCCCATCTACTAAAGCCAATGCCTTGTCAGTTGACATGACCTGTAGAAAATCCTCTCTGGAAATGGGCTTATGATAAAATTTAAGTCGATGTCCATTTACCACAAAGGAGACTCGTCCATCATCAATTGTTTTAATTTTTACAGCTCCACTATCATATACAGTGTCTACCTCGTAAGGGACCAACCACCGAGTGGTGAGTTTTCATTTGAAGGTTTTGAATCAGGAATCAAACAACAGAGCCCAATCACCAGGTTGGAAGTGTTTCTTCTTAATAAATTTGTCATGCCACTTGTTCCTCTGGTTTTGGACTAATATTGTCTGTTGGATGACATCTTGCCTAATTTCATCCAACTCATTCAATTGTAGGGCTCATTGCTTCTAAGCCTCATCCAGGTTCAATCCTAATTCTGTGACAATATGGAAGGTCCTTACTTGGAATTCTAATGGTAAAAGTACTTGTTTCCCTTACACTAGCTCATAAGGAGTGTACCCAGTGGTATTTCTCCAGGTGGTCTGGTATGCCCACAAAGCCTCTGGAAGCCTATCAACCCAATCCCAGTGATGGCTTCCAGAACTTTGTTTGTAGATTCTACCTGACCATTGGCTTGCGAGTGGTATGGAGAATATTTACAATGTTTAATCCCATATTTCTCTGTTAGCTCTTTCATCTGCTTGGAAGTGGATTGAGTGCCTTGGTCGGTAACAATTTCATGAGGGACACTGAAGTGGGTAAAGAATTCTTCATAGATGAATTAGACAACAGACTTCTCTGTAGCACAGAATAGGGATTTTTCTCTACCCATTTGGTGACATAGTCTGTACAAACCAAAATATAGTTCTTCCTACGGGACATGGGTGAAATTGGTCCTACAAAGTCGAGGGCCCATTTTTCAAAGGGTTCTATCATAACTTGGGCACGCAAAGGCATTTTGTCAGCTGACATAGTCTTCCTATCCTTTGGCAACTATCACAACTTCTCACATACTTGGAAACATCTTTGAAAATGCTAGGCCAATAGTAACTCGAATGTAACACCTTATATGTTGTACATTTGTCAAAAAAGTGGCAACCAAATGGTCCATCATGACAACTTCATGGTATTTCAGGTACCTCATCCTCTTAGACACATCTACGAATAATCAAATCAAGACCTGTGTGAAAAAGATCATGACCAACCCAAGAGTAATCAACACTTTGTGTAATAATTTTCTGCTTTTCATGAGGTGACAAATGAGACGGTAACTTCCTAGTAGCCAGATAGTTTGCCATATCCACAAAACATGGGGTATTGATAGAAAGGGAAAAGAGGTGCTTGTATGGGAAACTATCATCTACAAGGATATCATCATCCTCATTTTTTATTCGGGAAATAAAATCAGCTACTACATTATCCTTTCCAGGTTGGTCAAGCACAATAATATTAAATTCTTGCAATAACAAGAGCCACCTAGTCACTCGGCCATTATTTATAGGTTTATTCATGAGGAATCTAATGGCGGAATGATCGGTATGCATAAATACTTCATAACCTATAATGTAATGACGAAACTTGTTAATAGCATGAACAACTTCCAAGAATTCTTTCTCGGTAATTGTGTAGTTTAACTCGACAGGGGACAAGTTCTTACTTACGAAATAAATGGCATATGATTGCTCGTCCTCTTTCTGCCCTAATACCCCTCCTATTGTAGTGTCGGAGGCATCAGTGGATATATGAAATGGGAGAGTCCAATTGGGCCCTCTAAGAACTGGTGCCACAGACAGCTTAGCTTTCAGGGTTTCAAAGGCAGTTTGACACTACTCGGTCCAAACAAAATCAACATCTTTTATTAATAATCCAAACATAGGTGCAACAATCTTTGTAAAATTTTCAATAAACCGTCGGTAATATCCGACATGTCCAAGAAAGCATCTCACCTCTTTCTGAGTCTTGGGGGGTGAAATTCTGACGATGACCTCAATCTTTGCACGATCGACTTTTATCCCTTCAGATGAAACATGATGTCCTAGAACCACTCCTTCAGTTAACAACATTTTTCACTTTTCATGGCTTAGAGATAGGTTCATTTCCTGGCATCTGATGAGGACTTTTTCTAAATTGTCTAAGGCTTCCTGGTAAGTGTTGCCATAGACTGTGAAGTCATCCATGTAGACCTCCACACAATCATGAATAAGATCGTAAAATATCCCTAATACTACTCATTGAAATGTGGTAGGAGCATTACACAATCCAAATGGTAAGACCCTATAGGCATAGGTGCCCCAAGGACAAGTAAAGGTAGTCTTGTCCTGGTCCTCGGGTGCTATAAGAATCTAGTTATACCTGTTGTACCCATCTAGAAAGGAAAAATACTTATTTCTAGACAAGGTATCTAGAACTTGGTCAATGAAAGGGAGATGAAAGTAGTCTTTCAGAGTGGCTTTGTTGAGTTCTCTGAAATCAACACAAATTCTCCATTTCCCGGTCACTTTCTTTGGAACCACTACAAGATGGGATACCCACTTACTATCAGAGATGGGATAAATGAATCCGACATTTAATAACTTTTGGATCTCCTCCTTGACTATATCTTTAACTGTTGGGTTCATCCTTCTCTGGGGTTTCCTAACAGGTGTTACTTCCCCCTGGGTATATATGTAATGGATGCATGTGTCGGGGTGTATACCCTTCATGTCAGTGTATTTCCAGGAAAATGCTCATGATTGTTCTTTAAGGATATCTACTAACTATTTATGTTGGTCTGCATCTAGCCCAGAGTTTATATGTAAAAATTTCCCTGGACTAATCTCGTAGGGCATGGTGTAAGACATGGCAAACTCATCTATCTTGGAAATAAAATATGTCTAGGACAAAATGGATGGGTCTAATTGTTCTTGAAATTCTTCCCTATACATTTACTCAAATTGAGGGAAAGACTGTGGAAAATCCACACATGTGATAGCAGAAATAAATTGGTTTACCACATTTTTTGGTGTGTGCTCCTGAAGTGCCCATGCATGGTCACTTGGCAATACGGGTTCTTCCCAGTCCTTGCTTTCATATGGACATTCAAGCCACCATATATTCTCCATAATAGGTTGAGTTGGAGGGTAAATGGTGAGCTTCTGAATAGAGAGACCATTTGAGATGGTCATTTCCCCTTCTCTACAACCAATAAATGCATTGGTTGTGGCTAGCCAAGGTATTCCCAAAATGACGGGATGGCCTTTGGTAGGATCTTTTAAGTGAATGACAAGAAAATCTACGGGATACTCCCATGAGGCTAAAGTAACCATGACATCATCTAAAATTCCTTCAGGTATACCCCGAGTCTTATCTACTAATTTCAAAATGGTTGGGGTAGGCCGAAGAAGAGGTTGTAACAGTAATTGTTCCAAGGTAGTAGTGGTCATAACATTGATGGCTGCCCCTAGGTCTATGAGAGTATTTCCAATGGATACCTCATTAATAGTTATAGTCACTACGGGGTTTCCTGGGTTTCCATATTTTGCTAGTTTGGGTTGCTATGATATGTACTCAGAAAGTCCTCCTATCAAGTGTACTGTAGGGGGGTCCTTTTGCTTCCTACCTGGCTTCTTGATACACAATTATTTGACTACCTTGATGTATATTGGAATATATTTAATGGCTTGAAGGAGGGGAATCTTGACACAAATATTTTTCAATTCATTCAAAATGTCAAATTCTGGTCTAGTGGTAGGTTTCTCGATTACCAATCGGTCTGGATAAGGAGGGACCTTCGTAATTTGTGAAGGTTCATTTTGGGGAAGCTTGGGTTCTTGATTTTTTGGGATAATAAAATCTTCCCACCTAGTGTCATTCGTGGGTTGTTTGGTGGTTTCTTCTTCTTTTTCCTGGATGACAACTGAAGGTCTCTTCCTCTCTAGAACTTTTCTCGATCTTAGTTGAATTTCCTGTAATGGAACAGGAGTGATGACATATGTCGGGAAGGCCTGCATCTCAACATTCTGAAGAGGTTGAGGGGGCTTATTATTGGGATTTGACACTGGTTGTGCTAGTAATAGAGTTGGTCTTGGGGAACTTTCATTTTGATATTGTGGCGGTTGTTTTTGTGGGATAAGAGGTAAAGGTGGTGGAACAAAACTTGTTAGAAGTTGTGGAGTGTTCGGTGGGAACTTAGGATAGTGATGGTTAGACATAGGGATAGGTGGAGCTTGAGGGTTTCCTTGGTTATGTCCTCCTCTCCATCCTTGAAAGCAAGGATGGTGGTACTAAGTAGACCATTTTTTCCAACCTGGTGAGTTCCACTATTGTTGTTGTTGATAATAGGGTGGAACTTGAGACTGTAGATCCGGGTATGTGGGTTGATTCCTAGGCTTCCATGTCCTCCTAGGTGCATAAGAAGACTCCCTAGGATCTCCACTCCTATAGATGGCTAATAAACCGAGAAATGATGGACATTTTTCAGTCACATGGTCTTTTGTACAAAATCCACAAACCGAAATGTTATCTAATGGGCATTCACTTGAGGAATGATTCCTCCTGCATCTTGGGCAATATATGCTCATTGTTGCATTTTCCTCCTCCTGTTTCTTTTTTATTTTTAGGGTATCCAACTGGGAACCTATTGTGCTTAAGATATATGTCTTTAAGTTCTCTAAAAGGTTCCTTATATATGCTCTTGTGATACCACCTGAACTAATTGGTTTTAAGCTTCTATTGTAAGGGTCCCAAACATTCTTTCATGTTTTGGCTCTACTCCTTGAGTAATTTTTACACATTTCACGTATTTCAGCAAATGGTTTATGAGAGATGCCACCTGATGCCATCAGGTTAAGCATCTCTAGATATTCTTCTGAAATTCCCTTAAGGAAAATAGCCCTAATTGCATCCTCTAGGAGGTCATGGTATTTTGACTTCTAGGAGATATAACCAAATCTTTCCATATAATCTTCGAGGGTCTTGTCTTCTAATTGTTGGATTTTAAAGATGTCATTACGAGACTCTTTGGTCTTGCAGTAGTCTTGGTACTTCTTAAGAAAGATGTCTTTCATGGCTTCCCAAGACCTAATACTGGATTCTCCCAACCCAATGAACCATCTTAGTGCAGAGTCTTTGAGGGTGGCAGGAAAGAGTTTTAGTTTATGGGCATCTTGTATGTAGTTGTAGCTCCTACACAAGATGTCAAATTCAAATAGGAAGGTGTATGGATCTCCACTATTTTTACCGTAAAATGTAGGCAGTGCTGAGAGAGGAATATTCTTCATGTTGACATTTGGAGTGGTGTCCAAAATCGGAAACCCGAAGGTAGTTTCGGTTTGGTTTCCAATTTCTTCTTCCTCCCCATGTCTTACATTGTTATGGTCCTCCTAATCATCCATATTGGCTTGGTTTCCAAAAAGAGAGTACCTAGGTGGTTTTATCTTTGAAGAAAACAAGGTTTCCCTTTGATGGAAAGGTCTTCCTACAGATTGGATGTATGGGACTCTACTTGAGCCGGTTGAGACTATTGGTGACAAAAATTTTGTGTCATTTTGAGAGATAATCGCATTCGTTGAACTACCAAACAAAAGATTCACTTGTTCAAGGTCTATGATATCTTCAAAATTAGGATCTCCTGGTGGTGGTGTAAAAGAAAAGGTTGTATTGTTTGGTTCTACGGAAGGATCAAGTGGTCTTCCCTCCTGTCCTAATATGATTGATGCTTCAATTTCTTGTTCTATAGTGTTCCTTGTGTTAGTCTCTTCAGAGACTATTTTATCTCTTTAAGTTGAGCTAGCTCCTGTCTTTCGGTATTGGTTTGTGGATTTTATGAGTGGAACTTTCCTTCCCCCAAAGAGATTGGAAGGAACCTTGGTTGAAAGGCCTGATTTAGATTTGATGTATCTACCTTGTGAGTCTCTAGGCCTATTCATGAAAGAAAGCAAAAAATAAAAGCTACCATTGGGTTTCTAGGTCTATTCATGAAAGCAAACAAAAAGAAAAACTACCATTGGGTTTGCGGGACCCTGCTATAGCAGATGTGTAGGTTCTTACCTCTCGTCTTAAAGCTCCCCCGCCACCAAGCTAATGCTAAGGTCTAGGAATGATCTATCTCCTAACTACTTCTTACCTTGAGACAACTCCCCGACAATGGGGCCAAAAATGATGGATGTTATATATGCACTAAAAACACACTAAAAACCCTCAATTAAATTGTCAACCCAGGGTAAGTAAACTTAGAGTTGTAGAAAAATATATGCCAAAGGTAGAAGGGATGGTAGTAGTATAGTCTAACTAAGGAAGTGGCTATCTAAGGTCTAATATATTCAAGCAAACCTATCTAATGAGCCAACCCTACTAAGCAAATTGAAACTATGTAACCTAAGTACTTTTGGGCCAAGGTTCGATGGATAGTTCTAAGAAGACAAGTAAGAATCCTATGTAAAGCAAACTAGTTCATAACAATAAGCAAAAGCAACTATTAAGCATAACAATAAGCAAATAACAAAAGCAAACTACTTTAACTTGCCTACCTAAATTCAATGAGAAACTACCCTATGAAAGCAAGTAAATAAACAAGCCAACAACTATTCTATTAAAGCAAGTAAACAAGTAAGCAAAGACAACTAACTAACCTATTAAAGCAAATAGACAAGTAAGCAAAACAACTAGCTAACCTATTAAAGCAAATAGACAACTAACTACTCTAAGATAACTTCTACTGCAAGTAATCAAATTAAAACTTCTCATTGAACAACTATCTAGCCTAAGAGGCAAGTGGACTATATTCTTAATTCAAAACTTCAAAACTATTTCTAATTCATGAAAGGAAATCTATTTAATTGAAAGCAAGAAGAACTACCAACTAATTCTTAATCTAAGATAAGCAAACTGCTCTTTAATCTGTCAAAGCATAAGACTATCTATCCTACAACAACAATAAAACTATCTTATAAACTATGAAAGCAAGAAACTATCTCTTCTGATCTACAAAAGCAAGAAACTATCTTTTTTGATCTATGAAAACAGGAAACTATCTTTTAACCTATGACAATTCAAATATAATGTTGGTGGTTGTGTGAATGTCTCTGGTGTCGTATGATATCTCGATGACACTTGACAACAAAGGATAATTCAAGTGGGATAAGCTCAATACTGATCTCAATAGCAAAGTGAAAGGTATGGATTAAACAATCCAATGAGAATTTAGCCATGACAAAAACAATCATCAATTACCCTGCATATTCATTTATTAACCATCAACAATATAACGAGATCATGATTATACTTCTACACTATGTAATCAAAATTCATACTTAAACTCAACTATTAACTAAGAAATACAATTGCAATTTAACTCTAGGAAAGAAATTACATAAAATGAAACTATGTTATATCTATTCTAACAATTCAAACTGCAATAAGAAAATGCTTAAGAACATAAACTAAGAAATGACATTAAAAAGTAAACTACCAAATGTATTAGCCAACAACTAAGTAAGCAAGATCTATATAAAACTTAAATAAGCAATCTGTCATTAAAAACTGAAATTAACTCTATCCATCCATCAAATCCTTGTCAAAGAAAACCCAAATTAAAACTTTGTTCTATTTTATTTAAAACTCGGTTTTAAATTTGATTCTAAAATCATAAATAAAGACATAATCTAATATCTAATTGCACATGGGTTTAGTCTAGGGATTTGCAAATCCGTTCCTAGCTACAAGATCAATGCATGCTAACACAATCTGTCATACTAACCTGCAAAAGAGAATCAAAGCAATTAAACTATAACAACAAATTAATTAACACAATGAAAATGCATGTACAGGAAATAAAGAGAACAACTAAACTATAAAATGCATAAACAAACTAAAGAACAGTTACCAGACTGCTGGTGGGCCCCCCAACAAGTCATGGTCACTTTCTAAAAGCACACCACGAACTCAACAAGATGAATACACCATAAAAACTCAAAAACACGATTTTTATATAATATGGCAATGTAAAATAGAAAAACAGAGTAAAATCGTGTTTCTCTCTATCACATGATGCTTCTAATGCTTAACAATCATCTGACCACCTCGATGGTATTTATAATGTTTACAGACCAAGTGGTCGACCACAAGAGGGTCAAACCACTTCTAAATTCGGCAATTCTCATTAAATGATGCCATAACTGCTAAAATAGAGCGAGCCAATAATTGCCCTCTTGAACAACTAAAACTGAGTTGTCAGAAGTTCATTAGCTGGAGGGGGCAAGCATGAACAAAACCCACGTTCCCGATTCTCCCATCACTGGCCGCCAATACCATAACCGCCAAGTCTCCCTCTATTTTTGCGCAAGACGTAGTGCCAGATCGAGTACCAGAAAAGTGGTGGAAGGAGTGTTGGACTGAGTGTCGGAAGAAGAAACGTGGTGAGTTTTCTCCCTGTAACACCAAAAAATGTGAATCGGATCCTTGGAAGCGTAAAAACATGATGAATTATACTCAATATAATCATTAAACATGAATCATACGTACCTAGGGTCGATCATACCGTTTTAGCATAAAATTCTTCAAAAAGGTCCTTCAAAACGTGAAAAACACATATGTACATTTGGCAAAAAGTGTCTAATAACTGTCATAAAGTGATCATATCTCAGGCCCAATAGGAATCCACCCTTCTTTTTTTTCATATCGACATCGTTAATAAACCCCAAGTATCCCAAATCCATGTACCCACGATCTCTGAGTTTTCCCACTTTGTTAGCCTCTGGCACAATTTTTAACACCATATCTAGTCGTCCCCCTAACTCTAGATCCCATTTTATGGTTGCTTCCAATCATCCCTCAACACACCAACCAAGGGAAGTCTTCAGTCCCATAGTGTCTTGACTTCATCCATGTTACCCATCAGTACCTGATATCACCCATTACTCAGTGGATTTTAAGAAGCTCTTTGCTTCTCGTCGTCGTGTCTCCCTTCCTGCCGACATCATCATAGTTTCCCGAAGGGCGGCAGTATCTTGACTCTCATTACCTTTTCAATGAGTCTCAGACGACACAGAGGGATTCATCGTCTCTTTCTGATTTCGTTGACCCCCATAACATTCGACTTCAACAAACTCTCATGTTAAGGTGGGTCTTACTATGCGACCATTTCAACTTTCCATACCAGTCGAAGACCTCTGAATTTGTTCGGCCATTAATGCCTACGATTCATAGACACCTCTTATCGTCGTATGTTACTCTCTTCAGAGAAATTTCACCATTAAGAACTGTCATCTTCCATTATCAACCAACCCCGAGGGCGCTGTAGTTATCTACACCATCATGCATCTTCAGTTACAGTCCCACATTTTGGTTTCATGACACGAGCATGGGGTATGCCCACCTCATTTGTATACAGATTTTATTTTTTCTTCCTAGAAAAAGGTTTGGTTCCCACAGTTTTCCCTCTCCCTCCATTCCACTCACCTCTTGAGAGGATTGGCATTGTATTTCTTCACCATTGTCACTTGCTATTGCATGAAGAGAAGAGCTCTTTATTAGGGAACTCAAGAGCCCTCCAAAGAAGGAAGAGGGGATTCATAAGTCCCTTCCTTTCTCGACGGTATTATCCTATCAATATATTGATCCATTGGTAGCTATATGATTGTCATTTTTTGTTTTTCATGGTTCTAGTTCTTGCAAGCTTATTTAACATTTATTTCTCTTTGTTTTTAGTTTTATTTCCTTGTTTCATGTGTATTTGTTTATCTAATGAACTCAAAAACCTTTGTCTTGTTTAGTTGACTTAACTAGGCAAGTAAGTGTTGTGTTTTTGCTCACCCATGTGACAAAAAAAACACAACACCTATATTCCAAGATTGATTAGACAAACTTAATCATGTGGGAATAAGCCCAAATGTAATCTTTGAAAGACTGGAGATTCAAATTGTTGCTAGATATCCTATGTGTGAATTGCATCGGGCCTTGAAACTCTCACGAGTAGGTGAGTAGCCCCGATAAGCATCGGGCCGACTCTATCTCCACGGGAAATGGGTTGCAAACCAGAGGAGATAGGGAACATCTACATCAAGAGTAGATGTGCCCCGACGTAGTCTTCGACGGACTGAAGAGTCAAGGTGCTTGAGGTGCAATTCCACATGTCTGGTAGCATTGAGTTGAATGCATTCACAGAGTGATCCTATGAGAGGATCACCATGAGGTTTGTGTGGCTCCGATGTGGTCATAATTCTTGTCGTCGGACAAGAACAACCTGAGGTGTTAGACACACGTGTTTGATAACATCGAGCTAAATGCATTCACAGAGTGATCCTATGAGAGGATCAACTATGAGGTGAATGTGGCTCCAATGAGGTCATGATTCTTGTGATGGGACAAGAATGACCTGAGGTTCTAGACACATGGTGGTGGAGATGGATCATCAATATACCTAAATGAGGCTCATGGATATTGTGACATTGTTTATGAAAGAAGAATACCAAGAACAAGAACGACGATATGTTTTGATGCCAGATTGCTACCAGATGATGTTGATATTGATGATGATACTCATGACTTCATCTATGATGATGCTACCTGTAGAATAGTCTGCAAGACTATGTGAGTCTTTCCCATGCCATGTGAATATGGATGAATTTGTTTGAGACCATTAATACCTCCCTAGATAAGAGGGAGTGTTGATATTATGGTAGCTACGGGAGTTATTAACCCCCATATGTAACCTTTGACTAGAATAGAATATTTTGGAAGCAAGAGAAACCCTAAATAAATGTGTGAAATCCCTAGAAGACATGTTGTCTCAACAAAATATATAATATTAAGGTATTATCCTCCAAGAAGACAAGTCGACTTCATGAGAAAAAGATAAACAAAAAATATAATTACTAGAAAGTCAGGTCGGCCTAGTCAGAAAAGTCACTGGACATATTAATATAAATAGAGGGCATCTTGGCTCATTTGTTCACTCACTCTCACTCGGGAAACCAGAAACAATGCACAAGTTTGGAGGAGGAGCAACAACAACTACAATTGTACAATTTTCTATTTTTCATTCTTTCTAGTACTTTCTCTTGCGTGCTACCCTTGGAGAAGGTGTGCTCTCTTGGTTATGGTGTGGCTTCCTAGAATAATTCTTTTTGTCAAAGGTTAAGGTGCTCAAGGGTGGCTTTGTGCCTATGGTTGGGTGACAATGGTGTAGCATTGTCTATGGTGAAACGATCACATCTACATTATTCTAACATAAACAACCTTGATCTTGCTTAGATTCCAGTATACTCATATCCAGAGAAGATCATGAACTGGAGAAATATTAGAGAACATCAAATCTCTTCTTCCTCGAGTAACCCTTGTATAGAAATATCTCCTTCTATTGTTCATAAAAGTAATGACGCTATAGATATGATTGATATACCCCTATATTCTCACTCTGTTTCAAAGTTCCCTCATAGACCTTTGATAGAACTCTAGAATTATCCTTTAGAATTCCCTCAAGAAGGAATTTCTTCCTTTAGACCTTTCTTGAAAGACCCGATTACCCCTCTTTCCTTTGAATCCAATAACCACATCCTGCAAAATCTCATGGTTGGATTGGGTCGAGGAAGATGTGAGGGAAATAAAACTCCACCTCCACCACCTTTAAACCCTCAAGTCGTTGCTAGATATGGCTCTTTAAATCTACCTCCAACTGTTCATGATCTCCCTGAGAATTACCTGAAAATTTTGCCTAAGTATGATGGGGAGAAAACCATTTATGTTGAAGAACATATGGGTGCTTTTCAATAATTCACTAATAAACTATTCATGAAGCTTGATGGTGTCTTTGTGAGGTTGTTTGTCCAAAATATGGAAGGGGGCGTTAGAAAAAGGTTTAGAGAGCTACATTTTTCCTCCATTGGTACCTAGCAAGCCCTGGAATCTGCCTTTATGAGACAATGGGGTCAAAAAAGAGATAATCTTTATTACCTAACTGAATTTGTCTCACTCAAGAAGAGATCTAATGAATTTTTTGTTGACTTCAATCGAAGATTCAACAAACTTTACAATAAAATCCCTAGTGGATATAAAACCTTCACAACCAACAACAAAAGTTACATATGCTGGATCATTTGATGTTGATTTTGCCATGGTGTTGGGGGAAAGGAGATACCCAACCTTGCTTGTCATGCAATATGATACAATAGATATCAAAGGAAACATGACTGCATTTGGAATTATGAAACAAAAAATTAATCGAGTAGAAAAGAAGAAAGCTAGAGAAGACTTTGGCACCTATGATCCGAATAAATATCCCCAAGAAGTGAGGATTGAAGAAATGTCTAGATTGATCAAGGAATTATCAAACAATATGCATAGATTTGATATTGAAAATAACGATGCAAACAAAGCTCCTCAGGAATAAGACATGATAAATCATAATCAGTTCAGAAGACCTTTCAATCCACAATTGATGAGAAGGGAAAGAAGAAATGAAGAGAAACCCATCCAACCCCAAACCAACAATGATAATAACCTTTTTGAAGAAGTGATGGATGAGAAGTATGTTGAATACCCAAAAGAAGTCCAGCTGCTCCAGGATGAAAATGATTATATCCACCTAACTTGAAATGATTATGAAAACTCATTGAATCCTAGGAAGCAAGTTCCAAAAAATTAGATAATCCATGAGGATTTTTCCTCGGTTCAATACATGATGTTAGTTGATGCATTAAATGATGAGATGCACAAGAATTATTATCTTAGGCCCAGGTAGAAAGTAGTTGTACCATACAATCATCCTCATCGTAAGAATCCCATTTCTAGTCAGCCTAAAGAAAAATCCAAAGAAATTTCAGATGTTGCAAATGTAGGTGAAGTTTTAGAACCTTTGGAAGGGGAAAGGGAACACGAATGAGTTAATAAGTTAGTTCCTTCTTTAAACATTGAGCATGAATTTTATAAAATAAAAATCCTTGTACATTTAGTTGAATTGGACAAGAATACTTCATATCATAAACAAATTGAGAAAGTCATGCAAGGAGGGGGGCCCAAAAATCCTCCTGATACTTCAAATCTCAAGGTGAGTTCCCTACCATTGTTTTCGAACCCCGCATAGATGAGAAAGAAGAATTTGTTGCACCCTTTTATGTGACCCTAAATGTTCATGATAAAATGTTGCACAACTGTATGCTTGATTCTGGAGCCTCACATAACATCATGCCCAAAGTAGTCATGGAAAATTTGGGAATAGAGATAACCATGCCATATCATGACCTATATTCCTTTGATTCTAGAAAGGTGAAGTGTGATGGTCTGATCAAAGACATGGTGGTCACCTTGGCCTAGCTATCCGTCAAAAGCATTATGATGGATGTGACAGTGGCTGATGTGCCTGCGAATTATGACATGGGTCTATACATACAAATTTGCCCCCCCCCCCAATCTTCAAATTTTCCACTTGCACATTGAATTTGTCTTGAATTACTCTGCGAAAATTGAGGTTTTTTGTCCAATTTTGCCTCAATTTGTCATGGGCTCCATGGTCGCTCTATAACTTCAACTTTCGGCCATCTACAAGCCCAAATCTGCTTGATTAAAGATTGAATTTTCTTATGTTTATTTTCTGGGCTCAATTCTTCCAAATTACTTGCAAAATTCCTTTAATTTCACTGCAATAACTTTATCAAATAGTTTGCAGATATATTCTCTCTGATATTCTGTCAAATAGTTTTCCTGCATAGTCTGTATTTCCAGTTCCACACTCTATTAATCAGCCCATATAGGCTCAGTGTCGAAACTGGAGCTCTGATACCACTTTGTAACGTACCCAACACCCAGCTGGGAAAACATTGCGTGTGGAAACTCATTTAAACTAAGATTTTCTACTTAATTAATTCATGTAGCTTACCAGCTACAAATCACACATAAATGTTACCATGTTGGTTGATACCATAGTTCTAAATGCATCTAGTAGCATATATTAAACATGAATGCAATTCTTCAAGACAACAACAAATGCACAACATTCACATACATCATTTACACAGCAGAATAATCATAAATAACTCAACAAAAATACTTATATGTTAACAGTTATCCAACTGGTTGCATACGAAGGATGAACCTCCCAGCCATAGGAACTACTGATCATTTTCTCTCATCAACAAACCACCCTCAAGCTAAGGCTATGAGTCCACAAGGATATCTGACCCACTAGTTGTCCACTCTCCACACATAGCCACCCAAACCCAAGTTCTATTCTCATAGCAGTTCCAAACCTCCAGCTTTCTCTTTTCCCCACAACATGCACTACTCAAGGAATGTACCTCCTTCATTGCTCACAATCCCTCATGTCGTACCATTCGTTTATCAAGGTCATTGGTGCATTCAGTTGGCTAGGAATTACTCAGTTGGGAACTTTAGGAACTCTCAGTTGCTTCATGATTTCTCATAGTAGCCTTCATAAGGCTCCGAGTCATTTCTTCCACAGAAAAATCATACCATGGGCTCACATCCCAATTTACAGGCACACATGCCTCTCTCTTAGCATAAAATCACAGCCAAACAATGGCTACCTTCGAGTATACCATGGTTTATCTTCTTCCCAACCCTCTGCTCCTCCTTTGCTGCCGCAAAAACTAGATGTAAAAAATGTTCTCTCTGCAAAGACGTGACTATCCAATAAATGCTCCCTTGGCAATACGAATTTCCCCTCCTTGCTTGTTTGCTTGACTTGACTTACACTTTTCCCAAAGATGATTTTACCTTAGCCCATACTCTCCAATAACTTTGGGATGTGACCACTCACACCCACCCTCTTACATGAGTTAAATGATTGGCTTCTCATACACTCAATCAACAAAATAGAATGTTATACATAATGATAATAATTCCAGAATGTGGGTTGGATTAATACCCCTCTCTCTCTTGTGGAATCATAGCCCCTCGTGATTCTTCATGCCTTTCGTATCACAACCAACGATTTCTATTTTTATTAGTTATTTCAATGCTCACAATATACCATTTGGCCTTCGGCCTCATTAAACCAATACAAGCTCTTCGCCCCAACTTATCGGCTTACCAACCTAAATCACATTTACAGAATTACATTATAATTCACAAGGATTAAAACTTGAGATGTTACAGGTTGCTTCCTAAATTCTTTATCTAATGAAAAAAATGTTTGGTTGCTTTCCAAATTCTTTTTTCATTTCCATTTTTCCTTTTCAACTCAACAATAATCAATTAACATTTATAATCAAAGTAATGATATAAACAACACTGATACAAACCTCAATCTAGGGTATGAACCATAATGCATACTCTCAAAACTTATAGTTTGTTTTCCATAAGCTTAATATGTTAGTGTACTCAAAGCAAATATAGAAAAAAAACCACTTTCAAAATCTCATATCATTTAATGGGGAGGATGATGACTCGTTACATTATTAATTAGAATTCAATCTTGTTACTTAAAATTGAATTAGGATCTCAGATACAATGCTATTAGAGGTGGAGGGGAGTTTGTAAACTTTGGCCTCTCACTCTCTCAGCTTAAAATTTGTTGAGATTTAAATTATGTGAAATTTATTAAAAAAATTAGATATTGAGAATTTTTTTAAATGTTTTGTGAATTTTGAGTATGGGAGAAGGTGGGAGATGTTACCTTTCCTCTCTAACACGACCTTGAGCATGGGGTGCAATGCTTGAATTTTCACTTCTTTTTTTTAGAATTTCACTAATCTATAAACTTTTTTTTTTTAAAATCTTGTGATTTTAAGATTAAAGCATATAAAAAATAAGTTACCACAAGAAAAAAAAAAAAATGTTTTGATAAGTGAATTTCACTAATTTTTCAACATTTTTTTAAAATCTTGTGATTTTAAGATTAGAGCATATAAAAAATAAATTACCACTCTCTTTATGTTAAAAATAGGAAAAAAAGTTTTGATTTTAAGATTAGAGCATATAAAAATTAAGTTAAGTTTTTATTTTAAGATTAAAGAATATAAAAAATAAGTTACCACTCCCTTCATGTTAAAAATAAGAAAAAAAGTTTTAATAAGTTGTTGAATTAAAAGATTTTTTTTTATTTATTTTTTTTTAAATCTAATTAAATTTTAAAAAATTTTAAAAAAATTTTAAAATTAATTTTTTTTACATGTATCCAGTTTGAGCCACACCAACTCTAAACATGGTTGGACTTTAACATCAAGGAGTGTTGTAACAACATACTCTGTCATCGATTGTCCTACACCTGGGAGGCAACGTTCTTTTAGGGGTAGTTCCTCTCGCCCTTTCATTGTCTGTCCATATCCATTGGCAACCCACCACCTGTTTTTATCTACCACATGTTTTTCCCACTCCACTGCCTCAGTGCCTGTTGTTGCCTTCACCGATACGCTATAGCCTTGTTGCTGCAGGTGACGTTGTAAGGCTGTACAGAGATGGATCCATCGAGCGCTGCAATGGCGTTCCAGTCCCTTGCTCTCAGGGTGCCTTCGTCGATGGCGTCGCTTCCATGGATATAACACTCGACGACACCACCAACGTATGGGCGCGTATTTTCCTTCTCGATTACGCCTCTCGATACAACAGACGAGCTAAAAAGAATTCGGAATTCATTTGAGCTCATCATAAAGGTAACAGTCTCCAAAAACCATATCTTAGATCTGCAAGATTGGGTTGCTGATAGATTATCCTTGAAACTTCTAGATAAATCCAATTTTGAAGGGCGAACAGAGAGGTTGCACTCTTATTTAAAGAATAGAAAATTTCTTCTTATGTTGGATGATATGTGGGCAGACGATATGTGGACGAGTGAAGAGCTTCAAAACCTAGGAGTGTCGGTCAATGATGCAGGTTTTAAAATTGTTTTGACGACTCGGGATAAAGAAGTCTATGCAAGAATGAATGTGCAAGAGACAATAACAATGGCTCTCACAGCACACAAACCTGGAGCGTTGTTTCTTGGCTGGAGATAGCGTGGGGGGGAATATAGCTTACAACTTGCTTTCGAACATGTGAGGATGCTAGATTTGATGTCGATGGTCCCGCTCTCATTTATGTTGGGAAAGAAGGAGAAGTTGTTCGATGGCCAAAGTCCCATTCCTATTACTGATGAAGCAGCGCCTGAACTCCTTTCTCACAAGAAGAAGAAGAAGCAACAGGTCGAGGCCTCTGCTTCTCCCGAGCAACCAGAAAATCACGTCTCTGTCGACACACAACAACTGAAAGAGAAGAAGAAAAAGAAGGAGGAGGAGGAGGAGGAGGAAGAGGAGATCATCGATGGCAGCAACGTAGAGGAGGTTGCGAATGGAATCGAAAACAAGGATAAGAAGGAAAAGAAAAAGGAGCAGAAACAGAGTAAGGATAGTGAAGTGAGAGTTTCTGGGAATGGAAGTGAAGATGCAAAGTACAGAACGTTGCAGACGTTCGAGGAGGTCGGGCTTCCAGAGAATGTGTTACTGTGTTGTAAAAACTTTAAAAAACCATCACCCATTCAGGCACATGCCTGGCCCTTCCTTCTCGATGGCAGAGACTTCATTGGCATAACGGCCACTAGATCAGGTACACCCCTCTTCACCCTCTGTTTTTTTGTTTGTTTTTGTTTTAGGTTTGAAATCTCTGTGAAATTTTATTTTCTTGCGGGACAAAGTTGGTTGTACTTTCATCTCGTATCTAGTGTTCTTTTAATTTCTTTCAGTATATGTTTATTAGCATTTTCCCCATGCTTTTTTAATCCAGATATTTTTTTGAGTTGGCGAAGTGCAGGGCCAAATAATGTAACTTTGTGCTTATCATGCACCCATATTCTCACTGTGGTTTGGGATGTCTGCACCACATGCTTATGAATTTTCCATCAATCCAGTCTATCTGCATAGGTTTTTGCTCATAACAGTCTCTGTGACCTAGGGCACTCTCTTGATCCCCTTGCCCAAAAGGATGGGGCGAATGTTATTACTGCAGGGCCTACGGTTAGTCAAACTCGAGAAGGCAGGCCTTGTCGATATAGGTAGGTGGGTGTATGGGAAGACTAAATTCTTATTTTTTCATGTTAAAAATAAGAAAAAAATGTTTTGATAAGTGAATTTCACTAATTTTTCAACATTTTTTTAAAATCTTGTGATTTTAAGATTAGAGCATATAAAAAATAAGTTACCACTTCCTTCATGTTAAAAATAAGAAAACAAGTTTTAATAAGTTGTTGAATTAAGAGATTTATTTTTTTTTAATTTTTTAAAATCTAATTAAATTTTGTAATTTTTTTTTAATTTCTTAAAATTAAAAAAATTTCACATGCACTCGCCATGATCCAACCTTACACATGGCTAGACTTTAACATCAGAGAATGCCTTAACAACATACTCCGTCACCAATTATCCTACACATAAGAGACAAAAAAATTCTAAAATATAATTATCATTAAAAAATTACAATATAACAAGAAAAAAGATAATAAATAAAAAATTGAACTTTACCAACCTATTAAAAGAAAAATAATTCCATTATATTATATATGTAAAATATGAAATACTAAGTACATAATATAATGTAATTGATATTGGTTTAATAAACTATTAAA
>SNQJ01S0005137.1:129736-146008 GCA_010110895.2 Picea sitchensis | reverse complement strand
TAATCAATGAAATATCACAGTGAATAAATCAACCCAAATAGCACACTCCCTGACTCAATCCAGAGTCCAATGGGGTTCTACCGATGCCGCTGCATCCTCAAGGTCCAAAACCCTACACACTCGATAAACTAAGTCAATAGCACTTGTCTACATCAAATAATAAAACGTCACGTCGTCTATCAATCACATCATAATCAAGCATAAATGGTTTAACATCATAAAAGTCCAGATCACTTGCGAGCAAGTGTCCTCAAATAATAAGTTTTCTCAGTGCGCCAGAGCGGGATGTTACATCAATTAACATAGTGGACAATGTAGGGAAATTCTTTCCCTGATAGTCATTTTTCTAATATTTTCGTTATGTCAACTTTCTTAGTAGAGTGGAAGACTATTTCAAACCATTTCATTTCTCGTAGGCTTGGTTCTATCCGAACCACTATCTATGAAAACATCAATTTACCAACACACAGTGTTAATAGTGTTAATTTATCCTACATGATGAGCCAGAAGCTCGTGAAATATTCCATATTGTCGAGGGAAGAGGCACATGTTGGGTGCAAGGGTGCCTCTACGAAGGTTTCAAATGTTATATTCAAGATTTCTAGACTTACTTCAGATTTGATGGAGAAAAGGGATATTGTGTTTGCACTTGCAACAATATTTGATGAAGAGTAAGAGGCTTAAAGTTCAATGGAAATGATGTTTCCATCTGGGAGATGGAGCACGTGTTGATATGTTACTTTTTCCTTAAAAAACGCCCTCGACCAAAGGCGTAATGATTTGATATGATAACTTTAGTGTTAAATTTTATAAAGTTATATTCTTAATATCTAAGACATATATGATTATAATGAAAATAGTAAATATAAATTTAAAATATATATGATTATAACGAAAATCATATATGATTATAATAAAAATGATAAATATACATTTAAAAATAATAAAGTAATGATTATAAAATTGGATAAGTTGTCAATTAATTTGGCTTTTTATAAAAAAATTATATTTATTTATGCTTTTATTATTTTTAATATTTAAAATAAACTTTTATAGTTTTTTATTTATTGTTTGTTAAATTTTAATTATGTTTCATACATTAATTAATAACAACAACATTACCAACGACTTCGCCCATTTTTTTATGATTCATCTTGGTTAAGAAATTATAATATATAAACCTTATATGCTCCTTCAAATTTGCGTGATGGTCGGTACAACACATAAGTGAAAAAAGAAAATCACACTAAAAATATATAAACTAACTAATGTTATCTAAATTAACTGGCCAACGATAATGGGCACATAGTGGGAAAGGTCCATTTGTTGTGCTCTTAAAAGTAAACACACCTCTTAAAAGTAAACACACCTCATAGAAAGTAGCCAAATCTAGCTTTAATGTGTAAAGAAACAACACGTCGCGTGTCATTTGGCTATAGGCCACGGACAAACGACGAAGGTCCGAGGGGAACCTCCCCTATATAAATGCCTTCGGTGTAATAAATTTTATGCAAAATAGTGATGTGACTTATGATATGACCACTTTCATACTTTTCATAAAAGGGTTTTAAATGCTAAAAAGGTCATTTTCAAGTTATAAAAAGAACCCATGATTCTTTTCTTTTCACCATTCTTATTCTAGAATTTGTCATAAGCACTGAGAACCAACATGGGGAACCCTCTCCACATACTCGATTGTATGAATCCACATCTAAAGAAACCAATCAGCTCTTTCCAAGTAGGTTCCTCTCAAGAATGTAGCTTTATTTGAATTTATTGCTAGCTTTTCCATGTATAAAAAAATGAATCAAACATGAAAGGTATCAATCGACCAATAATTGCATGTCATTTCTACCCTAATATTGATCTCCTTTTCATTATTATCAATAATACACATAACTTAATGAAAAGGGATCTTTCTTAACCACAAAAAAACAAAAAAAATCTCACTCTGTGCTAACTAAACCCCTCATCTTACATCCTGGATTGAGGTTTGATGGTGGAACTATCACCACATAACATTTAACCAGTTGCATGGAAAACCCTATCCATCATTTCCCTTCCTTATCTATTCTCAAACATATTGGCTAGGGCACCACTTTTGTGAATATGATGTGCACCCTAGCCCACTTTGAGGGGAAAATAAACCCCATCATGAATGATAAAATGTAGGCACCAAAACATAGGATTTTGGTTCAGACATAAAAAAGAGATCATAAGTTGGAATTCTCGGTGTGGCATGAAAAATGGTTGTCATCAGTTTACCAGGCACTAAGCTTTATCAATCACACTTTCCTAATGAAGTTCTCTTAAAATCACAACAAGATCTTCTCTTTTTCCTTCCTCTCGATTCCTCTCAATGCATAAAGATGTTTCTTCCTTGGGGTATTTTCAAGTAGTTTGTCACGATTTCATCACATAAACCTATCCAAAAAATGGCTACCCATAGAAGATAAGATGATTGTTTCTTGATAATTGTTGTTATAGCCTTAAATTCCAGCCTACGGGGCCAAAAGGGAATCCAATAGAAGATGAAATCCAAGACACAACTCCAACTTAAGATTTAGGTCACTTTTAAAGGGTGTCACTTGTCATGCATAGGACAACAAGTGACACATCGTTGGTTAGCTATAGTGCAACCCACAACACCCTCTCTAACCTTCTAGATATGTGGAGTTTTGAAGAGGTAAGTGAAGGATGAGTTGGTGTTGGAAAGTTGGTTTTCATTGATGTTAACCCTATAAGAAGCCCGAGAAGCCCCTAGAAGTAATGGATGATGTCAACCCTAGAAGAAGTCTAGAAGGGATGGGTGTATTTGAAGAATTCTCCAAAGTGGTCCCCTAATGGAATATATTTAAGCATGGCCCTCATGAAAATATGCTTTGAAGAAGTCTACAAGAATCCATCAAAATATTCCTAAGTGGTTAGGAAGCCCCAAAGGTGTGGTCATGAAGCCCGAAGTTGATTGAAAAAAAAGAGAGTATAAAGGACATTGTGATTGCATACAAAAAATCCATAGATTGATAGTCCTCATCATGTAATTTCCAATGCTAGGTGGCATGCCATGTGGTTCCTCATGGTTGAGAAGTTATTCCCTCTTAAATATGAAAGCCCTGAAGTATGGTCAAAGAAGTTACAAGTTGGCCCTAAAGTCAAGTAAAGGAGGTACTTGGAAAAGTATAAATAAACATTAGGAACCTCTCATTTTTATTATTCAATCTTGTGATCGCTTAGCACAATATTGGCAGTGAATTTCAGAGGGAAGATGAAGTGAAGAAGGGAGAAATTCCAAGGGAATATGAAGTCTTGTGATGATGTGTTCGAAGGTATGTTTTTTAAAGGTCATGTTACCATTTTTACTATAATGTTTTTTATAGAATGACTAAGATAGTGAAACTCGAAGGTTGTTGATAAGACATATCAAGGTACCAGTGGTAAAACTTTCAACTTTTGGGTCGCTGTACTTTTGGAGATACACTCTGTGGAAGATAGGGTTTTTGACTAGTCCGTAATTAGTCTCAAACATGTGTTCTGGGTAAAACACTCATAACTTATTCATGGAGGATCCAAATTCTATGAGACTAATTGCATTGAAAATATTATAGTTGTTAGTATTATTTTTTTGAATTTCGGAATCAAATATCAAATATTGAGCACATGGCATGTTGTACAAGTTCTCTCTCCACAATAGGCCAAAATTCAGGAAAGTTTTCCATTTTTGCCATAACTTTTTTTCTAAGTTTCAAACCATGAAATTTTGAGGAGATGGAAGAAAGATCTCATAGTATTTGTGGTTAAAATTTTAGACATTGGCTCACAAAAAAATTGAATATATGCTCTGTGGAAGTCAGAGTTCCTGAATGGTCCTAAAATGTGTTTCAAACAAGTCATCTTGGAATTTTTGCTATAAATTCTTTTCTGGGACTTTACATACTATGAAATTTTCAGAGGTCTAACAATGCATATAGAAGTACCTTAGATAGAAATTTTAGAATCATAAATGGAAAAGAGCTCGTGGTAAATCTTACAAGTTTGCATATTTGAGGTACAATTCTGAGCAGCTTTGTATGCAGATTTAAGAAGTGTTGTTGGGGTTTATATGTGGACCCAGTTTGATGATTCTAAAGTTGAGTAATGTTTGATGAGAATATATCTTATGCACCAAGTTGTTACATTATTAAAGGTATGTCTTTATGTATGTTGTGAGGGTTAAATCTTGATGATTATGGTATATGCTTGAGGCATATCTTGAAGAGTCTTTGGCACATGGTTAAAGAAATATGTTGGTGATATTGGGCATATGAATTGAGGTATATCTTTGGTAAATGGTTTATGGTTCATCATGGATGTTATGGCACATGTTTGAGGCATATTTTGGCACATGGTTTGAGGCATATATTGGTGATGTTGGACATATGTTTTGAGAGATGTTCTTGGTGATCTTGGCATATGGTTTATGTGAATGGATCTAGTTTTGATGATGATGATGTATCAATATTGGTGACATTATCAGTGACAGGTTGATTATCCTTGATAGTGATAGGTTGATCATCAGTGACAGGTTGATTATCCTTGATAGTGATAGGTTGATCATCAGTGACAGGTTGTTTATTAGCGACAGGTTGTTTATCAGTGATAGGTTGAGTCTCCATTTATATTTTAGAGCAGTAGGGTGGTGCAAGGTAGGAGATCAAACTCTCCTTCAGGTTGGTGCCTATAAACTAGGGGTTTGTATCCTCCTTCAAGTTGGAGGATACAAACCTCTCATTTTTATTATTCAATATTGTGATCTCTTAGCACAATATTGGCAGTGAATTTCATAGGGAAGATGAAGTGAAGAAGGGAAAATTTCCAAGGGAAGATGAAGTCTTGTGATGATGTGTTCTAAGGTATGTTTTTTAAAGGTCATCTTACCATTTTGGTTATAATTTTTTTTATAGAATGATTCAGATAGTGAAACTTGAAGGTTGTTGATAAGACATATCAAGGTACCTGTGGTAAAACTTTCAGCCTTTGGATTGTTGTAATTTTGGAGATACACTCTGTGGAAGATATGTTTTTTTACTAGTCCTTAATTAGTCTCAAACATGTGTTCTGGGTAAAACACTCATAATGTATTCATGGAGGATCCAAATTATATGAGACAAATTGCATTGGAAATATTACAGTCATTAGTATTATTTTTGTGAATTTCATAATCAAATATCAAATATTGAGCACATGGCGTGTTGTACAAGTTCTCTCTCCAAAATAGGCCAAAATTCAGGAAAGTTTTCCATTTCCGTCGTAACTTTTTTCTGAGAAGTTTCAAACCATGAAATTTTGAGGAGATGGAAGTAAGATCTCATTGTATCTGTGGTTAAAATTTTAGACATTGGTTCACAAAAAATTCAAATATATGCTCTGTGGAAGTCAGAGTTCCTGAATGGTCCTAAAATATGTTTCAAACAAGTCAGCTTGGAATTTTTGCTATAACTTCTTTTCTGGGACTTTACATACTGTGAAATTTTTAGAGGTCTGATAATACATATAGAAGTACCTCAGATAGAAATTTTAGAATCAGAAATGGAAAATTGAGCTCGTGGTAAATCTTACAAGTTTGGATATTTGAGGTACAATTCTGAGCAACTTTGTATGCAGATTTAAGAAGTGTTGTTGGGGTTTATATGTGGACCCAATTTGAAGATGCTAAATTTGAGGAATGTTTGATGAGGAGATTTTTTATGCACCAATTTGTTACATGATTAAAGGTATGTCATTATGTATGTTTTGAGGGTTAAATCTTGATGATTATGGTATATGCTTGAGGCATATCTTGAAGAGTCTTTGGCACATGGATAGAGACATATGTTGGTGATATTGGGCATATGATTTGAGGTATATCTTTGGTAAATGGTTTATGGTTTATCATGGATGTTATAACACATGTTTGAGGCATATTTTGGCACATGCTTGGTACATGGTTTGAGGCATATATTGGTGATGTTGGACATATGTTTTGAGAGATGTTTTTGGTGATCTTGGAATATGGTTTATGTGAATGGATCTAGTTTTAATTATGATGATGTATCAGTGTCGCTGACATTATCAGTGATAGGTTGATTATCATTTACAGTGACAGGTTGATTATCGGTGGCAGGTTGAGTCTCCATTTATATTTTAGAGCAGCAGGGTGGTGCAAGGCAGGAGATCAAACTCTCCTTTAGGTTGGTGCCTGTAAACTAGGGGTTTGTATCCTCCTTCCAGTTGGAGATGGAGAATATAGGGAGTTGGAGATTCCTTCAGGTTGGAGTTTGTAAATCAAGGGATTGGAACCTCCTTCCAATTGGAGTTAGTAAATTAGGGAGTTGGATCTTTTTCCAGGTTGGTTCCTATAAATCACAGGGTTGGTGCCTCCTTCTAGCTGGTGCTGGAGAATCTTGGAAATTAGTGCTTCCTATGAATGTAATCTTTTGATATATAAGAAATCATTCTGTGGTTTTCTCCCATTTGGGTTTCCACATAAAATTTTGGTGTATTGTGTATATGTGGTTATATGTTATGCATTGTTGAATGACATTATTCATGATATATTAAATGCAATCAGAAGTGATAAATTGTTGATAAGTTGATGAGTACATGTTCTGATACAATGTGGAAAAAAGTTCTCAATATTGATTCACCCCCCCCTAACTCAAAGGTTGAAAACTCAGACCCAAAGTGAACAAAATCTATCCAGCAGTGATATGACAAGAAATACAAAGGAAAAAGAGTAATGTAAGAAGAAAAAAATACTTCAACCCTTAGAGGGAAGATGTATCCCCAGTGGAGTCGCCAATTCTGTTACAAGGGAAAAACTCTCTATGGCTAAGGGTAAACCACAATAGACAGGTATGAATGAAGAAATCAACTCATTTCCAACATGTGCTATATAAACTAATGTGCAATACGAGGAAAAAACCTACCTTGATCCAATCATTTGATGTCGTTCCACTGTTAATCACTTTGACCCAAAGCTTTACACCTGCAAGAAGTTCTCAACAAACAAGCGATGCAAGTATATAGTGGAAATATATAAAATGAGTTAGCACATCAGATAGCACAATCCATTAATAAACATTACAAACATGCCCATGGATAATAATCATATATTTGCAAGATATCGATAGGATGGGAAAGGATTATTTCTATTAATAATTGATCAACAGAAGTATCAACATTACAGACTTCCGTGTCGGCACAGTTCAAAACCAAGAAATCTAGTTCCTTCCAACTAGGTCTCCACCACCAAAGGCAAGCTCATAGCAAAGAGGTAATGAGGTCCTCTCGACAATAATGAAATATCTTGGGGGATGAACACTGTGTTCAGACTTGAGCGACAAAGGGATGCAGACTCAATATGAAGTAATTTCTCCAGAGTAACTTTGCTCTCAAAGTTGAATGCTTTTCTCCTCTTTTTCCATAGCTTGAAATTGTTCTCTTATAGCCTCCAGAATGCAACTGAAGGGCTGATTCGGAACGTTTCCAGTATATGGAAGGCCAAAGATCAGATATTTTTTTTCGTGACATGGAAACCTGACCTCATTTTGTATTTTTTGGCACAAATCCCAATATACGTGAGCTGTAGTGGAGCAACAAGTGTATACGCATCTTACAAAGCAGTTAGGGAGCATATATGTGGAAAATATATATATTTTGGCTCTGGATTTATCAAAAAGGGGTTGATAAGTATGCATAGGGAAATGGAAAAAGACCCTCTGTGAAAGATAGCAATGGTGAGGTAGATCTTGCTATAACATACGACTTTGTTGTATCTACTGTGAACTCTGTGATAAATCCCACAAAAATGTTGTCTAAGAAGAAATCTACTGCACGAGTAAACTTATTATCAACTCGTTGTAGCTACGCGGTCTCTTTAGGATTCTATTCTAGCTGTCTAATCCGATTTGTAGGATGATTGTCTTTCAATATTTTGATCCACTCCTGCAATATGTGTGGGAACTCATAGAAAATACTTCATGGAAGTCGGTGAATATGTACTAGTCCATATATTTGCACGGTGTTAGCTTCAGGTTTCTGTTATGTTTTTGCGCAAACTCTAGCTCTTTTGTATTCAACCAGATTTCTATCTCTTCCTTCGTGGGATTCCACGATCTCAACATCCCCTTTCATATTTGCATTCTTCTTCCTTCTTATCGTTTGATCTCATATTATTTTGACACGTCTTCCACAAATATCATATGTTCAATCCCATTGCCTTCCAATCATCTGACAACATAACCATTTGTTGGTTTATTTCCCTTTATCTATCTACTCTTATTGGTCTTGTGGGATTTTGATTATGATTCTCATTGACCATTACAAATTGACCCTGGTTCATAACTAAGAAAATTCCCAACAAAATCCCTTAAAGACTATCAACCCTTTTGGTAACCCAGAAGGAAGCGCAATACACAGAGTGCCCTGCGCAGTCTCACCCGAGATAACTCTATGGGTGGCTGAAATACTCAAGTGTTTGCAACCTGGGATTGAGTGAGATCTGTGCTTGTGTGTCGTAACCTTTATTCAGTTCATTAACATCTAGTTGTACTATTCATTATATGTATGCATATAAAATACCATATCTATTTAATTACTTCATTCATTCAACATTCATCAACTAATCAGATCCAAAAACACATTCATTCAGTCACATAATATAGTGTTACAGTGGTTCACCCCCTCCTGGCATATGTCTACAAAGATCTGGCTCTCAATATTTTATTATAGTTTAGAAAAGTATCACGCCGCGTGTGGTTATAGTCTTAGTCCCTCCTCTCTCCCACAAGCTCCTCAATCCCTATGAGGCTGACTAGGTCGCACCAGTCTCCTCATCCTATGATCTAACCCTCGGGATCGAGTCGCTCATGCCTTCTCTAGCTCACCAACTTAATGACTTATATAGTCCTTATAATTCCCTTCCTCGCTGTCCCTCTTTGTGTCTCGTCTGTCTTTCTCTCTATCTAGATATCTAGCTCTATGTATATATCGCTTCTCCCTTAAGTACCACTTATTTATATATTTGTCTCACCAGCCATTACAATTTATTACAAAAACCCTAACCCTAGCATCGTTAGGTCTTCCATGCATGCACACATGTTGCTTTTCCTTCCAGCTATCTTTTTCCTCTTGCATGTTTTTGTTCCAAAAATAACATTTCTTCTTGATTCGGCCTGCATCCAACACAAGCTAAAGAAAGGTTCTGAAGAAGTCCAACAAATTATCATAAATCTAAAGGTTCAACTAGAAGAAGCCAAAGTGATTGAAGAAACTCTCAAAAATCAGTTGGAAGAAAAGCATAAAATAAATGAGTGTTTGGAAGATGAAATAGTATCACAAAGAAAGGAAGTAGAGAAGAGGGATGAGATTTTTACAAATCATCTTAAGGAAATATATGAGTAATTAAACAAGATTGAAGTAGAATTTAGTCAACAAAAAGAACACTTGAAGAAGAAATCATCTCCTTGAAAACCCAACTTGAAGAAGCAAAGAGATTGGAAGAAGTAATGAAGATCCAAATGATGAACAAAGAAGAATATTGTGAGAAGCTTGAAGAAAAAATCATCACATTAAAGGCTGAAGTTGTCAAGATCAACAAGATTATTGAAGAGAGAGGAAGCTCCACACCACCAGTAAAGAAAGTTGAAGATAAATTTTACAGGTTGGTGGAAAGGAGGAATGAAGAGAAGGGTAAGAGTCATGCAGAAGTCATAAGAGTCCCTCTCAAGAAGGAAGAATGCAATCCATCAAAGGAAAACATTCCAGAAATGGAGAAGACTCAAGAATAATATTACAGAAGAGATGGATATCCAAGAAGACTTTTTACTTCCTATCATCAAAGAAGCTTCAATCATTGTGAAGGAAACAAAATAAGATAATATCGTGATCAGGTAAGGCATGAATTCAAAAGAACTACATCACAAAGAGATCATTTACTTCCAAGCATCAAATTTTATTTCCTGGTTATTGTTTTCACTTGTAATAACTTTGGACATAAAGTTGTAGATTGTAGAGCATATAAAATAAATGTTCAAGCAAGAGATGTTTATGTCTCCCCCCTACAATATTGAATTTTATAAATGTGACAACTATGGGCACATAGCTCGTGACTATAGAAGCATGATGAATCCTTCCATGAAGGAAAACACTGATATCATGTATAATAAGGTTTGGAGAAGAAAGAAAGAACAAGAAGAGTAGGTAAATGCAAAACTCCCAGAGATCATACTCATAGGATTTACAGAGTTGTGAGATAATCATGAATATACAAGAAAAGCGGAAGATGCTAGAATTCAGAATGATGATCTTGTAGTAGAGAAAGATTATATATTGTTCTAGGCCATTTGGCTTGGAGATTCCCAATAAATGTGAATATTGAAGAGGGGGAGTCTAAGAAGAAGTTACAGATTAGAGAACTATATTTCGAGCAGTCTGAAGCATTTGTTTGCATATTTTGGGAAGGTAGATTCAAAATGACCTGATGGACATATTGGTTAAGAAACAATTTTTTAGAACACATCCCCATGCAGGTATGCAAAAGTCAGTTGGAAGTTACGAAGAATATCATTGCACATTTTTAGGCAGAGACTCGTGATGGTATAGAAGATTTCAAGCATTTATTTAAACAAGGATATATTGCAAACTTGTAGAAGTTTGATTTGAATATAGGCTAGACCAATGGATATATTTTATTCATCATAAGAAGTAGGATTTTGTAGTGATTAGTTGCAGCAGATTCAAAGAAGTCTTCAGAATAGTAAAGTGACTTATGGGTCGACATCGTGTGCAATTGAGTANTTGATTTGAATATAGGCTAGACCAATGGATATATTTTATTCATCATAAGAAGTAGGATTTTGTAGTGATTAGTTGCAGCAGATTCAAAGAAGTCTTCAGAATAGTAAAGTGACTTATGGGTCGACATCGTGTGCAATTGAGTAACAGAGTCATGGACAATTTCGTGACATATGGACAAAGATATGTGGTGGGTATAGAATATAATACTTGATGTGAACTGAAGAAGATCCATGATAGTGGATGCAAGCATGAGCTCAAGAGGAATTACAAAAAGACTTGTTGGAATTATCATCAAGAGGAATCTTTAGTAAAGCATATGACTCAAGAAGAGAAGCATATTAATAGGTGGAACCAACTAGTCACAGAAAGGTAAGCCATGAAAGGCACTACAAGATAGGAGAAGATAAACCATTAGGAGGAGTTATACTGTCAAGGGAAAATTGTTGAATGAGTATGTCGTTAATGTCATCTCAATGAAGACAATGCAATCTATGAAGACTTGAAGTCAAACATGAATTATTTTAATATACATCGATGATTGCAATAACATGAAGCACCAATGGACAATGAGAACTATAAGAGAGGAAATAAAGCATATACAACAAGCCCCACATTGATCTACATGGAATCTTACATTAGAAGATAGGGGGAGAGAAATCATCAGAGCGATTTACCCTTAATTTCAAAGGGGGAGAGAAATAACAAAAGAAGGAAATAAAGATAAAGAAGCATGAAGAGACGGGGAGCGATATTGTTAAAAGAAAGTGTATTGTTAGAGGGAATTACCCTTTGCCATTGATGTCAAAGAGGGAGGGAAAAATCATAGTGCATGAAGACAGGGGGAGAAATGGTCACAGGTGGAGTATGAGTGTTTCCATCAATGCCAAAGGGGGAGATTGTTGGAAAGTTGGTTGTCATTGATGTCAACCCTAGAAGAAGCCCCAAAATCCCCTAGAAGTAATGGGTGATGTCAACCCAAGAAGAAGTCTAGAAGTGATGGGTGTATTTGAAGAAGTCTCCAAATTTTTCCCCTTATGGAATAAATTTAAGCATGGCCCTCATTGGAATACGCTTTGAATAAGTCTACAAGAATCTCTTGAAATATGGCTAAGTAGTTAGGAAGCCCCGAAGGTGTGGTCATGAAGCTCGAAGTTCGTTGAAAAAAAAGAGTATGAAGGACATTATAATTTCATACAAAACCTCCATACATTGATAGTTCTCATCATGTTGTTTCCATCAGTAGGTTTCATGCCACATGGTTCCTCATGGTTGAGAAGTTATGCCCTCTTAAATATGGAAACCCCGAAATATGGTCAAAGAAGTTAAAAGTTTTCCCTAAAGTCAACTAAAGGAGGTAGTTGGAAACATATAAATACACATTAATAACCTCTCATTTTTATCATTCAATCTTGTGATCTCTTAGGACAATCTTGGCAACAAATGTTAGAGGGAAGATGAAGTAAAGAAGGGCGAATTCCAAGGGAAGATGAAATAATGTGATGATGTGTTCTAAGGTATGTTTTTTAAAGGTCATCTTACCATTTCTACTATAATGTTTTTTCTAGAATGATTCAGAAAGAAAAAATTGGAGGTTGTTGAGAATACATATCAAGGTACCTGTGGTAAACATTTTAGCTTCTGGGTCATTGTAATTTTGGAGATACACTCTGTGGAGATAAGGTTTTTGACTAGTCTTGTAACTAGTCTCAAACAGGTGTCCTGGGTAAAACAGTCGTAACTTCTTCATAGAGGATTCAAATTCTATGAGACTAATTTAATTGGAAACAATACAATATTTAGTAATCTATGTGTGAGTTTCATAATTCGATATCAAATATAGTGTGTGCGGCATGTTGTACAAGTTCGCTCTCCAAAATAGGCCAAAATTGAGGAAGGTTTTCCATTTTCACTATAAATTTTGTTCTGAGAAGTTTCAAACTCGAAAATTTTGAGGAGATGGAAGAAAGATCTTAGAGTGTCTATGGTAAAAATTTCAAACATTGTCTCAAAACAATTTCAAAGATATGCTCTATGGAAGTCAGAGTTCATGAATGGTCCTGAAATATGTTTCAAACAAGTTAGCTTGRCATTTTTCCTATAGCTTCTTTTATGGGACTTTGCAGAATGTGAAATTTTCATAGATCTGACAATACATAGAAGAGTACCTAAGATATAAATTTTAGAATCAGAAATGGAAAATTGAGCTCGTGGTAAATCTTACAAGTTTGTTGATTTGAGGTACAATTATGAGAATCTTTGTATGCAGATTTAAGAAGTGTCGTTGKGGTTTATATGTGAATCCRGTTTCTAAGTGGACCCAATTTCATGATGCTTAAGTTKAGGAAGGTATGATGAGTAGATATCTTATGCACCGGGTTGTTACATTATTAAAGGTATGTCTTTATGTATGTTTTGAGGGTTAAAYYTTGATGATTATGGTATATGATTGAGGCATATCTTGGAGATTATTTGGCACATGGATAGAGACATATGTTGGTGATTTTGGGCATATKATTTGAGGTTTATMTTTGGTACATGCTTTATGATTTATCATGGATATTATGGCACATGTTTGAGTCATATTTTGGCACATGCTTGGTACATGGTTTGAGGCATATCTTGGTGATGTTGGGCATATGTTTTGAGAGATGTCTGTGGTGATCTTGGCATATGGTTTATGTGAATGGATCTGGTTTTGATGATGATGATGTATTAACATCAGTGACATTATCAATGAAAAAATGATTATCAGTGACAGGTTGATTATCAGTGACAATGACATGTTGATTATCAGTGATAGGTAGATTATCAACGACATTTTTAGTGACATGTTTAGTCTCCATTTATATTTCAGGGCAGCATCATGGTGCAAGGTAGGATATTGAACTCTCCTTCAAGTTGGTGTATGTAAAATAGGGGTTTGGAGCTGGAGAATACAGGGAGTTGGATCTTCCTTCAAGTTGGAGCTTGTAAATTAGGGGGTTGGAGCCTCCTCCCAGTTGGAGTTGGTAAATCAGAGAGTTGGAGCTTCCTTTAGGTTGGTGCCTTTAAATCAATGGGTTGGTTCCTCCTTCCAGTTGGTGTTGGATAATATTGGAAGTTGGTGCTTCCTATGAATGTAATCTTTATATATATAAGAAAACATTCCATGTTTTTCTCTCATTTTGGTTTCCACGTAAAATTATGGTGTATTGTGTATATGTGGTTATATGTTATGCATTATTGAATGACATTTTTCATGATATATTAAATTAAATCATTAGTGATAAATTGTTGATAAGTTGATGACTATATGTTCTGATTAAAAGTGGCAAAAAGTGTTCAATATTGATTCACCCCCCCTCTCTTAGTATTGGTGAATATTCCAACAGTTGGTTCTTTATGGCATGATCCTTGGAAATCATATCATTCAAGTATCCATTAGTCTTTAGAAGATCTATAAGGTCTCCCAAGCCTCTTCCAATTATCTATATAAAGAAGGAAAATATTGAGCATGGGGAGGAAGAAACATTTAGATATCTATGCTGCCAAAATTCAAAGGTGCTTCTCCATCTACATCATTTGCAATCAAGTTTCCTAGCTTAATTGAATATCTAAGGAGGATCAAGGAGAAAGGGGAAAAGGGGAATGAATCTACACTAAAAGGTATGGAATTTATGTATTTCCATTATTCAAACTAATAGATCATTGGTTTTCACCTATGGATGTTTTTTTATATGAAAAAATGTTCAGATCTGATTTGTTACATTATAGATCAGGTTAAATCCAAGATAGATATAGGATTCTAACACCAAGAAGAGTGGTATAAATATCATACCTTTTCTTGAAGGTTTTCCTTCGTATATATTGGCTGTTGTAGACCTGAATTTCCAGCTCTAGCCTCCACAACCTGCTTCTTGCACCCAAAAGACAAGTAGGTTCCCAATGCTCCTCCTTAGCCACTTGAGCTTCTCTCTATTTTTCCAGTATGACCACTCTCCAAATCTAGCTCTCCCATCTCCTTGATTTGGATTATTCTTATAGGATTTTAGAAGATATTAGAGAGAGGCTTCGTGACATGTGAATTAGGTGGTTACAAGTCATGGATAGCTCGATGGCATGTGAACTAAGCAATTACAAGTCATACATAAGTTTCATACTTAATTATGAGCCTTTTCCAACCTATTATGACTTTTTCTCAAGTTCCATGCTCAATTATGATCTTTTTCCTCAATTTCCATGCTCAATTACAAGCTTTTTCTAGCTCGCTATTAATTTTCTTTTCAATTATGAGTTTTATTCTCAATTATGAAATAATTTTTATTTCATAGTTATGAAATTGTGACAAAATAATTATTTCCTTGTGAAATATTTATGATATTTTTACTTAATTATGTAATTGTATCCTCATAACATCTAATAATATCGTGCAAAAAATATGGTGGAAAATACTAGTATAATAGATGCACCCTAAAATGTGAGGTCAAAAGAGGAATTGATGGCCAAAATACATTACGGAAATTCATGGTGATGAGTGGCATAAGGAAGGAGCTCGGAGATCAAGGAACCAATGAGTACATGAAATCATACATCAAGTTGACATATATAGATCATCCTCAAGGTAGGCATACCCATCCTCATAAGAGAAACGAAGCATGGTCTCCAACACAATACAATGTGGATCCATGAAGTGAAATGCAAGACCATGGCCATGAAAAAGTACACGGTGGATCCATGTCATCAACTAGATCATGGCCATGGGAAAATACAATATGGATCTTTGTAATAGTATATACATAAGGAAGACAACAAGCACTGAGGAAAGTGCCCCCAAAGTCTTCAAAGTACTCATACATAAGTGATATACTCCATCCCAACTTGGGAGGGGTGCTGTGAATTAAGGATGTGGCCCCAAACCCAAGGTATTCATCCCAACCTCGATGGTACAGATCTACACCTTGCGAATAGATGAGCTAATGTCAAGCACGGGAGAAACTATTTGATTATCGATCATTGATGTATATCATTAACAGACGCAAGGGAACCCACCGATGAGAAAGATGTCTAGCGAGTGTGAATACAGGATCTGATGTCAAACACTCATAGAATCAATCGATTATGAGTCAATGATGAAAACCCACTATCGATTGCAAGGAGGCCTACCACTGAGGACTACAAGCTCTAAGCTACTGGATGGTTTCTAGATCCCTCTCCTAGATAATGTGATAAATTCAATTGGAAGATATCCATCAAAGGACGGTCTTAATGTATCCCCCATCAATTGAAATGAAACATACATCGATAGATGATGTGAAGAGATAGAATCATCAAGTACAACTGACACATGGATGGACGACTCAGAAAGTCAACAAAACAACAAATGGATGACTTAGGTGTTGGGTCACATATTTTTCCATATTTTCAACTTCTATAGACATCCATCCCATCCCTTCTTCATCCTATTATCGTTCATTTATC
>SNQJ01S0005137.1:97899-116267 GCA_010110895.2 Picea sitchensis | reverse complement strand
TATTTTATGTCATCAACAAATTGTGTGGACAAATTGTATTAGGGTGGCCTCATATAAAAGGGCCACCCTCACATTTCATTTCATCATCACATTATCCTCACATTTGTGAGTGCTACACTTCTGAAATTTTCACCTTAAAGGGCTACTAGTTTTCTTCTATCTAGTGCACCATGCTTGGAGAGGATCACTTGTGAATGTTCTGTTGATTTTGGAGTACGTTTTCTACAATTAGGGTTTTGTCTCATGGTATCTTGGCTAAAGTAAGTACTTTTCTGCAATTTAACTTTATGCTATTATGTTTCATGGTGAATTTTGCTATTTTATGTTGGACGTCTTGCTTGGTGAAACCCTAAGAGAGGAGCATAAGTTCTTCCTCCTCTCACAAGATTAATTTTTCCAAAATTTGTGAAGTATTCTTGCTAGGGTTAGTATCAAAAAGCCCTAAAGTGCTAGCACTTTAGGATTTTAACCCTAGATGTTTTATCTTTGACCTAGTTGAAGCATTAATAAGGGAGAAATAATTGCTAGAGCCCAAATGTGCTTGCACTCTAGAAATCCTTTTGTTCAAGGTTTAAACCCTAAGGCCCAAACGTGCTTAAACCTTAGATTTTAAACCTCGCCTCTTAGTTTCTACTAGTTCAACCTTCAATCATTGCTACATTTGTTGTTATAAAGACTCCATAGCCCTAAGGCACTGATCTCTAAGCATTCTTGTGGTGAAAGTGTTCTCTAAATCTCTCTTTTACTCTCTTAAGCTATCTATGAACTTTACTAACCCTAACTTAAACAAAATTACTAATAAACTTGTTGTTGTTACAAAAGTTTTCTACAACCATCTACTAAAACTTTTATTTGTTGCATACACTCTTGTAAAGGTGGCCTAACTTGTTCATAAATTTCCTTAAACAATTGGATATTATTCTAGTGGATGTATGCTAAGTTTTCACAGTCAATTGTTGCATTTATGAGATTTATTTCTTGTTGCTATTATAAATATTTTACTATTGCTGCATCATTACTTACTATTGCAAATTTATAGCAGTCATTGCAAATTACTTTGTCTAGTGTATTAAAGAGGCATTGATTTCATGTTTGAATTTGGAAGTCTTTACATATATGTTGTAAAGTGTTATTGTTCTCGGCATGTACTCAAACAACTTCATACTTCTTCTACTACCTTGACCTAGACCTTATCTTTCGATGATCAAGAGAGGTGGCAGCAAACTTGGATGCTATACTTGCTACTTTGATCCCTTGAGGTCACCAGGGAAGCTTCCCTTGTGGTGGACCTCTTCCATATCTAAAATGAGGGAATTTATTACTAAGCTAATAGTGGTAGGATCTTCCATTCTTACGCAAGATTTGGGTTACTTATGGCGGGCTTTGCACAAGTACAAATCCAATGATAAGAAGTCTCAATGTCAAGTCACGGGGAGACTACAAAAGGTTCTCGGGCCTACAGGTAAACAAAACATGGGCACCAAATGTCAATTCAGGTGCTAACTAGGGTGCCCATTGAGGGTAGGAACTACCGAACAAGTTATGACATGCAAAAAGTGGTGTCTAATGTCACAACCTAAGGGGATTAGAACCTAAGTCATTATGACAGAAAAATAGACGGTCGATAATGAAAATAATGGATGTATGCAAAAACCTATCCCTATATGCCATTTTAAGAACACATACCTCAAGTTTGGTGGAATTCACCATCTTCATAAAAATGTTCCCATAATCTTGTCAACACATGTCAACTATATTACAGGGTGAAAACACACAGTGAAATATCAACAAAGAAAATATTTTTGGATTTTTTTGATATGATAGATGCAAAGCAAAAAAATAACTCACACCACAGACCTATGTACAAGGAACTACACATATGAGGCTTTATGGAAACTACTGCCCATTTCTAGTCTCAAGCCAAGGATCTTTATCGTCACTGATGAACTCATGAGCTGAGGTCGACATCGTATGGCACACCATGTTAGGGCCATGCCACACACCATGTTGGGGCCATGCCAAACACCATGTTGGGGCCATGCCACATATGAATGAATTTTTGTGGCCGAAGAAATTCATCATGAGTGGTCTCATGAGTTATGACATATCTTTGATGGGGCCCATCAAGACATGAAGGAGGCACAAAACTCAAATCTTCGATGGAAGGGAGAGAAGAGAACTCAGTGGCAAGTTCTGAAAAAGATAACCAAGGAAGAAAAGGATTAGTAATGAGAGGTCTATTGGATGCCCCAACAACTGACCCTAGTCCCATATTGAAATTCATCATGTTAAATCTGATAGGTTTCAAATCAATAAAATATGATCTATGCATCACAACGTTCTTTGGATTTTCTATGGAATCCATGACTTCCTAGATGGCCTCTTCTAAAGGCATCTCAGTATCTAGGAAATCATGTGAACAAAGAGAGTCAACAACCCATTCAGACGAAGTAGGTTGGTCACACACCATATGAGGATGGAGGTGCTGACAAATATCATTTGATGATGATGAGATTACCGAATCAAAAATCTCAATCATTGAGAGTGGCATAGAATCTCCATAAGACTCAACATCCTCGGAACGAGGAACCACCCAAGGACCAGGTGACCCAAAGGATCCAATGGTAAATGAAGAGATCATATTGTCTGGAGAAATATTCATAGCAAGATGTGGTAGGGGAAGGGGGAATGTTCCCATGAGTGAAGAATATTTAAACATCCCCACACCAACACTCATGTAAGAATGATGGGTATCACTAACAAAGGGTACATTAGACCCCACAATGGATCCAAGGTCTGGGGTACAAAAAAAAATTTGATCAATCAACACTATTTTCCCTTGATGAGGGAAGTGTAAGACTAAATACTGATAAGATAAATGCAGCCATATCCTAGAACCAAGTGTGCCCAAGTAAAACGTTTTACTCAAGAGGTGCATCGATGACCTCCACAACAACAAAGATAGTCTTACCACCTAACTCAATGGGTAAGGTGGTGAGTATCCAATGGAGATAAAACATACGTCTGTTGAATGATTTCAACATTGTTGTAGAAGGGTCGAGCTTAGAATATCCAAGGGCCTTCCAATAAGACATAGACATGATAAAAGTCTAGGCTCCTTCATCAATCATAGTGTGAAGGATATTTCCCCCCATCATTATCACTTTGATCTAGAAAAATATTTGATGAGAAATCCTATGATTAACCTAATCAGAATAAAAGGTTATCAAACTCGACTCCAAGGGAACAACCCCTCCTATGGAATAAAACAAGGCTTTCTACTGCATAGGGAACCTTTGTTGAACTTTGAGTGTGAACATGACACAGGGTGCCTAGGCTAAGTATTCCACAATATTGTATTTGTTGGTGGTTCGTGTATTTGAATTGTGTGTCATTCATCAAAGAATGCCCTTCGGGGGGAGAATTAGTGTGTAAAAGGATGGAGTCTCAATCTAAAGAGGGACACTGGGATAGGAAGAAGATGTTGATTCATGAACATCAGGAGTAGGCTCGAAATTTCCATAGTTCTTGGCTCGAGTATACAAGCTGACCATATAGTCACACATGAAAATTGTGGAATTCAAGGAAAACCCCTCATGTTTATAGGTACCTTCCATGCCCCCTTATAGGGGGGGAGGGTTTGTTGCAACCATGTGTTGATGTTGAGAAGAAACAATATGAGTTAGGAAAACAGGTTGCTAGGGGGCCCTTTGTTGAGCCAAATACCGATGAATCACATTCTTCCTAGGTCACTAATGAGTAGAGTGGTCCTCCCAAAAAACCATACAGGGGAATCGACTCTTTTTTTTCTCTTTCATTCCCCCCCTCCTTGATTTTTTTTGGTTGGAGTGCTTCCTTTCTTAGTGTTGGAATTTTTCTTTTTATTTTTCTTCTTATTTCCTCTAGGTTGTTGAGGATTCTTTGGTTGCATTGATTGCACCGAATTCAGCTCATGGGTATGAGTAGGGACAATTGTATTTTGAGCATTAGAGCTAGAAGTTGATGGGTGTGACGAGATAGACATGTGACCGATCTAGTAATCTAATTGACCCATAGAGGCATGGGAAACAAAACCCACCACACTATCAACATTGCGTCATAGGTTTGAATTTTTAGGATCTTTTAATGGCCTAGGAGCACATAGGATAATATAATGAAGAGTCCTCGAATGAAAGTAAATCAAATCCAAGTGATGGAAACACATGATAGATTTCTCCTCGGTAGACACCTAAGCCATATCTACGTCTTTGGCAATGAGTGGTAAGAGGGACTTTATGAACCACTCCATTAGGAATTTGTCCATAATTTGGGTCTTGATCATCCTACATATTCGTCTCGACTCATGTATATGATTAGAAATGTGAGTGGAGGGATCATGTTGTAGAGACATCAAGATCTTTGTTCCAATATCATACCATATGGGAAATTGGTAATGCGCTAGAAACTCCATCACCAAGTCATTGAAACTTTTAAAGGAAGAGCCTTATAATTCAATATACCATTTGGTGACAATTATGGTCATGGATATCTGGAAAATATGTAACCTTATGCTATCATCCATCAAAGAGTTGGATGAGCACCACAAATGATATGTCATTATGTGAGTGGAGGGATCTTCTCCTGGATTTTCATCAAATTTGAGCATGTATGATGGTAGATTTGTATGCATGAATGACCATGAAGGGTTATGGGAAATAGGGCCATTTTTCAAATGAGACAAATCAGGCAAGTCTAACGTTGAAAGAAAAGGAAACAACATATGAGCAAAATAATATTGGGAGGAATATGAAGTTCCTGAAGTCCTAGATGAACCTTGCGACCCCCCTATGTTTATATTATCGGAGGGTTGTGATGTTTCAGAAGAGTGAGTGCCCCCATGAATGGTGGCACTCTTAGGATTAGACATTCCCCTAAGGGGATTTTCCCCAGGGGTATGTGTAGACCCTAAAGGATAAGTGTTCCCAAAACTAGTCCTAGTGAAGAACCCCCCAGGCCCAGAGGTATGAATAAAGGGATAGCCTCCCCACCATGGAAATTTTCCCCTAGGGGGTTCACCCCTAGGGAAAGGTGTGCTAACCCACCATAAATTAAACCCTCCCGACATGTTACTACCCTTAGAATGACTAGGTATGGTACCAAAACCACTAGGAATGTTCCACCCAAAAGGCAGACTAGCACTCGACAACATCAGGCTATTCATAGGAATGGCGGAGGTGGAAGGAATTCCAACCCCATGATGAAACCAAGGCTTAGCTCCCTACTAAAAGAGGATCCAGGTGTAGGAATCATAACTGGTGGGATGGGCATAGGAATGCTAGGTATACTAGTGGAAATAAAAGAAGACATGGTCAGTGTCCCCCAAATAGAGCAACCTCTAGAAATGCACATATATGGTGTAGGTCCAATGGTGCTCAAGGACAATAACATTGACATCACTGGGATGCCTCAAGTCTCACTTGCGGATGGGATAGATGGCCCATCCATAGTGGAAGAAACACTTGGGTCTAACATAGTGTGAGGGTCACTAAATAGAGAAAAAGGTTCACTAGAGAAAACTCTAACCTGCATAAGTACAGGTGCTTAAGGATTAGACAAAGGAGGGTTAAATTTGGGTGGGGGAATTTTGTCAACCACTTCCACTTCAACCAAACTATTATCCTAAAAAAAAAATATCGAACTCTTTGAATTCATAGTCAACTATTTCACGTTGCTTGAGAGGTGGTTGTACCTCTATGATGGGCTCTAGTCCTCATAATCGATGAGATTGGCACAGTAATTTAGCCACGATGAATATAATATGTGAAAATAAAAACACAATTCAACCTAAGGCCGATGTAGACTCAAAACCAAAGAGAACACCCCTAACAATTCTAGGACAACAACAAGAAGACCAATGGCTCAGGGGGGCTTTTGAAAGCCAACCCTCTGGGGTCAATGAACTCCCTAAAAGATTAGCCATCAAAGGTATGATGAGCAGTTACAATGAACTACGTGAAATAGTCGTGACTAGTGCAAGTACCCTTTATTAAGACGATCACCTTCCAAGGGAATTGAGACCATGAACGAATGTTCACCCAAGGTACTACAAGCACATCCCACTTGCAGTCACCTATGTAGATACCTAGGAAGGGTCACTAAGGCTACCACCTCACAATCAATGACCGGATAAAAAATCGCAGGTCTGCCCACATGTAAGAGTAGGGTAAATAATCCCAATGCTTCGAAGGTGTTACCTCACACAGAGACATGACACCAACAAAACCCCGATATACATAGTAATCGAAGTGATACTTCAAACACCAAAACAAGTAGATAGGGGTAATCTCCATACTTGCGCTGATGGAACCTTATGATTGACTTCTGTGTTAGAGTATCTTCCCGACACACTGGTTGCAAAAATGGATTTTACACTCTTTAATGACTTCTAGGTTTCATTTTGGTGGCCTTGGAGAGTTCACTCTCGAATCCTATTCCAAGACCCTAATTCTATCCAATGTTTGTTCACTAACAAAGAAAAGAGTCTAGCTCATTTTAACTTTATGAATCTTTTCTTATGCTTATTGTTTATGTCAAAGGGAAATTGATGAAACTTTTATGGCCATTCTTGACTCTTGACTAATAAGCTCAATCACAAAGATGCTAATGCACTTGGCTTGAATTCAATGAATTCTAGCTATGGTAGGTGTTAACACTCAAATTTGCATTGACATTTTGGCCAATAGCAAAGGCGCTAGTAGAAGCCATGCATTCTTGCAACGCAAGCCTTGGAGAGTTCACTCTCGAATCCTATTCCAAGACCCTAATTCCAATTTTGGTTTGCTAACAAAGAAAAGAGTCTAGCTCATTTTAACTTTATGAATCTTTTCTTATGCTTATTATTTATGTCAAAGGGAAATTGATGAAACTTTTATGATGTTCTCAACTCTTGTTAGCCAATAATGCAAGATTCTAATGCACTTGTTCAGATTCAATAGAAATTATAACTATGGTAGGTGTTAACACTCAAATTTGCATTGACATTTTGGCCAATAGCAGAGGCGAGGCACTAGTAGAAGCCATGAATTCTTGCAACACATTTCATTTTTTCGTATGCCATGACGAAATATCTAAAACTATAACAAAAGTGTTAAAATAATCCGAGCCTATATTTCAAATTCTTGCAACACATTTCATTTTTTCGTATGCCATGACGAAATATCTAAAACTATAACAAAAGTGTTAAAATAATCCGAGCCTATATTTCAAGCTTAAGCTCCAAGAATGCATTTGCACCAAGTGTTTAAGGATAACTCAAAATAATCATTTTTATGTGAAAAATTATTGGGCTTATATTTTATCGAGGCCGAAGGTATCTTAGTGTGCCAAGTCATCAAGAAGTAGCACTCACAAGATATGGCGCCACAAAATGGGAGTCAACAAGGAGCTAGATTTCTTGCACTATGCGTCAAAGGATCCTATAGGTGCTTGATCATATAAACATTTGAAATGATGGTTTCTTGTTGTGTGTGGGATATATTCCCATATATTAAAATTTAAAAATAATCTCAAATGTGATTATGTGGCATATGACAACAAGGACGATCCAGCAAAGGAAGATTACCAACTTTACCACTCAAGTTATTATTATGAATCATCCAGGACATATTGAAAATGGTTATGCCCCTGCATTGGATTGCCACACTTCCCACATTGCTGTCAAATTTGCTGAGTACCAAGTCACAATAACACATCCAGAAGAGCGCCAAGGGAGATGCTTACAAGGGCATTGTTGTAAACTGCAAGTCATATGACAAGTGCAAGAGCTTTCTTTATAACTTAATGTAAGGTTTTATTCTTGATACATGTGGATATATAAATTTATAAAAATGAGCTACCAAGTATCAATGTCGAGGGTAAGCGCTCATGAGATCAGCCACAAAGGGTATAAAATGCACCACTTGTTGATAGATTTTCATTCACTGAGAAATCTATCTTGACATGCTTGTTTTGAGGGTTGACAGAGAAGAAGAGTCATCTCAGTTGACCGGTGTTGATATTTTTGTCAATATAGTGGACCCTCTGAAGAAGCCTCCTCTTGTCACAACAAATGTTGTTCCGTCTATCCTTACTGTGAATTACTTTGTTGATAAAGTCACATGATATGTTTTGATGATGGAACAAAAATGTTGACTGTTGAAATCCTTTTAGGAATTTTATAATTTGCAAGGAAATGGGTGCCAGTTCCAAAGAAAACAACAAAGATGAAAATTGTGCAGGTCACATTGATCCAAGTTTTTGTGATGTCACTTTTTCTGAAGTCGTAATGAGGTAAACCTCGATTCATTAAAGGTGATGGATGATCCAATGCTTGTTTCAAGTGGCCATATCTATAAGAAGGAAGCAATTCTGCATGTATTTTCCAAAGCGTATTGAAGGATCCCATTACTGGCCAAAGTTTAAAGGATATTTTTTTGACATTGAATCATGTTTTGTATTGCACTATAAAGATCAAGTTGAAACATAATTACATGGCTCAAATTTCAAAGGCAAGAATTGAACTGGAAAAGAAAAATGAAGCTGAGCAAGTAAGGGCACTTATGGATTTGGTGGAACTCTGCAAGGAGAGTGCTAATGATAAAGGACTGAATAGTTTTTGAATCTTTGTTGCCTTTGATAATAGAAGTTTCAATGTCAAGAAATAATGAGTTGAAAGTACTTTTCTTTTCAGTCTCAACATTGATTCTCAAAGACAATATTCATGGCAGGGATTCAGTTTCTCAGAATGAGAGGATTAGAAATGAGATTTGAGGCAGAGTAGAGACAGGGGAGACATCATCAGTCAAGAAGTTTTGTAAAGAGGGAAATATCATACAATTTCACCTGCGTTGTAGAAATGCAACTGTTCTTGCAACATTTTAATTTATGAAGATTTTGAAGATATTTTAGTTAATTTTGAAGGATCTCCCTATGGAGGTTTTGAAGATTATGATATCACAAGTGCCAAAAAAAGGTTCAAAATCACAAAGAATCTTCCTCATATTTTGTCTCAGGAAATTATTTTTGTCTCATTTTGTTGTAATCTTTGAGGTCAAAGATCTGATCCATAAAAAGTGGATCTTGACCAAGAAAATAGTTTCTCTTTCTATTATTCGATTTAATTAGTTTATAATCTCTATCTTAGGCAACTATCGATGGATAATCTCAACTGCACCTATATTTTAGAGATCTATGATCTAATTCTGTAAATACCTTGTTTCTATAAAAGGCTAGAATAGAGAAGAGGTCATGGGGAGTCTTTTTGGAGTGAAAGAGAGGAATCGTCTGTACTGTTTAAAGATTAATTTTGTAAACTTTTACACTGAAGGATTCAAACACCCGGATGGTCAGATTTTGTTCTTATGTCTCTTTTATGCTAGTCTTATTTGAATGCAATTGAAATTTAGGCAATGCTTTAATTTCTTCTTGAACAATGTTAAATCACCTATATCTTAGGTTGCATTTAAGTATTTTGTTTCAGGATTAGAATGATATTTTGGGCTTGAAAATCTTCTCCTTATGAGTAAGAAAATTGTTGAATTATAATTTTGTTCTCATACTATATTGATCTTTGTTTATGTTATTTTGTATTTGGTTCATCGGTGTGAATTCCCTCGACTAAGAAAAGGATTGTTTATCATTTGACCTATTCAAATATTCTGCTCAGACCATACCCATCCTACTTTCCAAATTACTTGATCCACCATCTAAACCAATTTGAAAACCTAAAGTAGACCTTCAATCATAACCCATTGCAATAACTAGACCATACCCATCCTACTTTCCAAATTACTTGATCCACCATCTAAACCAATTTGAAAACCTAAAGTAGACCTTCAATCATAACCCATTGCAATAACTAAGATGTGTTAGTTGGCTTGGCTTTATGGCAGTCTAGGGACAACTTCTATCCCTAACAGTAGGGAAATATATCTTTTTCTTTGCAAACTTATTTAAGAAAATCTCACAATCTCAAAGAAACCATGCAATAAAATTCAAAATCAAAATCTCAACAATATTTCAAAACCAAACACAAAAATCCTCTTTTTTACCAATGCTCAAAAGCGTTATGCATGTAAATTTTTACTTTTGTTTTTTCAATTGGAATGAAAAAACTTCTTAATATAATCAATAAAATAGATATGAAAACCAGAAAACAACAAGTAACAAGCAAGGGTTGTAGTAGATTGGTAGTAATGCACCAAAGCACACTCTAATGTCTCTATGAGATAAAAAACACAAAACTTGGAAAAAGGATCTAATGGATATCTAGAGTTTGGGAGATGAAATTTGCAAGGGCCGTAGTACACTCCGTATTTACCAAAAACACATGATATAATATATCAAAAGAAATCCCTGGAAATCCTCTATCTAATGGATTTGGTTTGGATGCAATCTGAGTTATCTATCAAAAGATATTATCCAAATAGTGCACACAGAAGTAACGTAAAACATGCAAAATAACTAATTTTAAATCAACGACAATTTTTCTTTTCGGAAACTGATCTAGACAATTGTTTTTTAAACTGCCTAAATTTTTTAGAGGAATCTAGATATGTAGTTATTTCCTTCAGATTCTATGCATAAATTTACATAATTTTGTCTGAAGGCCACAACCCTAGTCAAGATGGGGGCAGTAGTATGTTTGAGGGTTTAACTTCTCATGGGTTCACATGCCTTTCCTCGGGGGCACGTCCCTTTGGGGAAAATGTTTACAATGGAGAGGATTTCCCTTTATTAATACCTCTGATCCTAGGGTTTTTTTTCCTTGGGAATAGTTTTGGGAATTCATTTCCCTGGAAATCCTCTATCTAATGGATTTGGTTTGTTTGCAATCTGAGTTATCTATCAAAATATATTAGCCAAATAGTCCATGCGGAAGTCACGAAAAATATGCAAAATAATTAATTTTAAATTAATGACAATTTTGCTTTTCGAACACTGACCTAGACAATTTTTTTTTAAACTGCCTAAAATTTTGAGAGAAATCCATATATGTAGTTATTTCCTTCAGATTTTACACATAAATTTACATAATTTTTTCTGAAGGCCATGACCCTAGTCAGGCTGGGGGCAGTAGTATGTCCGAGGGGTTTAATTTCCCATGGGTTATCACACCTTTCCGTGGGGGCACGTCCCTTTTGGAATTTTTTTTACAATGGGGAGGATTTCCCTTTATTAATACCTCTAGTCCCAGGGGGTCCTTCCCTAGGACTAGTTTTGGGAACACATTTCTGTTAGGGTGTACATCTTCCCCTAGGGGAGATCCCCTCATGGGCATGGCTAGTCTTAGGAGAAGTCATGCACCTGGATGTGCCACCATCCCTAGGGGAACTCACTCTTCTAGAACACCTCAAACCTCTAATAGTACAAATATAAAGGGACCACAAGGTTCATTTGGGACTTATGGAACATCATCTTCCTCCCAGTATTCATTTTCTCATACATTGTTGCCTTTCCATGCAACATTAAACTTACCTCAATTATCGTTTTTGAAAAATGACCCTATTACCCTCAACCCTTCATGGCTAATTATGCCTGCTAAGATGCTATCATACAAGCCAAAATTTGATGGAAATCCAAGAGAAGACCCCTCCATGCACATCATGACATATCATTTGTGGTGCTCATCCAATTATTTGATGGATGATAGTGTGAGGTTGCGTCTTTTCCAATGATCCCTGACGAGAAGTGTTGCTAAACAATACATTAAATTAGAAGGCACTTCCTTTAAAAATTTTAATGACTTGGAGATGGGATTTCTAATGCATTACCAATTTCCCATATGGTATGATATTGGAACATAGATATTGTCGTCTCTGCGACATGACACCTCCACTCACATTTTTTATCATATACATGGGTGGAGACAAAGATGTAGGATGATTAAGACTCGAATTCTAAACAAGCTCCTAATGGAGTGGTTCACATAGTCCCTCTTACCACCCATTTCCAAAAATGTGTCTATGGTTAGGGTGACTACCGAAGACCAAGCCATCATGCATTCCAAATGCTTATATTTGACTTACTCTTAGTCAGTCACTATTTATGATATTATCCTACATGCTCCTAGGCTATTAACGGATTCTAAAAAGACAAACCCAGGACCCCATGCCAATAGTGTGGTGGGTTTTGTTTCCCATGCCTTAGTGGGATAGTTAGCTGACCAGATGGGTCACATGTCTATCTCGTCACACCCATCAACTTATAGCTCTAATGCTCAAATTGCAATGGTCCCTATTCAAACCTCTGAGGTGAATTCAGTGCAATCCATGCAACTAAAGGATCCTCAACAACCTGGAGGAAAGAATAAGAGGAATAAGAAGAAAATTTCCAACACCGAGCAAGGGAAAACTCTCACCCAAAACAATCAAGGGGGGTGTGCGAAAGAGAAGAAGAAGAGTCAGTTCCCTTGCATGAATTGTGGTGAGGACCACCCTACTCATTAGCATCCTAGGAAGGATGAGGTCCATTGGTATTTGTCTCAACAAAGGGCCCCCTAACAACCCACTGTCCTAACTCATCCTTCCACCCCTCAACCTCAACACATGGTTGCAACAAATCATGCCCCTCTGCAAGGGGGCATGGAAAGTACCCCTCAACATGAGGGGTCTTCTTCAAATGCCACAATTTTTATGTGTGACCAGACGATCAACTTACAGACTTGAGCCAATAACTACGATAATTCAGAGCCTACTTCTATTGTTCATGAGTCAACATATTGTTCCCAACCTTGTGGCCCTCTTCATATTGAGAAGCCATCCTTTGACACATTGGTTCACCCCCCAAAGGGCGTTCTTTGATAAATGACACACAATTCGAATACAAGGGCCTCCCACAACTACGATATTATGGAATACTTGGCCCATGCACCATGTTCCATGTTCACACTCAAAGTTATCTAAAGCTACCCTACACAATGGAAAGAATTGTTGTCTACCAAACAAGGGGTTGGTCACTTAGAGTCGAGTTTGATAACCTTTTATTTTGATCAGGTTCATCATAGGATTTTCCATCAAATAGCTTTCTAGATCAAAGTAGGAATGATGGGGATAAGGATCCTTTGCACTGTGATTGATGAAAAAGCCTCAACTTTTATCATGTATATGTATTGTTGGAATACCCTTGGCCCTCCTAATCTCAACACTTATGCAACACTATTGAAAGCATTCGATGGACATATGTTCTAGTGCCATAGGATAATCACCACCTTACCGATCGAGTTAGGTGGTAAGATTGTCTTTGTTGATGTGGAGGTCGTTGATGCACCTCTTGAGTATAAATTGTTACTTGGGTGCACTTGGTTCTATGAGATGAATACAATTGTCTCATAAATATTTAGGGTCTTATGCTTCATCAAGGGAAAATAGTGACGATTCATCAAATTGCATTTTGCACCCCAGACCTTGGATCCAATGTGGGGTTTAATGTACCCTTTGTATGTGATGCCCAACTGTCTTACATGAGTGTTGGTGTTGATATGTTCAAAGAATCTACACTCATGGGAATATTTTCACTTCCCCCACCACCTCCTGCTATGAACATTTCTCCTATCAACATGATTTCATCATTTTCCAGTGACTCCCTTGGGTCTGTCGATCCTTGGGTGATACCTCATCCTGAGGATGTTTAATCATATGGAGCTTCTATAATTCTCTCAATGGTTTATATTGTCGATCCAACAATATCATTAGCATCAACCAATATTGTTCAACAACTCCATATACATTATGAGTGTGATCAACCTACTCCACTCGTACAAGTTATTGACTCTCTAATTTCACAAAATTTCCTAGATATTGATTTTCCTTTAGATAAGGTCATCCTAGATGTCATGGAGTCCATAGCTAAGCCCACGTATGAGGTGACGCATCGTTCATCTTGTCCTGATTCAGAATCAATGAGAGTTATAATGATGAGTCTTGACATGATACTGGGGGAATTTGCTGGGGCATCCAATAGACCTCTCAGTCTTGAACCTTTTCAGCCTCAGATATCTTTGTTGGAACTTACCATAGAATTCTCTAATTCCCCTTCCCTTGAGGAATCATGTTTCCTAATTCCTTAATGTCTTGATGGACCCCATCAAGGAGCCTCCATAGCTCATGAAACCACTCATAGTGAGTGTATTCGACATAAATGTTTTACTATGTGGTGTCGCCTCGACATGGTGTTCCATATGATGTCGATATTGGCCCATGATTTCCTCTGTGATGATAAACATTCTTGGTATGAGCCTAGACATGGGCTCTACTTTGTGTAAAGAATAATATGCATAGTGCCTTAAATATAGGTGTGTGGTCTGATTTTTTTTTTTTGCATATATAATATCCAAAAAAATACAAAAATATTTTCTTTTTCGATATTTCACTATGTGTTTTGACCCCGGGAATCTAGTTTGCATGTGTTGACAAGATTAATGTGAATTTTTGACAAAGACGAAGACTTCCACTAAACTCGAGGTATGTGTCCTCGAACTGGCATATAGGGATAATGTTTTCCCTGCAATACCATATTGCATTATTTACATCCATTCTTCCATGACATTCCTTAGGTTCACTCCTGTTAGGTTGTGACACTATCCATTTTGTTTTTCATGTCGTACCTTATTAGGTAGTTCCTACCCTTTATGGGTGCCCTAGTTAGCACTCATATTTCCTTTTGGTTCCCATGCTACAATTTCCTATAGGCCTGGGAACCCTCCTATTGTCCCGCCATGACATGAAATTGAGACTCTTTTTTCCTCTCGTCATCTATATTTTGGCCATATCCTGTGGGGGTTCCCAACATTCTTATGTTGCTTATTGGCTGTCTATTCATTTGATACTTGCGTCATTTATCCTGTCGTTGCATTGTTGTTTGCCCAGATCCTGCTTACTACTATTGCAATATTCTTTGACCATCCACTTGTTTTATTATTTGGCCTCTGTTTTTCATCCATCATCCCATGGAGAGAACAACTACTAAGAGTGGATCTCACTTGCAAGTACAATTTGCTCATTTTTCTTAAGTCAGTTCCATGCGCTTGGAACATAGAAACATGCTATTAAGTCACTCGTTCTCTCCAGACGAGTACACTTTTATCTCCTTTTTCATATTTGTAAAAGGACATGAAAAAGATACTACCGAGTAAAATTTTAACTCTTTTTTAGACTCATTAAAAGACACGAAAAAAGACATGTTTCGAGTACACTTTTACCTCTTTTTTCGGACTCGTTCAAATACATGAAAAATACACCATCACAAGTATACTTTTAACTCTTTTTCGGGCTCATTAAAACTGAACGAATAAGATACTATCGAGCATACTTTTATATCTCTTTCACACTCTTTGAACCATGAAAGAGACACCAAAAACCAAAAAAAAAGAGTGGGTTTTTTTACCATTTATCTATTTACAAAACGACAACATCAGTTAAGTCACCCTTGAACATGGCACCTATTTGAGTCATCATATTATAATTTTGTTTTACCTTGCATAGGATCTATCCTGTAATATGAGTCAAAGATACGATACTCCTCCAACTGGTTACTCTTCCAACCATCATGGAGAGTTCTTCAATGCCTCATGTGTTGTTACATTATATTTGTTTCAGCTCTTCTGTCTCACTGCCAAGTCATTGTCATGTCATGCTACATTTTCAAGGGAAGTTTAAGCCCGAGTCATCCATCTTCTATTTTTTTACTTTCTGCATCGGTCATCCATGTGTCAGTTGTACTTCTTGATAATATATCTTCACATAATCTCTCGGTATATGTTTTGTATCGATTGATCGGGGATACATTAATTCCCTCCTTTGATAGATCTCTTCTTATTGAATTCAACACATTATCTAGGAGAGGGATATAGAAACTAACTAGTACCTTGGAGCTTGCAGTTCTCAATGGAAGGCTTCCTTGTGATTGATAATGGGTTTACATCATTAACTCCTAATCGATTGATTCTATGAGTTTTCGACATCAAATCTTCTATTCAAACTCACTAGATTGTTCTAGGTAAAATGGGGTCCATCTTCCTCATCAGTGGGTCCCCTCATGTCTATTAACAACATACGTCAATGGCATGTAATTAGATGGTTTCTCCCATGCTCGACATCATCTCATCTATTCGCATGGTGTAGATTTGTATCATCGGGGTTTGGGATGAATACCTTGGGTTTGGGGCCACATCCTTCATCTACAACATGCCCTCCCAAGTTGTGATGGAGTATATAACTTGTATATGAGTACTTTGAAGACTTTCGGGGCACTTTCCTCCATGCTCGTTGTCTCTCTGATATATATCTTGTGACATAGATCCACATTTTATTTTCCCATGGCTATGATTTTATTGATGACATAGATCCACATTGTATTGGATAGAAGCTATGATATTTTTGATGACATGGATACACTATGTATTATTTCCTGGCCATGGTCTTGCATTTCATGTCATGGATCCACAATGTATTGTTTTTGCGACCATGATTTGATACTCTTCAAATTCTAAGCATGTCTACCTAGGGGATGGTCTATATATGTTTTTATCCTTTGTGTTTGACTGTAGATACTCTTTGACCACCGAACCTCTTTTCTCTTCTTCACGATGTCTCATGGATACTATTTTATTGTAATGTGTTTTATCCATCCATTCCTTTCCCATCCTCACACATTAGGGGGCATCTGTTATAGCCTTAATTTTCATCCTAGAGGGCTAGAAGGGAATCCAGTAGAAGATGAAAGCCAAGAAACAAATCCAACTTAATATTTTGGTCACTTTTGAAAGGTGTTGCTTTTCATACATAGGACAACAAGCGACGTGTCACTAGTCAGCTATAGTGAAACCTGTGACACCCTCTGTAACCTTCTCGATTCATGGATTTCCGAAGAGGTAAGTGAGGGATGAGTTGGTTCTTTTTGGAATGAGCCTAGGAACTTGCATCATTTGAGTATCCCTAGGCCAAAACCCAATTTGTAAATGTGCATATGTTTTAAAGGTTGGTGAGTCGGGATGTTTTGGGCTAGAGTGCCTTTGTGCGTGTGTGTATATTGAGGCCAAAGTGCCTATGTGATTAGGCTAATGAGCCTAAAAAGTGTATTATGTAATCACATTTGGATTTATTAACAAAATTCATCACTGTTGTAGACTAAGTAAGAAAAAAGAGTATGGGGGGATAGGACCCCACGAGAGGGAAAGGGGGCTACGTCATGTGGGCTTAAGCCAAGGAAAAAAATAATATAAGATTTATGTTATAATTTTATCGTTCCTAAGAGAGAGGAATGAATTACCAAGTGGAGTCAAAGGCATTTCCTAGAGTGACAAGTGTCAAGATAGGAACATGCAATATAATGTGAGGAACTTAGTGTAATTTCCATTCATTCATATTTTTACAATCTTTCACTCATTATTTCATCCATCATCTATACCTTGGCAGAAGAGTGTAAGAAAAAGTGGAAGTTCACTGTTACTTAGTAAATCCTTGGTGGTTTGGGTTGAAGAAACAGGTTGTCAAGACTATGGAACATTCTCTTTGGGTGAGAGAATTGCTAGGACATGTTTTCCTTGTATGTTGGACTAGTGGGTGTTGTAAGTCCTTAAGAAAACTTGTGTTCCAAGCACTACAGATCTCTAAAACTTCCTAGCTGGCTTATTGTTGAAGCACTGGAAGGGAATTGGGACAACCTAAAGGAATATTGAGCAACGAAGGGGGCACATTTTCTGGGGTGGGATATGATGTGGGGAATGAGAGGCTGTGAGCTAGGAACTATTGCCGAAATGTGCACCTGAGCCAATTATTTTTTGTGCTAATTCTCATAATTTAGTTTGGCTTAGGTATCCTTTTCCATGGTGGACCCATAGCCCTAGCTCGGGGAGACCTGATGTTGAGAGTGAATGAAAAACAAAGTCTATGACTAGGAGGAATGTCTGAGGTATGCATGAAGTTGGTGATTTATAGGAAAGATAAGTGTTCTTTTATGTGTGTTTACATGTTTTTTATCGTGTTTATAATTATGTTATTCTGTTTGTTGAAATTCTACATAATTATGCATGACTATGCATGTTTTCATTAGTTTTGCATAATTGTTTCATAAGCAAGGCATGGAGGTTAATAATTATTTCATGTTAGTTAAGTTCCATAGAAATGGCCATGAGATTCCAGTGCAAGGCTTTAAATCACCGCATGCGGTTAGAAATAATTGTCATGCGCGCTGGGAAATTTTGTGTGGTGTGACCTAGCTTAGGTTGTGTACATTACATTGAGGTTTCTAAGAATTTTTTTGGGTTTGATGGTAACGGGGAACATTAAATTTTGGTAACATAGAGACTGGTTCAAAACCAGACTTATATGGGATAGAGATCACCATGAAGTTGG
>SNQJ01S0005137.1:66238-90552 GCA_010110895.2 Picea sitchensis | reverse complement strand
TGTTTCCCCCAACTTGTAATTAATCATTAATTATGAATACCATGCTATTGCATGTGAACAATGTAAATATATTATTGTTTGAATTTCCAATAACTGACTTTGGGGATGAAGCCCTGAAGTACTGGCCATTATATCACTAGGGGAAAGAATGGGAAAACTATAAGAGAGGGTTCATTATGTCAAATGACTCCAAATTTCCCCTTATTGGGAATAATAAATTCCCTTCGGATTCCAAGGAGAGGAATGAGTTAATGAAGAAAGGACTGGTGGTTGAATAATCAACCACCCCCATGAATGGAAGCATGTTCAGACTGAAGAACGTTAGCCCAAATTACCGCAGGGTCTAGTAGAGTAGGCTGACCCAAGTTCTTTCTGACATAAGTAACAGGACAAGTCGAGAACCACCCTGGGAAAATATATACAGAAAATAGAGACAAGGAGAAGACACATGAAAGAGAAAAAGAGTGTGAGGCTATGCAGAGAGAAAGCGATACACTAGACAAGAGCACATGCACATAGGGGAACGCACGACCCAGATATGTAGAAGAAAAGAGAAAGGCCACGAGCTTGATGCCGAGGAAGCATTTGATAAACCTCACATCTTTGTTGTGAAAAATAGAGGATCTATGAGAAATGACATAAATTTCCCTGGTGATATCATGGCTTGGCATGGGGGTGGGAAGAGTGTTAAGAGTGAATATCTCTAAGCCCATGGTTGGGTGGAAAGGTGAATACCCACAGTCATTTGGTTGGTTGTAGCTTGTAATAGATAAGTACTTATTATTCCCCGTGGACTTAAATTGGAATGTATGATTTGAATGTCTGTGTCTGTGACTAAGATTTATAGTGTCTGATTCATAAGAAAAATGCTTAATGTTCTTCTGTAAAATGTTTCCTTAGAATGGTTAGAATATGATCAGTGTGGCCTTTGGGCTGGTTGGGAAATCCTGAAGGTATTCTTCCCAGGGATCAACTTCACAGTACTAGAGTCAGGGAAGACTCTATGGGACTGCTATAATTATGTTGATCCTTCGAAAGTTCCTTTCCCCAGGTCAAAACTTAAGTTCTATGAGTGGAGGGTGATTCCTTCAAACCAGTAGCCTAAGATACCACAGGTTCGTTCCCACGAACCTAATCAAATCTTGGTTAAAATCTGAGTGTGTCCCTGAACCCCGATATGGTTCCATATGACCCAGGGTTAGAAACCCCTCGCTAAGCCTGAAAGGAGTGAAGTTGTTCTGACTTCGGAACTCTGGGAATTCAAAGCTCTGGGACATATGACTTCAAAACCCTCGAAAACAACTAAATTCTAGAGTCACGAATTGATGATATTCATGGATCTGGGAACCCATTGGGGATCTCGCTCTCAGCCATTAGATCAAACTTAGTGAGGAGGATAGCACTAAGTACTTCAGTGAAGTTTGACTTTGGGAGAATAGGAGTAGTCTAACAATGAAACTATTGAATGTTGAATCTATGAAGTGACGTGGAATGTTAATCCTTGGATCCTTTAGGATCCTTCTCAACCATTGATCTAAGGACTCCGTTGAGAACCCCTCTTAATTTCCCAACCAACCAGGACATGGCGTGGAGCGACACGTAGCCCCATATTGTCCCTTGTCAAATGTCGTTCATTGGACCAGAGGTGTTGGATGAGAGGATACATGGCAGGATATCCTATACTCCAGAGACTCGACACTCTGGAGGAACTTGGCTAAGAGTCTTCAAAGGGTGAAGACTCCCGAAGTCACTAACATAGGATTAAATCTTGACCATTGATAGGTAGAGGACACGTGGCGCCAGATCCTACAGTTTGAAGACTTGGCACTCTGGGGGATTCAATATGTGGTGAGATTATAATTTTTGAAGCCCATAGCAGCGAAGCAATGAGAGCCATGGATCTATGAACCCAGGTGGTTAGATCTCGACCGTGAGATCTGAAGGACATTAGAAGGTTGTGGATATGGGGTTGACATGGCTCACTGACATCATCCAGGGTGACATGGACCTGCAACCAAGGTACCACATATCACCAAGATATGGACATTTTCCATACCCCTTATGCCTATTAAAGTGTGACATGTGTCACCCCTTGATGAGGGCACTTATCACCCCTGGCCCTTGCTATGTGTCAACCTATGATATGTGCCCTCTTGGCCAAAGTGGTTGGTGATGTGACCAGGACTATGGGAGTCTAGGGCTATGGGACTATGGGGGTTTAGAGCATGTTTTCGAGGATAATCTAGAAGGGTCAGAGTTACGTGGAAGTGTTTTGGAAGTTTGGGAAATAGGAACTCTAGAAGATTTAGGGTGTAGTGTTGTAGAGAGATCGAAGGGCCTGAAGGCTGAAGCCACATGGAAAGCTTACAGGACTTCAAGATCTTGAGACTTCAGAAGGTTTCGTGCATAGATAGAAAAGGGTGCTCAATGTCGAAGCACCGAATGTCAAACTACCCTTAAGTGTATACCTGAACAAGGAGGAAGATCCGCCATCAGAATTAATGGTGGGTGGATCTCCACCATAGATACATGAGCGATGGGAGCTCCAAGATTTCAGGGAATTATGGATAATATGTAAGATATGGACCCATGTGGATGCCGCATGGACCTTTACTATTAATGCCCGAAGAACTTTGGAAGGGCCTATCTCTCAATTCTGAGCTCGGATTCAAGCATGGAGATAATGGATAGAAATCTCTTGATGAGCAGAATGTGATGGAGATTTTGGAAAGAGGATGTAACATGGTTTAGGGAAAACAAAATTTTATGCCCTATCCCTTAAAGGAGTATTCAGGGGTCGAGTGTGTTACAGTATGAGTGGTTGGTTATGCAATTTGGTTTATGCAATGCACCAAATACATTTATGAGACTAATGAATGATGTTTTACTCCCTTTTTATTGATTCATATGTTATTGTCTATTTGGATGATATACTAGTTTATAGAAATACCTAGGAGGAGCACATCTCACATCTTATGTAGGTGTTAGAGACTCTGAAAAAGCACAAACTGGCCAATCTCAAGAAATGCGATTTTTCTCAGTAGTATTTGGTGTATTTTGGGTATGTGATTAGAGAAGGGGAGCTCAATATAGATCTCGCAAATATGGAGGCCATCATGAAATGGCCAATTCCAACAAATATCACTAAATTTAGGAGGTTTTTTGGGGCAACATAATACTTGCAGAAGTTCATAGCTTCATTTTTAGTGGTAGCGGCACCACTCCATGCCATAAAAACTAGTGCTAGAATTTTTCAGTGGGGAAAGAATCAACATAAGGCCTTTGATGAGATCAAAAATAAAGATCGATCAAGCACCAGTGCTCATGCTATCAAACTTGTATAAGCCCTTCGAGTTGGAGACAGATGCAAGTGGATATGCCATGGGAGAAATTTTGATGCAAGGAGGAAGGCCTATATGCTATCATTCTAAAATATTTCATGGGGCAATTCTCAAATAACCCACCTATGATAAGGAAATATATGCCCTTGTTCAAGCTATCAAGAAGTGGAAGCACTATCTAATGGGAAAAGAGACCATCATCCACACATATCACCAACCACTACAGTATTTGTAGGCCCAGAGTAAGCTACAACAAACCAAACATTACAAGTGGATGGTGTTTTTACAATGATTTCATCTAGTCATAAAGTATAAGATGGGAAACAAAAATAAGTTGGAAGACATGCTTTCATGACCACCCACATCCAAGATTACAACTTTGGGGATTTTGATTCTTATAGAGAATTTTACCCATGATGCATACAAAGAGGCATACACAGAAGATGAGGAATTCAAGGAGGTGTTTCAATAGCTACAGGGAAAAATTCATATAGAATAAGGTGACAACAAGACTGGATATCATTTCTAGAATGGTTTACTCTACAAGATTGGCAAGTTCTATGTCCCTAAAGGTGAACGACTCCAACTTATCAAAGAGGATCAGATGCAGCCCCCCTCCCTTCCTGGGGTTCTATCGACCTCTCGGTCTAGGATCTTCTAATACTCAAGTAGGATCGTCTCTTTGGGATTTTGACCGAAACCAGAATAATTATACACATGCCCCTTTTTCCCTTTGGGCGTAGGTCCTATGATACCTGCACCCTTTGTCTGTCCACTCTGGCACTCTCCAATTTTTAGGCGTTGGCTCCTTTTAGCTAGCCCCTTCTTACATACGCCCCTGGGCTATGACCTCATAGGAATATACGAATGCAGGCGTGGGTGAGGGTGTTTTTAGACTAACCCACTTTTCTCGCCGCAATTCACCTCCAACTGCAACGTATCCCTTCTCTAAAACATTGGTTGAAATTCCGGCCCACTCAAGGAATATTATCGTCCAAGCATGTCTTGGCCCCGCAATCCCTTCTGTATGTTGATTTCCAACCTCTCGGCGTTGATTCTCGATCAACGATGATTATCGAGTCTTTACCTGCTCCTGGTTGACTATCCAATCAATGACATCTTCTCATATTACGCACAACCTCAAATCATCGTGATCTGTCACCACGTAAGTCTCCTCTAAATCAACGAATTTCGTTGATTTCACCTTTCGAACTTCGAGAGTTTCAACTCTCAACCTTTACTCTCTTCTATATGGAAATATTTTGGAGTGGAAGATCTGTTGCCACCTAACTCCTCGAATTACGGCCAGGATCTCCTCTGTGAGTCCGGCCTTCGGGAATCTCGATTCTCAACCTCCACAAGCTCCCTTTGCTAAACTCCTTCTTCGCATGTGACCTTGGGCTCTGGCCATGCAATCGCCTGTTAAAGTCTAAACACCTCCAATCCCTTAAATGTTGTGGGACCGTCGATCTCCCGATCTTGACAATACCTCTAGATTGACGGTTCAGATTTTCCTGCTCAAAATCTACGGACCCAATCTCTTCGCGATTCCGGACTTCACATGTTTGAAATCTCAAACCCTGTTTTCCTCCATACTCCAATATTCTGGAGTTAACGATCGACTAACACTTGTCCTGCTGAATTAATGGCCCTATTCCTACTTCAGATGTTTTGACCTTTCAACTCAGATCTACAGTCCTGCGACCCCCTTCTCGATCAACGGTCGAGATCCTCCTTTGGGTCTTCAGACCTTTCCTCCTCTACTTTCACCAGAGTCCTAGATCTGACGCCGTGTCTCCACCTTTGCATCAACGACTCTTGTCGTTTCTAAGACTTCGGCCTTCGATGATTTTAACTCTCAACAACCACAAATCTATGGAGTGAATCCTCCTGGAGTGTCATATCCATTGGCACCTGTCCTCTCTTGATCCTATGATTGTCCAATGGGATAGACCTTTGTCCTCCATACGTCCCTTCGCAAACCAAAAATCCACCTACTCCCCTTGGGATCAATGACCCTTAATCATTTCGACCATCGACGCTTCAGAACTTTCCGAAACTTCTTTGCATAAAAACCTCGGAGTGCAATCCTCCGAATTCCACGATCTGGTGACCCCTGTCCTCCTCAGATCGACAACTATCATTTTCTTTTGTTGTTCGGGCTTCGACAATGTCGAATCTTTCTCCTTCGCGTTCTCCCAGAGTGACTTCACCCAGAATTCATGATCTTTTGCCACGCGTCCCCTTTCTAGATCCGACGGCTCAAATTCTCTTCGGGCTTCGTGATTCGATAGTTTCATTTCTCAAACTGAAACTCCAATGTAAATTTCCCAGACCTCGTGCTCTGGTGACAAGTGTCCCCTCGCAAATCGACGACTCTCAGCTCTTCGGTTGTTTGGCCTTCAGGTGTTTCAACATTACACCTCCGCCTCCTTCTGTATCTCGCGACCCGTTGACACATATTACCTCTGGATCTAATAATCTAGATTCATTTTGGCTCTTCGAGCTTCAAAAGTTTCAACTTCTCTGCGCGCTCATTCCTCTCGGAGCGTTTCCACCCGAAATAAATGAATTTCTGCCACGTGTCCTTCTGGTTGATGGACGGTCCCAAATGGTGTTGGACTTCGGCTCTTTAGCATGTCTGCTCTCCTGTGTGTACACAAAGTGTTAAAACTCGTGAACTTCTTCCCAGATCCAACGATGGTTGATCCTCTGCGCTCAGATCCTACAGGTGAGAATCTGTTCCTATCCTCTACGCTTCCTCTGTTTGCTAGACGTAGATCTAACGGTCCAGGACCCCTTCCACAACTGATCAAACAGTTTTTGTCTCTCCTCCTCCTGATATTTTGACTTTTTCTGCCTTGGAATATTTTGTCAGTGTTCAAAGGCTTCGACCTTTGAACTTTCTGCTGCAAACCCGACTATCTGGATTTCACTTGTGCTTATGAAAGCAATATCTCTTCGAAGCTTTAGGACTTAGAATAAGTATGTCCCCCACGCAATCCTTGCATTATCCCTTCTGATCTTGATCTCCTCGAATATTTTGATCTCCCATGCACTGCTTGCATTTCTGAGATTTCGTCAAACTCAGATCCGAAGGATTTCTTGAAAATAAATTATTTTCGCCCTCCTGGCATTCTCCTTGCTCAATGCACACCTTGCAGAGCTTCTCCTTATAGAGTGTTCAGTAAATCTGTCTATCTCTGAACTCAACACTCATTTCTTCTTGTGCACTCCTCGCACTTTTGCTGATGAAGGTTCAATGGTATCTCTCCTGAGCTTCTCTGAGGTTAACTCACCTCTTTCAATGCACTCCTTGTGGACTGTGTGCACTCCTTGCACTCAGAAACTCAAAGACAAGAAACAATTGAAACTCATACAATAATTCACCATTTCATACATTCATAACATGAATGACATATAAAATCATAACAATAACACAAATACATAAACACATGATATGCAGGAAAAACTGCTTTTCTATTATCTCTGTGCATCTATACAGATGTTTACAAAAACTAGACTACAACAGAGTCCCAGTTCTCTCAATCTCTCCTAATCTAACTCTATCCTAAGTTTTTCTTCTAATACATCTCTACTCGAGATATCTCTCTCAAGTCTCCTAAGACTCTCTATCATTCTCTCTCCTTTCAAAGCGAGGGCTCCACGAGATTATCCTCTCTGCCGCCTTAGTTCTATCAATGTCTCAGTTATGACACCATAGTTCTATGGATCATTAGATAAATTTTTATCCAGACCTACTACAGGAAACCATTTAAGGAAACCCTATCCACTACCTGTACAAAGTTATGGCTTGTCTCTTACGACCTTACAATGCAAATCCCCATGGGATAAGATTTTGAATTTAAAAATGGGAGGGTCAATGCCTCTCCCTTTCTCCATTACGCGCCTACGTGTTGGCTTGCTGGCACATTTACTGAGGTGGAGTGATTCTCTTGCATCATACTCCACTACTAGGAAAAACATGAGCTCCTCTTCTCCAGTGTTGAAATCCTTCTGGATCCCAAACTTTTTCTTGGAGTTGTCCTCTTGCTCCTCTCCAGCTATGTTGTTGTTGTTGCTTCTTCTTCTTATTCTGCTCCTTCCCTGCTTCTATGACAGGCTCTCTTATGTTCATCTTACCTTTGTTGACTACTTCTTGTGTTGACCTCAACATTAGCTTCCTGATCTCCCTATCACCCTGTCCAGTTGCTCCAGTGGCTGGTTCTCCTTATGCAGTCTTCTCGGCTGCACTTCATTCTCCTTTCCATACTTATCAATGGAAATATCTACTCAATCTCCCATGCCGTCTTTACTTCCCCTTGTGGCACTAGTTTTTCATTCTACTGTAGACTCTAGTTCTACATTCTCCTCACTGAGTTGTTGCTCAGCTTTCTCCTCTCATAGATTAGCTTATGTCTGCTCCTCTTGTGATGGCATATTTCCAAATCCCTCCAACTGTTCCTCCAACTGGTATGCTTCTCCATATTCTTCCAACTTGACCTGTCGGATGTGTAATCTTTACACCATTACCCTTCTCTCTAGGGCTTCCAATTCCTCATACAGTTTAGCAAAATATATGTTTTTTTCTATAAACTCCAATGCTGCAACCATCTCCTTTTCATCTTCCTGGCTGAAAATTTTGAGACATCCCATTGAATGCTCATCTTCTTCTGCTGGTGTAGACATCAATGTATGCTCCATTTCTTCCTCTTTAATAGTTTCTGCTGGTTTTCCTTATTCTTCTGCTGCACTCTCATCATGTGCACTAGCCTTTGCCTGGTTGTTTGGTAGGAATTCCTTGATCCCCCCGATAATCAGAATGTTCCTCTGATCCTCCTCCTGGATGGTGGAATTATTTAACTTCTCATCAATGTTATTCATGTGGTCTGCAAATCCACATGAATATTCATCCATCAACACTCCTTGTTGACCTAAACCCATTTCTGAGCTCCTGATACTTTCAAACAATCTTGTTTCTTTCCCCTTGCCCACCTGGCAAATTGGGACTTCTCTTCTGCCCACCTGGAAGTCTATGAGATCAACTGATCCCATCTCATTGCCCACCTGGAAATATGAACTTTCAGCACTGTTCCCCTGGCAATATATGAGACCTTCCACTGATCTCTTTCTATTTCCCACCTGACAACTTGAAAGTCCATTTCTGCCCACCTGACAGTTTATGAGATCTTCATCTGATCTCACCTCCTCCTCATCACTAAGGTGTCTCCCAATTTCTGGTTCACAGATGTGAATCTGTTCCTCCTCTGTGTCATTGAGGTTTTCTAATTCCCTCAGCCACCTTCTCAACTCTTGTTGCTGCTTTCTGGCCAAAAAATTTTGAACATGCCATTTTTCCTTCTTGTTCAGAAGACATTCATGCTTCTAGTGTACCTTTTCATCTTGCTGCATCCTCAATGCTAGCTGTTCCATCCTTTCTCTTATCTCATTGAGCTCTAGATCCATCTTTGGATTACATTTCTTCTTGCGGCCTTCTGTTTGACCACACCCATGGCCTTCAGTAGCCATTTACACCTTCTACCTACCCTCTTGGCAATCCTATGGATCACTCTACATATGAGAGCATCTCCATCTTCTCCTACAACTCACCTGGTTGTTTAAATTTTTGTTGCTACGTACATGCAAAAACTTTCTCATAGAGCATCAATACCTTGCTTCCTTCACCTGTTGTCTACAACAAAATTTAACCTTTGATATGATCTAATGTTACCAGATCATCTCCTTCCACTGTATCTCTCTTGTCTGTTGTCTACAAACAAAATAATGGCTTCCTCCTCTTTCTCTTTCTCTTTCTCCTGAAATCTACAGGAAAAAATTCAAGCTCTGATACCACCTGATGCAACCCCCCTCCCTTCCTCGGGTTTTGTTAACCTCCCGGTCTAGGATCTTCTAATACTCTGATTTGGATCGACTCTTGAGGATCTTGATTGAACGCAGAATAATTATACACAAACCCCTTTTTCCCTTTGGGCGCAGGTCCTATGATACCTGCACCCTTTGTCCGTGCGCTCTGGCACTCTCCAATTTCTAGGCATTAGCTCCTTTTCACTAGCCCCTTCTTACATACGCCCCTAGGCTATGACCTCATGGGAATATTCGATTACAGGCACGGGTGAGGGTGGTTTTAGACTAACCCACTTTTCTCCCTGCAATTCGCCTCCAACTGCCACGCATCCCTTCTCTAAAAAAGTGGTTGAAATTGCAGCCCACTAAAGGAATATTATCGTCTGAGAATGTCTTGGCCCCGAAATCCCTTATGTCCATTGATTTCCAACCTCTCAGTTCTTATTCTCGATCAACGATGGTTATCGAGTCTTTACCTACTTCTGGTTGACTATCCAATAAATGGCCTCTTCTCATCTTATGCACAACCTCAGATCATCGTGATATGTCGCCACGTAACTCCCCTCTAGATCAACGATTGCCATTGATTTCACCTTTCGGACTTCGGGAGTTTCAACTCTCAACCTTTACTCTCTTCTATATGGAAATCTTTCGGAGTGAAACATCTACTACCACCTAACTCCTTGAATCTACGACCAGGATCTCCTCTTTGAATCCGGCCTTCGGGAATATCGATTCTCAACCTCCACAAGCTCCATTTGCTAAAATTCTTCACATGTGACCTTGCGCTATGGCCACGTGATCTCCTGTTAAAGTCCACACACCTCCAATCCATGAAATGTTGTAGGACCGTCGATCTCCTGATCTTGATGGTACCTCTAGATTGATGGTTCAAATCTGGCCGCTCAAAATCTACGGACCTAATATCTTTGTGATTCCGGACTTCGGCTGTTTGAAATCTCAAACCTCATTTTCCTCCATAATCCAATCTTCTGGAGTTAACGATCTACTGACACCTTTCCTGCTGAATCAACGACCTTATTCCTACTTCGGATGTTTTGACCTTTCAAATCAGATCTATAGTCCTGCGACCCCCTTCTCGATCAACAGTCGAGATCCTCCTTCGGGTCTTCAGACCTTTCATCCTATGATTTTCTCCAAAGTCCTAGACCTGATGTTGTGTTTCCACCTTCGCATCGACGACTCTCATCATTTTCGGGACTTCGTCCTTTGGCGATTTTAACTCTCAACAACCACAAATCTCCGGAGTGTCGGATCCTTTGGCACTTGTCCTCTCTTGATCCAAAAATTTTCCAACGGGATAGACCTCCATCATCCATGCATCCCTTTGCAAAACAACGATCCACGTGCTCCCCTTGGGATCAATGACCCTTAATCATTTCGGCCTTCGACACTTCAGAACTTTCCAAAACTTTTTTCCATAAAAACCCCAGAGTGAAATCATCTGAAGTCTATGATCTGGTGACACCTGTCCTCCTCCAAATTGATGGCTATCATTTTCTTCGGCTGTTTGGGCTTCGGCGATGTCAAATCTTTCTCCTTTGCATTCTCCCGGAGTGACTTCACCCAGAATTAACGATCTTTCGCCACACGTTCCCTTTCAAGATATGACGGCTTAGATTCTCTTCAGGCTTCACGATATGACAGTTTCAATTCTCAAACTGAAACTCCAATGTAAATTTCCTCAGAGCTCACAATCTAGTGAAAAGTGTCCCCTCGCAGATCGATGACTCTTGGCTCTTCAGTTGTTTGGCCTTTGTGTGTTTCAAAGTTACACCTCTGCCTCCTTCCGGATCTCATGACCCATTGACACGTATTCCCTCTGGATCTAACAATCCAGATTCATTTCGTCCCTTCGGCTCTTCAGGCTTCGAAAGTTTCAACTTCTCTGTGCACTCATTCCTCCCGAAGTGTTTCCACCCAAAATCAATATATTTCCTCCACGTGTCCTTCTAGTTGATGGACGGTCCCAAATGGTTTTGGGACTTTGGCTCTTTAGCACATCCTCTCTCCTGTGTGTACACAAAGCATTAAAGCTCGTGCACTTCTTCCCAGATCCAATTATGGTTGATCCTCTGCACTCAAATCCTACGGGTGCGAATATGTTCCTGTCCTCTATGCTTCCTCTATTCACTGGATGTAGATATAATGGTCCAGGATCCCTTCCACAACTGATCATATGGTTGTTTTCACTCCTCCTCCTGAGATTTTGACTTCTTCTACCTTGGAATATTTTGTCAGTGTTCAAAGGCTTCGACCTTTGAACTTTCTGTTGTGAACCCGACTATCTGGATTTCGCTTGTGCTTATGAAAGAGTTGTCTCTTCTGAGATTTAGGACTTAGAATAAGTCTGTCCCCCATGCAATCCTTGCATTATCCCTTCTGATCTTGATCTCCTCGAATATTTCAATCTCCCATGCACTCCTTTCATTTCTAGGATTTCGTCAAACTCAGATCCAAAGGATTTCTTGAAAAGAAATTCTTCTCGCCCTCCTAGTATTCTCCTTGATCGATGCACACCTTGCAGAGATTCTACTTACATAGTGTTCAATAACTCTGTCTATCTCTGAACTCAACACATAGTTCTTCATATGCACTCCTCACACTTCTGCTGATGAAGGTTCAACGATATCTCTCCTGAGCTTCTCTGAGGTTAACTCACCTCTGTCAACGCACTCCTTGTGGACTGTTTGAACTCCTTGCACTCGGAAACTCAAAGACGAGAAACAATTGAAACTCATACACTACTTCACTAGTTCATACATTCAGAACATGAATGACATAGAAAAGAATAACAATAACACAAACACATAAACACACAATATGCAGGAAAAACTCCTTTTCTATTATCTCTATGTGTCTATACAGATGTTTTCAAAAACTGGACTGCAACAGAGTCCCGGTTCTCTCAATATCTTCTAATCTAACTCTATCCTGATTCATTCTTCTAAGACCTCTCTACCCGAGATCTCTCTCTCAAGTCTCCTAAGACTCTCTATCATTCTCTCCCCTTTCAAAGCAAGGGCTCCACAAGCTTATCCTCTCTACCACCTTAGTACGATCACTATCTTAGTTATGACACCATACTTCTACGGCTCATTACATAAATGTTTATCCATACCTGACTACGATCTGGACCTTCTACAGGAAACCATTTAAGGAAACCCTATCCACTACCTATACAAAGGTATGGCTTGGCTCTTACGACCTTACAACGCAAATCCCCATGGTATAAGATTTTGAATTTAAAAATGGGAGGGTCAATGCCTGTCCCTCTCTCCATTACATGCCTACGTGTTGGCTTGCTGGTGCATTTACTAAGGTGGAGCGATGCTCCTACATCAGGCTCACACCTCCAAGGTCGCAAGACATTTTGGTGTTAGGAATATAGTTACCAATTTACAAAGTATGTGTACTAGCCCAGAATGCAAGAAGATGTAGCACAATATATTATAGGATGTGTAATTTGTTGTACTATCGATCTTAGTAATAGGAATCAAGGTCTATATCATCCCTTAACTGTACCCACTCAAGCTTGGGGAAACATTTTGATGGATTTTGTTGGAGGTTTACAACCACGCACAAGGGACATGACTATTTATTTATGGTAGCTGATAGGTTCAACAAAATGTGCATTATCACGCCTTGTAAAAAGACAATCAAGGGACATGAAGTAGAAAACTTGTTCTTTGAATAGGTTTGGGTGCACTTTTGGATACTAAGGAGGATCATCTTAGATAGGGATACCATATTTCTCAGTGCATTTTGGACTACATTATGGGAGAAGATGGAAACTAAGTTAAATAGGTCTACAACATTCCATCCACAGACATATGGGAAGACATAAGTAGTCGACAAGACTTTGGTGAAGCTTTTGAGGGGTTACAATCAGGAGCATATGAATACCTGGGATGAAAATATGATATATATACAACACTCTTATAATAGAGCAGTCCACACTTCTACTGGTAAGTCACCTTTTGAAACTTGCTTTGAATATTTGACACCTTCACCCTTAGATGTTGTATATGGACAACAAGTAGGAGTGAGGAAGGACCTCACAAAAGATGCATTAAAGGAAAAAAAAAATGTTGAGAAAATATGCCAGATCCATTTGCAAGTGCAGGAGACACTAAATAAGTCACAAGAAAAATACAAGGCTAGACATGATAAATACAGAACATAACAAACATTTAGAGTGGGAGATAAAGTATGGATACAATTGAATAAGTAAAGACTACAGGGTCTTGATAAGAATATCAAGGCTCTGTGGTATGGTTCTTTTGAGGTATTAAAAAAGGCAGGGAATAACTCCTATAGACTCAGTCTACCCTTATACATGTGCATTTACTGAGTAGTGAATGTGGATAATCTAAAACTCTATGAGCCTTCCATGTTGGATTAGGAGGAGGAGGAGGGGATCTTACTTTCCATAGAGGACTTGGCACCAGATGCTCAGGAAGATTTGGAAGAGGACACTATTTTTGAAAAGAGGTCTAGAACTATAAGACATGGGAAACATGACCTTTGGAAAATTGGGTTGAAAGGACAACTTCAAGGCAAAGCAAAGTGGTACTCCAAGGAGAAGGTAGAGGAAAAAATTCCTCACCTCTTTTAATAAAGATTTTGGGGACCAAAACCCTCCCTAAATTGGGAGGTATGATCCATATTGGATCATTATGTTATTTTCATCTATCTCAATGCTTGCAGAGTCATTTTAGTGGTAGATACAAATTTGGAAAATTGGGGTTCAGAACCTTCCAGATCCATTTTGAGTTATCAAATGAAGTTTTTTGGGGTTCTTGTGTCTAGAAATTGTGCAAATCCCCTTAATGGTGTTCTATAGTCTAAGAAATTTCCAATAGTGCAGACCATGTGTCAATTGGAATTCATATGCAAAAGTTATGCCTCCCGTAAGTTGACCTACCGTGTTGACCACCATGGTACAAGAGGATGTCATGTCACCACTTGTTTCTCATGCATATGGGGCTAGCCACGTATATAATTTCAATAATAGGATGTCATGTCACAATTGAGGGTTTAGGAAGTAAAAAAACTACCCCTAGATGGCTATCGGGCTATGTTAAATATCAAGACACTAGGAGGAGAAGGAGTTCCATTCTATGTTATTGTATTTTATTCCATAGCAAAGAAGAAAAATTGTGAATGAGAAATTAGAGAAAATTACATAGAGGGTTAATGTTCTGTAGCATCCTAACATGCCACAGGTCTCAGGTAACTCCATAGAGAGTGTCTTATCCTTTGTACTTGCATTATTTTATACCAAAGAAAAGAGAGCAGAGAAACCTCACCTTTTAGCTGGGTTTTCTCCTGTAAGGGTTTCCCAGAGCATATCTTTGTGTCATTTTGTGGATGGTGCATGATTGTATTTCATTGTTCTCTATTTTATGCATTTGATCTATTTCATGCATAAGAAAAAAATCAGTAACTAAATATTCTAGAAATCTAAAGGAATTTAACCTTCACAGGTAGATTTTAGTTTTATTTATAAGATCTGTTATGATGAACTATTTGAGTGGAATATCCATGGTAGTTTACAAATAAATAAACATAGCCCAACAATGGTTTTCCTCAAGAACCCAACTCATATCTTTCTCTTGAAAGACAATAAGTAAAAATTGACCCAAAAAGGAACTCGAATTTCATTTTCTTCTCATGCAAGATCGGCTCTCACATTTCCCAAAAAGTGGTTGTTCTCGACCCATGCTATCATAAATTTGGTGATCTAACCTTCCCACCTACCACTCTCACATCACTTTAATATCTATTTTGATATTTTAAAGAAGTAAATCTTAATATGAAAATGATTGAGTTAATATAAATGGGTAACCCCTTGGACCCCTCTTTATCCCCCTATCTTATGGAGTCATATCTCGTTGTTGTTACCACCCCACTCGTACTGCAACCAATGATTATTATTTTTATTAATAATTTCAATGTACATTTTGCATATCTCATCCCTCAACCATATCAATCTATATATTCCATCCCACCCAAAATATATCGGCTCACCAACCTAACTCTCATTTACACGATTACAATAGAATTCATAGGGATTAAAACTGGGGATATTACATGGACCATGAAAAGAAAAAGAGAGAAGATATACTTAGATAAAGACTAACTTCAACCATATTCCTATCAATAAATATGAAAGAAAGCTCTATCTCTTTTTTGAATAAAATGATTCTATTAAATTTTATTGAAAAATAAATAAATGCATGCATCTTATAAAAAAAAAGGTTGGTTTACATTGTAGGCTACTATGAGCATAGAATCTCAAAACTAACCTAATTCAAACAAATATTAAAAATAACAACAAGACACAAACATGGAACATCAATCTTACCCTTTCTTTTCTTTCTCCCCCCTATATCTCCTTAATATTTTAGTCAAATCTCCCTCTTGATCAGGGATTGCAAAGATTTTAATAATCATTAATATTGATTGTTCTTAATTGAACTATTCCAATAGCACCGTCATCATGATCGAAGAAATCACACTCATGCCTTCTATTTTAAAAATAAATCCCCTTCCTTGAGACCAGTATGAATGAAGAGGGTGCTTGAACTAAGGAAAAACATGAATATTTAATTACTTGAGTTGACATGACGAGTAATAGAACCATCTATAGCACCTCAAACATCCAAGTTGATATGTACAATTGAGGATTAGGAGGATCCACCTAATGATTATTCTTATTAATATCATTTTTGCACCAAGAGGTCACTCATTTCTTTCCTTCGCCCCTTGCTAGAAAATTTAATAGTATAAATCTATGTGACTGTAATCAATGCTCTACATACACCTAAGCTAACAACATTCCAAAAGTATATGATCATGAAGCCATAGCCCACAAAGGTGATTGAATCTATGTCTAGGGATTCCTTACTAGCATAGATAAAATCATCCAAGGTGTCATTAATGGTAATTATAGTTCTTCTATCCCAATATTATGTGGGAAGAGTTGACAGTCTCACCCAAATCAAAACCATTGAGTGAAATTCAATATGTAGATAAAATCTTAGGTGCAATGGTTTCATGGAGACCCGCAACACCCCACAACCATGGTCCATGAAAAACTTAATCAAAATAGTCTTTTGTGGACTTGGAGTTGAGGATCAACAATCCTTTCACAAAATGATGAATAACCACTGGATCTTTGAGTAAAGGTCCACATAATGATTCAATCTAGGCCTAAATATTATTTAATGCATGCCAAAATCCACAGAACCTACATATTGTGTAGTGGTCAAAAAAATATTTAATCCCCTTCTCAATCCACCATGACTTTGACATTATATAGGGAACTAAGCCCTCCTTTTCCAAGAAAAATGGAGGAGAATTGGTAGATGGAGAAGATGATTTGTGGAGAGAAGTTGTTCCATAATGGCATAAATTAGTGGTTGAAGATGGATCAAGATCCCTCTCAAGTTTGAATGAGTTCAATTAGGGAAGTGACGATCTTTATTGGGGACATGAATATTAGGAGAGAATTTCCAAACTCAATGAGAACACAAATCTAATATCCCTCCTCCCCACTCGAAGCTTAAAAAATGCAAAGTCTTGGATATTTGGGAACTAGCAATAGGGAGTTTTATAGAACAACAGAGAGACATCTATTATTTGGAGAAAATAACATAATGATATGGTGAGACAACCCACCAAAAGAATCTTTTGTGACCTAGACATTTGAGTCAGGGAATACAAAGGGAATCCCAAGCTAGCGGGCCTCCCATGTCGACTCCATGGGGTCCTCAAAGCACCACCATTGCCAACATCATCTAGGGAACATGAAAGCATTGAAAACCATAGTCACTTAGAAACCCTATATCACTTCTCCTCTCAACAAGAGTGGTATATGTTAACATTTTAGATTGAGAAAAAGTGGTATACACTGTTATCACTCCAAAGGTTACCCCAGACTGTAATCAGGTGAGATTGGTAGCATCAAAAGATTTGTAAATGTAAATGAGTTTTTAAAAGGTCAAATGGACAAGACTCAGAATAATAAGGTTTTAACTCAGAAATCTGGGCTAGCATGCACAAGAAAATGAGGTTTTAATTAATTTCAGTTAGTGTTTAAGGATAAAATATGAGTAGAGAGAAGACTTGGTGAACAAGTCTGCTATAAGCATCAGGCCTTCTAGTAGTTGGGTGAAGAAAAAGATAAGTCACAAGATCATATTGAAACCAAACTTTAAGACCCTGAAAAGAGTTACAGTAGCATCATAATCAAACATCGATTATAGTGCAACTATAACATCTCATAATGATCCTCCATTAATGAGCATTCACAGTAAGGATAAATACGAAAATGAAGAGAAGCTAACTTCCATTAATTGAAAATTCTCAAGTCCAATAGGAGAAATACAAAAATGAAGAGAAGCTAACTTCCATTAATTGAAAATTCTCAAGTCCAATACATAACCAGAGTACGATCTACTTAGTCAAAAAGATTACAATTTGGGAGCCTCAACTCAACCATTCCCCCTTGCTTCATTATTTGGAACATGTATTTATAAAAGAAAGGAAAGGCAACATCAAGAGGTGCGAGCTGGCCCCTCCTCACATTGGATTCTCCAACAACAGTTATCAATTGAACACCTGTGCTAGCAGCTATTAACAAACTGCTATAAAAAAAAGGAAACATGCTAGCAACCGATCCAACAATACTTAAATGACTCTTCCTCCCTTGATGCACATCCTATTGCATGCCAAGTGTCCTGTAAAGGTTGTAAGTTCTCATCATGTTTCCAACTGTTGTCTCTGCAATTCTTCTCATCATCAGCTATCCATAAAGATGCTAGCTCGACTCTCCTTGATTCCTGGTATCTATTGGTAGAATCATTTGGTAGCACACTGAGTAGCACACTTTGTAGCACCTTTACCAAATTTCCTGTGATTTTGTAGAGCAACCTCAAAAATAGGCAACAATAAAGTATTGCTTCCATAGAGACCAAATTCTAGAGTAAATGAAATATCCATATCTTCACATTCCTTCATATTTTCCTTTGGCAACAACATGATCAGTGAGCCAACTGTGCTCTTCTTTCCAAATCTGCAACAACAATTACTGCTTTGACAATAATCTTAGTTGACATGTGTTTTTATTGATTCACAATCTTAGAAAAGAGGGTAGTCATGCATTTTCCTGTTTGTAATGCACACACCCAGATGGCATCACCTGCAAGAAACTTGTTAATGCATAAATTAATGAAATACCCAGAACTTTCAAGATAGGACTCCCATTTAAAGGAACAAAAACCTGTTGAGGAATTGTAAATGCTTCAGTGAACAATTCATATGCCTCATTAAGCTCCCCCTTTGCTAACTGAAGTTTGCCAATTTCTATAAGATCACGATATTAGTACAAACAGGGGCATAATTCTTTGCCACTGCATGCATGTCCAAGATGTCAGAGGTTTTGAATGAAGCTTCTGCATCAAGATCATAAATTCGTGCAACAATATTCAAACCAACATTCTCTTCTCTATCTGATGTGTTCCAGCTGTGGAAATCACTCACATCCACCTGTGACCTCAATAACAGAAACCTATATGTCTATCTCTTGATTAGCTCAGCCACAAGTTCTAGAAGAAGCAGAAATCCAACATCTTGAAGAGTGTTCCCAGGACGATGTAAATAATGAACTCCTCGAGCAGCTAATCCATGAATTTTTTGCAAAGATCATGGCACTTGATATATAATGGTAAACATCAAACATCGGTGCCTGAACCTTGTAATCAACAATCAATTTGACACCTCAGTATTTGAAAACATTGATTCTCTTCAAATGTAATAGAGGCAAATACCCGGCCCTACATTTGTCGATTCCCTTCAAAACCTTTGAACACTTGGCAACAATAGTTCCCCTGTATGCTTGGTGCGTAAGTATGATGCAACCTTCCTGATATCCAGAGCTGTAACAATGGGCGTTTTCACCTGTATCATCATTTGGAAGCTAACATAAGGGTTTCTTGCTCAACTGTATGCACTGAAAAGAAAAGAAATTCATGTATACATGTCAACAACCAAACGAATAGGCATGGATTTTGATTCTTACTAATAGTGGCACCTGCACATGCATCCTACAAATCATGCATTTGCAATTTCACTGAGCATCGAACAACTTGAATGTTGGCTCAATTTATGGCTTGACTCGTGGCCTTGAAGTTTGGCTTAACTCATATGACTTAACTTGTAATTTTGACCCGTAGCTTGACTGGGGATTTAGCATGTTGAATGGTTTAGTCGATAAGCTTGATTCATAGAATAGATTTGTGGACTTAAGTATATGCACTATGATAAATAGACTCGGGCTTGGAACTACAACATTTAGTTCACTTGTATGCACACACCACATGCCTTTGATAATATGAGATTTAAAAATAATAAAACAAATGTATATGTTTTATATTTCAAAATCTACAAAGCATAGACTAGGGGTTTATCAATTTGTTTGCATTTTTGTATTGCAAATCAAGAGAGCAAAGCCAAAGGATGTTGGGGAAAAGTAATCATCGGGAGATTGATGAAGAATCTGGAGGTTAATACCCTTGCCAAAACACTGAAGAAAATGATAAGTCAAATAGAGAGAGATGAAAATGTTTTCAAAATTCCATTACATTTTGATTGCTAACATACACCATAATGAACCTATACTCTAATCAAAATTTGAGCTTTGCACTATAGAATATCTTTGACCTTGAATGCTCTTCTAAAACTTGAAAACATTCATGTGATTTTTCATATCTACATAAATAATAAAGTATTAAGTCAAGATTTCTTATATGGAATTGGATTGGGGGTTTGTAATAATTTCCTTTGGAATTGAGTAAGTTTCGTAATGGAAATAACAACACACTGATAACTTTCACAATGAACTCAATATCTGAATGTATGGAAATATTTAAATAGAAATTATATCTATCATAAATCTCATAATAAATTTAACAGAGAAAATAACATGTTATTCTTATGTAGACTCTATGTGACATAGCTGTTACACATTATTTTGGTCACCTCAGTGATCAACTGGAAACATGTGTTCATGTTCCCTGAAAATATTAAAAGAAGACTTTCTCCATGAGAAAAGTGATTTGCTTTCCTCTTTCAAAACCCATATCAAGGAAGGTCATCGCACCCTACTATATGCATGGGGTGTGATGATATCTGATCGTCGCACTATGCCCTAAACCTAGACTGCGACGTCGTCGCATGTTGCTTGTGCATAGGGTGCGATGATGCTTAAAGCATAGGAAAAGTCAAATTTCACGAATATTCTATAAGGGAATCTTCTAAAAGATGAGGTGGCCTCCGATCGGTTTGGATCTTACTCGCTTCTCTGATTTAGTGGGATCATACTAATATCCTCATCCATCTCTCTTTCACACTATATAAAGAGTGATTTTTCATGGAAAAGGCTAAGGTTGAATAGGCTAATATTTGCATGGAGAGTTCTAATTCAGATTATGCTTAAGAGTTTTACTTTAGTTCTTCAAGTCAGATTGTGGATCTTCTTCATTCAAGGCATTGGAGCAAAGGTGTGTGTGTTGAAGCAAAGAGCCATTGAAAGGGGACCTTGCAACATCAAGGCATGGATTGTATTCTCCACTTTCTATTTCATTTAATACAATAATACATTTCTTCCCTATAAAAGGATCAAGTGTTGTTTAAAAGGTATGTCGCTCGTACCTCACTAAACTAGTTTATATGACAATGAAGTTTACGGTGAAGTGTGTATTTTGTTTTGTTTTGTTCTAGTTTCTTGTGGAAGTTAGGGAGATTTGTTTGTGTCTGCACTTACCGATTAGTCTGATAACAAAATTGGCGACCATACTGGGGATATGACCTTCTTTTGTTTTTTCTCCTCTTATTTTCCTTTAGCCTGCCTTCTTTTGGTTAAATTCATTCTCTGAGTCTCTAGGTGATCCGTTTTGACTCTCTGGGTCTGAAAGTTCAGTGATAATTTTTGTCTTTCTTCCCATTTTCCTTTAGTTTCAAATATCGTCGCACTGTACTATAGAAATCATGCGACGATCCTCTGGCATCGCACTCTACTAGTGTAGAGTAGTACGATGACATCGCACTGTACCTTATTTGCATCATGCGATGACCCTAGCTCGTCGCGCTGTGCTCCACTGCAACTTGCGACGATTCCTGTAGGAATTGTTGGAGATAGCCATTTTTTCTTTTTTCTACCCAGTTTTTCCTCAGCTGTCTTGGATGAACTTCCGACACTAGTGAATGATTGATTTATAAGTTTGACGCTTGCATTCAATTGATTTTCGGAAATTAAAAGTTTTCTTTGTAAATTTTGCAAGTTTTTCTTTTGGTTTTTTGTCACAAGGGTATAATCTCTAGATCTTGGTCCTGAGTGCTTGTTTGACGAAGAATCCTTAATTTATCTGAAGTTTTAGATTGATTTTACTTTCTGGATTGTTAGTTGATTGAGAGACAATTTTTGTTTTGTATTTGAATTTTTTTTTCTTATCGCGTGAGGTCCAGTAGGCATTTATGGTCTTGGGATATCGCCTTAAAAATTAGACTGTTCACTTGGCTCGTAGTGGAGAATAAAATCCTAACTTGGGATAACCTGCAGAAAAAAGGATGGGAAAGACCTAGTTTCTTCCCTTTATTCTTTAGGAACTCAGAGACAATGTTGCATTTGTTTGTCAACTGCTCTTTTACTCTACAGGTGTGGCAGATTTTAAAATCAACTCTTAGTCTAAGTTCTTCTTGGGGAGGTATCTCTTTAACTAACTGTTAAGATATTTGGACTAAAATGGAGAGGGATTTTAATACTCTTCCCTCTTTGTCCTGTTGGTTCATTTGGTTGGAAAGGAACAAGATTATCTTTGAATTATGTACTCCCTATATTCAAGAGGTGGTCCTTAAAATTCGAGGGATGTTGGAGAACTTTGTTGGTTTGGGTCCTCGGAAAGGGAAGAACCTTAGAATCCAAAAGACACATGTTTATGCTCTGGCTACTGTAGGATGGTTTGATGGTGCAACTCAAGAAAATGGGTTATTGAGTGGGGCAAGGGGAGTATTAAAAATTTCTGGAAATAGTAGCTACAAGTGGATCCTCAACTGTGGCCTTGGTACAAATACAAGGGATGAACTTCTCAGTGTGTGGGCGTCCTTAATCTTGGCATCCCAACTAGGCCTTGATCATCTCCAAGTCTTTGGAGATTAAAAAATTGTGATTGATTGGATGAATTGTAGGGGTAATTTACAAGTCACTTCTCTAGTGGGTTGGAAGGACAGGATCTTAGAATAAGCAAAATCTTTTCGTGCCCTCAGTTTTGCACATATCTACAGGGAAGAAAATGGGGTGACAGATGCATTATCAAAAAAATATCTACAGGCGCTAGAAGGGAACATTCAATACAATAAATGGATTGATGGTCATGAGGGCCCCCTCTCTTTTTGCATCTCTATCAATGACTGGTTATCTTCTATAATTTTGGAGGTTTTGTTATAGTTGAAACTGGAGATCTATTTTCTTCAGAGTAAATAAGTACCTAGTCGGTTTGATATGGAAGTACTCTTTGTTGGAATCTATTATAATAAAAAGGCTCTAGAGGGACTGTCTTGATGCACCACTTTTCAAATGGTTCAGAGATGGATGTAATTTCAGTCAATATACTTATTTTTTATAACACTATATATATAATATATTGACAAATTTTTTGCTGGCAAAAAGGATAATTCCAATATTCTCTAAATGGCTTGTTCAATTTTGTAGAATGCTTTCAAAGACAACCTTGAAAGGTAGAAATGTACATCACTTATTTAAATAATAAAATATTAAGTCAAAAAGTCTTGAATGAAATTAGAATAAAAGTATGTAACAATTTTATTTGGAAACAAATAAATCCTATACTGAAAATGACAACACATCATAATATTTACAATATTTACATTTTCTTTTTGGAAATAAATAAATCCTATAATAAAAATGACAAGAGATCCTTAATACTTACATATCATAATATTTACAATGAATCTAATATCTAAAATATAAAAATTTATAATCAAAATTATATCTATTATAAATATGATAATTAATAAATTAAATATAAAAAATAACATGTTATTCTCATTTAAATTCTATATAACATAACTTAAATCATAATATTTGCAATGAATCCAATATCTAAAATATAAAAATTCTAAATCAAAGTTATATCTATCACAAATATGATAATTAATAAATTAAGTATATAAAAAAAAAATTGAATATAAAAAATAACATGTTATTCTCATTTAAATTATATATAACATAACTTTTTTTTTTTCCACGAGAAATTATCTCGATATATATTAGAGATATATATCATTTACATTCATTGTATCCAGGTCTAACACAGTAGCCATTACAAATTTTGTCCCGGAGACCCCAGCAGGGTTTGACCTCGAGACCTCCTCCCAACACTTGGAGGAAGGTCCTGTCTTTACCAATCGCGCTGGACTCACGGGACTAACATAACTTACAAACCACAAAATAGAGAGTGAGTTCATTTATAATATAAATATTTAAAAGAAAACACCACCATTCAAAAACCTAACTCATCCACACAACAAAGGACACCATCTTTATATTATTATTCAATTTTATTTACAAGACCAATACCACTGGTCCATGTTTAAAAATAAACCATCTTTTATATTCGTATTCATTTATATTGGAAAGACTAATACCACCAATCATATTCAAGGAAAGACACCATCTTTATATTATTATTCAAATTTATTTAAAAAACCAATACCAGTGGTCCATGTTTAAAAATAAGCATTCTTTTATATTCTTATTCATTTATATGACACCATCTTTATATTATTATTCAAATTTATTTAAAAAACCAATACCACTAGTCCATGTTTAAAAATAAGCATTCTTTTATATTCTTATTCATTTATATGGGAAAGACTAATACCACTAATCATATTCCCATGTTTAAAAATAAACTATACCTAGTGTTGCCTTTTTGTGCTCCATAGGTCTAGTGGAATCCTGATTTGTTGAATCAGATCTTCCATAAGGAAAATAAGCATAAG
>SNQJ01S0005137.1:48303-66188 GCA_010110895.2 Picea sitchensis | reverse complement strand
GATTTTTCATATCTACATAAATAATAAAGTATTAAGTCAAGATTTCTTATATGGAATTGGATTGGGGGTTTGTAATAATTTCCTTTGGAATTGAGTAAGTTTCGTAATGGAAATAACAACACACTGATAACTTTCACAATGAATTCAATATCTCAATGTATGGAAATATTTAAATAGAAATTATATCTATCATAAATCTCATAATAAATTTAACAGAGAAAATAACATGTTATTCTTATGTAGACTCTATGTGACATAGTTGTTACACATTATTTTGGTCACCTCAGTGATCAACTGGAAACATGTGTTCATGTTCCCTGAAAATATTAAAAGAAGACTTTCTCCATGAGAAAAGTGATTTGCTTTCCTCTTTCAAAACCCATATCAAGGAAGGTCATTGCACCCTACTATATGCATGGGGTGTGACGATATCTGATCATCGCACTCTACCCTAAACCTGGACTGCGACGTCGTCGCATGTTACTTGTGCATAGGGTGTGACGATGCTTAAAGCATAAGAAAAGTCAAATTTCACGAATGTTCTAGAAGGGAATCTTCTAGAAGATGAGGTGGTCTCCGATCAGTTTGGATCTTACTCGCTTCTCTAATTTAGTGGGATCATACTAATATCCTCATCCATCTCTCTTTCACACTATATAAAGAGGGATTTTTCATGGAAAAGGCTAAGGTTGAATAGGCTAATATTTGCATGGAGAGTTCTACTTCAGATTATGTTTAAGAGCTTTACTTTAGTTCTTCAAGTCAGATTGTGGATCTTCTTCATTCAAGGCATTGGAGCAAAGGTGTGTGTGTTGAAGCAAAGAGCCATTGAAAGGGGACCTTGCAACATCAAGGCATGGGTTGTATTCTCCACTTTCTATTTCATTTAATACAATAATACATTTCTTCCCTATAAAAGGATCAAGTGTTGTTTAAAAGGTATGTCGCTCATACCTCACTAAACTAGTTTATATGACAATGAAGCTTAAGGCGAAGTGTGTATTTTGTTTTGTTTTGTTCTAGTTTCTTGTGGAAGTTAGGGAGATTTGTTTGTGTCTGCACTTACCGATTAGTCTGATAACAAAATTGGCGACCATACTGGGGATACGACCTTCTTTTGTTTTTTTCCCTCTTATTTTCCTTTAGCCTACCTTCTTTTGGTTAAATTCATTCTCTGAGTCTCTGGGTGATCCATTTTGACTCTCTCGGTCTGAAAGTTCAGTGAGAATTTTTGTCTTTCTTCCCATTTTCCTTTAGTTTCAGATATCATCTCACTGTACTCTATAGAAATCACGCGATGATCCTCTGATGTCGCACTCTACTGGTGTAGAGTAGTGTGATGACGTCGCACTGTACCTTATTCGCAGCATGCGACGACCCTAGATTGTCACGCTATGCTCCACTGCAACTTGCGACGATTCCTGTAGGAATTGTTGGAGATAGCCATTTTTTCTTTTTTCTACCCAGTTTTGCCTCAACTGTCTTGGATGAACTTCTGACACTATCGAATGATTGATTTATAAGTTTGACGTTTGCATTCAATTGATTTTCAGAAATTAAAAGTTTTCTTTGCAAATTTTGCAAGTTTTTCTTTTGGTTTTTTGTCACAAGCGTATAATCTCTAGATCTTGGTCCTAAGTGCTTGTTTGACGAAGAATCCTTAATTTATCTGAAGTTTTGGATTGATTTTACTTTCTGGATTGTTAGTTGATTGAGAGACAATTTTTGTTTTGTATTTGACAAAAGTTTTCTTATCGCGTGAGATCCAGTAGGCATTTATGGTCTTGGGATATCGCCTTAAAAATCAGACTGTTCACTTGGCTCGTAGTGGAGAATAAAATCCTAACTTGGGATAACCTACAGAAAAAAGGCTGGGAAATACCTAGTTTCTGCCCTTTATTCTTCAGGAACTCAGAGACAATGTTGCATTTGTTTGTCAACTGCTCTTTTACTCTACAGCTGTGGCAGATTTTCAAATCAACTCTTAGTCTAAGTTCTTCTTGGGGAGGTATCTCTTTAACTAAATGTTAAGATATTTGGACTAAAATGGAGAGGGATTTTAATACTCTTCCCTCTTTGTCCTGTTGGTTCATTTGGTTGGAAAGGAACAAGTTTATCTTTGAATTACATACTCCCTCTATTCAGGAGGTTGTCCTTAAAATTCGAGGGATGTTGGAGAACTTTGTTGGTTTGGGTCCTCGGAAAGGGAAGAACCTTAGAATCCAAAAGACACATGTTTATGCTCTGCCTACTGTAGGATGGTTTGATGGTGCATCTCAAGAAAATGGGTTATTGAGTGGGGCAAGGGGAGTATTAAAAATTTCTGGAAATACTAGCTACAAGTGGATCCTCAACTGTGGCCTTGGTACAAATAGAAGGGATGAACTTCTTAGTGTGTGGGCATCCTTAATCTTGGCATCCCAGCTAGGCCTTGATCATCTCCAAGTCTTTGGAGATTAAAAAATTGTGTTTGATTGGATGAATTGTAGGGGTAATTTACAAGTCACTTCTCTAGTGGGTTGGAAGGACAGGATCCTAGAATAAGAAAAATCTTTTCGTGCCCTCGGTTTTGCACATATCTACAGGGAAGAAAATGGGGTGACAGATGCATTATCAAAAAAATATCTACAGGCGCCAAAAGGGAACATTCAATACAATAAATGGATTGATGGTCATAAGGGCCCCTCTCTCTTTTTGCATCTCTATCAATGACTAGTTATCTTTTGTAATTTTGGAGGTTTTGTTATAGTTGGAACTGGAGATCTATTTTCTTCAGAGAAAATAAGTACCTAGTCGGTTTGATATGGAAGTACTCTTTGTTGGGATCTATTATAATAAAAAGGCTCTAGAGGGACTGTCTTGATGCACCACTTTTCAAATGGTTCGGAGATGGATGTAATTTCAGTCAATGTACTTATTTTTTATAACACTATATATATAATATATTGACAAATTTTCTGCTGGCAAAAAGGATAATTCCAATATTCTCTAAATGGCTTGTTCCAATTTTGTAGAATGCTTTCAAAGACAACCTTGAAAGATAGAAATGTACATCACTTATTTAAATAATAAAATATTAAGTCAAAAAGTCTTGAATGGAATTAGAATAAAAGTATGTAACAATTTTATTTGGAAACAAATAAATCCTATAATGAAAATGACAACACATAATTAATATTTACACATCATAATATTTACAATATTTACAATTTTTTTTGGAAATAAATAAATCCTATAATAAAAATGACAAGAGATCATTAATACTTACATATCATAATATTTACAATGAATCTAATACCTAAAATATAAAAATTTCTAATCAAAGTTATATCTATCATAAATATGATAATTAATAAATTAAATATAAAAAATAACATGTTATTCTCATTTAAATTCTATATAACATAACTTAAATCATAATATTTACAATGAATCCAATATCTAAAATATAAAAATTTCTAAATCAAAGTTATATCTATCACAAATATGATAATTAATAAATTAAATATAAAAAAATAATTGAATATAGAAAATAACATGTTATTCTCATTTAAATTATATATAACATAACTTACAAACCACAAAATAGAGAGTATGCTCATTTATAATATAAATATTTAAAAGAAAACACCACCATTCAAAAACCTAACTCATCCACACAACAAAATACACCATCTTTATATTATTATTCAATTTTATTTACAAGACCAATACCAGTGGTCCATGTTTAAAAATAAACCATCTTTTATATTCTTATTCATTTATATTGGAAAAACTAATACCACCAATCATATTCAAGGAAAGACACCATCTTTATATTATTATTCAAATTTATTTAAAAAACCAATACCAGTGGTCCATGTTTAAAAATAAGCATTCTTTTATATTCTTATTCGTTTATATGGGAAAGACTAATACCACTAATCATATTCCCATGTTTAAAAATAAACTATACCTAGTGTTGCCTTTTTGTGCTCCATAGGTCTAGTGGAATCCTGATTTGTTGAATCAGATCTTCCATAAGGAAAATAAGCATAAGCATTAAAAAAATGAAAAATAACCACTAACAACTTCAGACAACTTCAAATTTCAAAATATATAATCAACATCATTGTATTGGAGAAACTTTTTTGGCATTGAGTGGTTTTGGATTTTTTTTAATGGTTTAGGGAAACACAAAAGCTATGATATGATTAGATTTCTTTGGCATTGAATGGTTTTGGATTTTTTTGAGTGGTTTTTGGGAAAAACACACAAGCTATGATATGCAAGCTTTCATATTATTATACCACGTGGTCGTACACCATATATTTTAATGTGCTATTTTAGTAAAAGTTGGACCATATAAATAAATAATAAGTAATCGTGAAAATAATCAATAATTATATGTCACATCTCTTTTGCAATAACTCTTTCGCTTAGTCCCTTTCAAAAGGGAATAAAATAAACGTGTAAACCTCAATTTGGATTATGTTATGATATAGTGTAGCNTTTATATGGGAAAGACTAATACCACTAATCATATTCCCATGTTTAAAAATAAACTATACCTAGTGTTGCCTTTTTGTGCTCCATAGGTCTAGTGGAATCCTGATTTGTTGAATCAGATCTTCCATAAGGAAAATAAGCATAAGCATTAAAAAAATGAAAAATAACCACTAACAACTTCAGACAACTTCAAATTTCAAAATATATAATCAACATCATTGTATTGGAGAAACTTTTTTGGCATTGAGTGGTTTTGGATTTTTTTTAATGGTTTAGGGAAACACAAAAGCTATGATATGATTAGATTTCTTTGGCATTGAATGGTTTTGGATTTTTTTGAGTGGTTTTTGGGAAAAACACACAAGCTATGATATGCAAGCTTTCATATTATTATACCACGTGGTCGTACACCATATATTTTAATGTGCTATTTTAGTAAAAGTTGGACCATATAAATAAATAATAAGTAATCGTGAAAATAATCAATAATTATATGTCACATCTCTTTTGCAATAACTCTTTCGCTTAGTCCCTTTCAAAAGGGAATAAAATAAACGTGTAAACCTCAATTTGGATTATGTTATGATATAGTGTAGCTTAATTATAGTGGAAGTCATGATTAGTCCTGTTTGAATTTACCGTATTTTAATTGTGATTTCGTGTATATTTAGGTATAGTTAGATAATGCCCTTTAAATTATGCTTTGACTTTTTTTTGTATGAGTGCTTTGACTTATTTTTCTTATTAATTTGCTCAATTTTAAATATAATTTTTATATTTTAAAAAATGTTTTTTTTTTTAAATTAAAAAATATATTTTTATTTTTTTTTAATTTATAGTGTTCTTTTTATGTTAAACTTTAAATATAATTTTTGTAATTTTAAAAATGTTTTTTTTTAATTAAAAATTATATTTGTTATTTTTTAAAATTTGTAGTGTTATTTTTTTAATTTTGCAAATGTTTATTTTTTTAATTAAAAATTATATTTATTATTTTTTAAAATTTATAGTGTTATTTTTTTAATTGATTTAAAAAATATGATGGGATTTAATGCACTTCAATGTACAAAGTTATATATTTTAAATATTAGTAAAATTTGAAAACAAAAATAAAACATTATATTATATAAAATGCTTCAAGTTAGATATTTTAAATATTTATCAAATTTGAAAACAAAAATAAAATATTATACAATGCTTTTACTTACGTTAGATATTTTAAATATTTGTCAAATTTGAAAACAAAATAAAATATTATATTATTGATACAATGCAATGCTTCTACTTAATTTAAATATTTGTCAAATTTGAAAGTAAAATAAAATATTATATTATTGATACAATGCTTTTATTTATTAATGAGTTTAAAATGAAAGTTATATCTTATTAAAAATATAATTTTATTAAGGATGAAAATAAAAATGATGAAATTTTGAATTGAAGATTTACTGAAAAAGAGAAGGATTCATCATATTCTACTTTCAATCTAACTCTTTACATATTATAATCTATAACTTTTTAAAATTAGGAAAAAAAAATTAACTATGTAAATTCATTTTAAAGTGTATGTAAATTCATTTTAAAGTGTAGAACATATTATAATCTATAATTTCTTAAAATTAGGAAGAAAAATTAATTATGTAAATTCATTTTAAAGTGTAAAACATATTATAATTTATAATTTCTTAAAATTAAGAAAAAAAAATTAACTATATAAATTCATTTTAAAGTGTAAATTTTTTTAGGAATCTTATCAATTTTTAATATATTAATTATAAAATGTTTAATAATATTTTTTAAAAATATTTAAATTTTCAAAAAAATTATATAATTTCTATAAAATCTTAATAATTTTTAAAATTAAAACAAATATCAAACCAAACTCAAATTAATAAATTAATAATATAATTATATTATTTCCTCAATCTATAACTCTTTATATATCATAACATATAACTTCTTTCTCAAAATGTCATAACTCTATAATGATATTTGTTTTGAATAATTTGACAAATCTTAAAATATTTAAAAACATTTCAAATAAATAAATATATATATATATAAGCCAAACATACATGCCAATCATTATCCACGACTCTAATAATATTTGTTTTGAATAACCACAAATCTTGAAATATTAAAAAACACTGCAAGCATATATACCAATCATTATCACGTAACATTATTTCAAACCTTAAAATGTTTAAAGATGGGTTGTAAAGATTTCGATATTTTAAAAAGGATTCAAAGAATGTTCTTCCATGAATGAATAAACCCATTAATCATCCCATCATTAAACTTATTTGAAATTACTATAGGTAACCCAAAATCAAATCTAAGATTGTAAAATTGCAAAGATCTAGAATTAAATTTCAATTAGTTTAATTTTAATTAATATAGTAAATTTCAATTAGTTTAATTTTAATTGATATAGTATTTAGGAGTTTGCAATGACTAATTAGTTTACATTAAAAATTTAATTAATTAATATAGTATCCAAACATTATTAGTTTAATTTTAATCGATATAGTATTTAGGAGTTTGCAATGACTAATTAGTTTACATTAGACTCCTAATTAATTAATATAGTATCCAAACATTATGTTATACTTTACTTATCCTCTATAACATAGAACCATTATTTCTAATTAAACAAAAAAAAATTATAAAATTTCAAATTATAAGCCATATCTAATTCATTTTAAAGAGAAATTCTCTAATATACAAATTAGAATGCCATATATTTCCTTACTAGCATAGATAAAATAACCCAAGGTGTCACTAATGGTAATTAGAGTTCTTATATCTTAATATTGTGTAGGAAGACTTGACATCCTGACCCAAATCAAAACCATCTAGAGAACTTCAATGTGTGGATAAAAGAAGAGGTGCCACGGTTTCATGGAGAGACCCACGTCACCCCAAAACCATGGTCCATGAAACACTTCACTCAAACATTCATTTGTGGACTTGAAGTTGAGGATAAACAAACCCTTCACAACATGATGGATAGCCATTGGATCTTTGAGGAAAGGTCCACATAATGATTCAATCCAAGCCTAAAGATTGTTTTATGCAGGCCAAAATCCATAGAACCTATAGATTGTGTAGTGGTCAAAAAATATTTGATTCCCTTCTCAATCCACTATAGATTTTACAATACAAAGGGCATTGAGACCTCCTTTTCCATGCAAAAGGGAGGAGAATTAACAGATGGAGAAGATTATTTGGGGAGAGAAGTTGTGGCATAATGGCATAAATTAGTGGTTGCAGATGGATCAAGATCCCCTCCCAAGTTTGAATGCGTTCAATTAGGGCAGTGATGATCTCTATTGGGGACAATAATGTTTGGAGAGACTTTCCAAACTTAACGAGAACATAAATCTAATATCCCTCCAGCCCATTAGAAGCTTCAAAAAATAAAAGTCTTGGACATTGGGGAATTGGCAATAGGGAGTTTGATAGAACATCCAAGAGATGTCTATTATGTTGAGAAAATAACATAATGAGATGGTGAGACAATCCACCATAGGAAGCTTTTGTGATCTAGTGGGCTTCCCATTCCTACCGCGTAGGGTCCTCAAAGCACTACCATTGCCAATATCATCCAAGGAACGTGAAACCATTGCCAACGATACTCACTTAGAGACCCTATCTCACTACTCATCTCAACAAAAGTGGTATTTGTTAACATTTTGGATTGAGAAAAAATGGTATACACCATAGTGAACCTATACTCTAATCAAAATTAGAGCTCTCAACTATAGAATATCTTTGACCTTGAATGCTCTTCTAAAACTTACAAGATTCATGTAATTTTTTCTATCTATATAAATAATAAATTATTAAGTCAAGAAATCTTATATGGAATTGGATTGGGGTTTGTAACAATTTCCTTTGGAATTAAGTAAGTTTTGTAATTAAAATTACAACACACACGCCTAACCTTCACAAAGAATTCAATATCTCAAAGTATAGAAATATTTAAATATAAATTATATCTATTACAAATCTCATAATAAATTGAACAAAAGAAAATAACATGTTCTTCTTATTTAGACTCTATGTGGCATATCTTAGATATATGCTAGCCACAAGGTATATAATATGTACATGTATATGTGATACTTAATACAATTACATAATTATCCATGCATGAATGTCAAAATTTTACTAACATAGGTCTATCATAACTTCAAATCTATTAACTATGTATAAAGATTATTAAAAAAAAATTGTGGAAATTTTTCCTTTATTAAAAATTTGATATTAAAATAGATTTATGTTAATTTATTTTTATTTTATTTTATTTCAATACTTCATTTATTTTACATTAAATGTCTAATTTTCATTTTTCCAATGTATTTCACTACTTTCGGTGCAAATATCTAAGTGAATTTATAGTTGGATTATCTTTTTGTTTCTCTTTCTCAAGCCTAAATTCATGTAATGGGTAAATATAAGCACTCATTTTGTACTATCTCATTTAAAATGGATGTTATGCATTCTATAAGAATTCACAATAATGAAAATGTTGATGTTGGGTGATTGAACTTGTATTAAAATTAAAATTGAGATTTAACTTAAAAATATTTTTAAAAAGTGTAAAAAAATAATTTTGATAACATAAAAATTATAGTTCATTTGTTTAACTACCATTATTTATTGGTTGGTTGGATTTGTGGTGTCCTAGAGGTTTCAAATCAGTGATTTCATTTACGGAGTGCCTTAACAACACACTCCCTTACCGACTGCTCTACACTACACAAATAATATGAAATAAATTAATATAAAGTCAACCGACTTAGACTTACAATTAATTTGCAAATGAAAAGTATAACAATGAGAAAACACCAAATATATTCAACCATTATGTTAATAAGAGACATTACTCCAAATTTTTTTTTTATTTCACTATACTTATTGAAAAATATATAAAAATTAGAAAAAACCCAAAAAAATATTAATCATGAAAATCACTACAACCTTAACCAAACATAATATGTAAACATAAAGTGCCTACAAAATTAATGTTTTAAACCCTATTAATATCCTCTTTGTTATTTCAACATGCTAGGGTAATTCCTATATTCTCTAAATGAGTTGTTCCAAATTTATACAATGCCTTCATAGACAACAATTTGAAAGATAGAAATGCCCATCGCTTAAATGATAAAACATTAAGTAAAAATTAGAATTGGAATGAGGGTATGCCGGAAATGAATAAATCTTATAATGAAAATAACAACACAACAATATTTACAATGAATTCAATATCTCAAAGTATTAAAATCTTTAAATATAAATTATATTTATCATAAATCTTAAAAAAACAAATATAACATAATTTATAAACTATAAACCAAAAATATAGAATATGTTCACTTATAATATAATTATTTTAAAAAAACATTATCATTTAAAACTTAACTTATTCACATAATTAAAAAAAACATCATATTTATATTATTATTTAATTTTCTTGGAAATATGATCTACAATTGAGATAAAAAAGGGTCCATCAACAACAATTGGGCACACTACAACATCCAACAACAAAGTACATACACAAAAAATGCAACAAGAAACAAAAGAAGAGATGTGAAATGGAAAAATACCATGCATGTACATTTCTAAGAGAGGAGTGCCCTCTTAATACTATGCAGGGTGACTCTTTCCTTAACAACACCTATAGTTACAAAATATGTCGATGCTTTTATTTCTTCCATGCTCTACATACTATATTGGCGATGTTTGTTTCCGCAACAATATATTGACAAAACTAATAAACTAAAACTTATTTAGGAAGAACCCTACTTAATTGGACCGGAGAGGGTTGTTTACAAAGTGACTAACTGACCAAAATTGACATACTAACTATTATTCAACTATGTTATGCTCAACCGAACTGGAAAGAGAAGATTACAATAGTAATTACTAACTACATGATAAATATCTCCTACTGGTTGGCGAAGGAAGGTGGATGCCCTTCCTCGTGGACTAATTCCTCCCTGTTTAGATTCCGAAGCATCCCCATTTTCACTAGGAAATGAAGACATTTGCACTGCATTCGTTCCAATTCTTTCTTGAATTGTGTCGGGACCATATATGAGGCGGTGCAACTGATGAAGTTTTCCTTTTAATCGATGTCTGTCCCATAAGATCCATACACGAGCTTCTGGCTGTAAGAACAATGGAGTGTGAAATTCATCACACCACTATTGTGCACGCTTTGATGTAGTTGTTAATGTTACTACTACCTAGAGAGGTGTTGATGCTTGAATCTAACAGGACCGAAATGACAACCTCATGAGGACATTAGTCGCCCTTCGTTTTTATAGAGGTGGTTCTCCTCTTTGGCTAAAAGATAAATTTTTGAATATCTTGGATTAGGGAGAGTGCTAGGCAACAAACCCCAAATATTTATTTCTTGGATTTATATGAAAATGGTTCTTCAATAACCCAATATGTTCTTTATGTGCAACAAAAGTCTTTTTACAATAAGAAAAGATTGAAGGAGGGATTTAACATCAAAATTAAATTGTGATCAACATCACACACAATCTTCTTAATAATATATAAATGAATCCACATCTTCTTCATGAGAAATAGGAGAGAATGATTTGATCATCTCAAAGAATTTTAATAGAGTATTGCAATTAGTAATAAAAGAGAAATTGATAGGTCAACCTCAAATATCTCATACTTAAAACTCAAAGTTACAAGATACAATTAAGATCAACCCCGATGCAATTCTTTGTGGAGTTTATTCATGAGAAATGTTCTTCATTACCAAAGCTTTGACAACCATGTATGTGGCTGCAAATACTCCATGATCATACAAGAAAAGTCTATAGAAGAATACAAGAAAACACTCAACAACTCAGCCTTGTGCCCAACTCTGAGACTCAAGCATAAAGCTATGAGAAGTGGTGTATAAGAATAGAAAGAATGGATAAGATGGAGAATTATTTCTTTTGATCAGAAGCTTGATTGTGTATCCATGGTTGTACCTTCTTCTTCCCCGCCCCTTTGAAAATGCTGATTATTATGACCCTTAGATGAAACCTTTCTTCTCTTTTTAAGAAGAGATTTTCTAACTACTTGAGTAGTCAGGGTTTTCTTCCTCTCTTAACATTCCTGTACAAGTTGGAACGTTCCCTTTAATTAATTCCTCGTTAATGAACTCACATCATTAATATAAGTATATTGAAAATAGGTCTCTCTCCTTTTTTAATAAAAGTTTTAATTAAACTTGTTGTTTTTAAATTTAATTAATTTCTCTTTAAATGAGGGTTGTGTTTTAATTTTATGGGAATGATAATAAATTTTTTATCCATGTAAATCATTTCAGATATGATCTTTATCATCTTATATTTCCAACTATATAAAATTTTCCCAAATCGGTCGTTGGGATCTCAAGATATGAGCTCATGAAGTTGAGTTGTCATGAAGGCCCATTAAAAATGCATCTGAATGATATTTTAATTTCTGAGAAAAATGTATCAACTTTCAGAACTTAAAACATTTACCACCATATTCTACGTTGAAATACCTTTCCAATGGTATAAAGTTTGATCCATTCTGACACCCGGATCTCAAGTTATGGCCTCTTTAAGATTAACACTCAACCATCGTCGACCGATTGGTTTGGGTAAATCACAACCCTTGGATGAATTTCATGCCCCTTCATAAAAATTCAACTTTTTCTTCATTATCCCACATGCCTGGGATATTATAAATATTCATTGTATATAATACTAAGTGTTTCATGCACTTAGAAAGAAACAAAGAAGAGAAAAAATTATGGAACTTGGAGGATTCGACCCTTGGAAAGTTGTTGAATAAAATAATAATTTTTTGGAACCTCGTCATTGTCCACCTCATGCCCAGTCAACATTGAATCATCACTGTCATATCCCGTGTGTCATAAACTCATTAGATTCCAAATATAACCAATAATATGACGCCATATGCCACAAATTGTATGTTGCCATGTGTCTCTAATGTTGAGTTGCCATGTGTCATGACCTCATTTATTGCCATGTGTCATATTCTTATTCATTGGTTTTCATGCCTTGGAATAGCTTTGAGAAATTTTCTAAGTATGGGAGATGGGATGAGAGGGTCCAAGGAGGGAGAATTGTGGGTAGCGAAAGTCGAGGGGGTAGTTTGTAGACTACGAGGATGGGTTGGTGGCTTGGGGAGTGTCTGCCCACCCACGAGCTATATTACTTTAAAAAAATAAGTAGGGAAAGGATAAGGAGATGAGAGGGGGCGGGGGTAATTTGTAGGTGGCGGATGGATAAGGGTGACATAGGGTGATGTAAGGGGGAAGGTAAAGTGTAGGCAACGGAGTTAGGAGGATGGTGGGTTCGCGGGGATGGGAAGATGAGGGAAGTTTGGAGATGAGTCTGCCAACCCGCGAACCTGATGACGAGATGAGTTGTTAGGGGTAAAGGGGAGAAATGTAGACGATGTGAGGGAGGATAAATGTAGATAGTGGGAATGGGGGTGAGGAAGGTGAGGGGGAAGGGTGAAGGAATGTGATGGATATCCTCCCCCCCAACCATAGATTGAATATGGCTTGAAATATGGCTAAGTAAGTATGGGAGGATAAGGGATAAGGGAGTGAAGAGAGTGGAGAGATAAGGAGAAAAATGGTCAAGTGCTGAGATGGGTATAGGTGAAAGGTGAGAGAAATAAGTGATGAGAGTACTTAGCCAAAATTCAAAAAAGGATAGAAGAACGTGATACTTAGAAAGATTCTTCAAAATTGTATCTCTGGACCAGATCTTGAATAACTTAAGCATACAGAAACAGATTTCTGATCCAAAAAATGCATGGTGAAGCTGAGATCGAGGGATGCAGAATGAACTTATAAAAGTTCAAAAATGTCTTCTTTTGATATCAAGGATTTTATGAATCCAAGAGCGGGAAAATATAGATGACCAAATTTTGGTCAACAAGAGGGCATTGAGCTAAATTATGGGGAGACTTATGAGCTGAGTGTTGTTCGTTTTGTTGAGGGTGAGGGGAATATTGATCATATACTTCTCCTGAAAAGATAATTTGTGCAGAAGATGAATACTTGAGTCACTTGTGGATATGGAAAACAAAGAATAGGTTAGCAACAAAACAAGCTTGGTGATTATGTCCCTCTGTATCTATTCAATGGAACCTTCTCCTTTTGTAGAAGATCTCTCTCTCCTTTTGGGGGAATTTAATACATAGATCAATTGTGTCAAAGGTCATTGCAAAAATCATAACAAGCTAGTGGGGTGACTAATGTCCAAATTAAATAAATTGCAGAAGAGACGTTGCGCATCCTGAAGTGTCTCTAGTCCTCCAAGATGGAGCAAGAACACACCCACTCGATATTGATCAACTAGAGCTTCATTATCTATCGCCACATTGTCCTTAAAAACAAGCTCCTTGGAAGAACAACGAGTGTGTCTAATTTACACCTTGTCTAATTAACTTCTCCAACCAAGAAAATATTCCTTTGTAGTTGATTTTTCCCATCTATACTGCATTTGGAAGAATTGTATTTTCTTGATGCTTTCTCAATAATCAGTGTGGAAAAAGAGGATCTGCCAGGAAATGTTTTATAATATTCTAGCACTTGTGTTGGAGTACATAACCTGCTAGATGAGACTACTGGACCAAGAATTGGCTTGGGAAGAAAAAATGTTGGAGATGCATAAGGTGAAGATGAGGGCGAAGGAGGGTCATAATTGAGAAGATGGCTAGGTTGGCATGCTATTAGAGAATCTTTTCAGAGAGTGAGGAAGTATGAAGGGGTGTTGGGAAAAGAGGCTTCCGAAATGAGATCAATGGTGTGATTCATAGAGAAAAATGGAGGCAATCTCGTGGGTTGGGGGAAGGCATTGGCGACTACTAGGAGCAAGGAAGTCATGTCCTGAGGTGTTGGCTTGGTCAGATGGTCTGGTTTAATGGGGAGAACCAAACAGAAGGAAACATATTTGTTCATAGTGACTTGCTTAGCACCCGCTTGTCTAGTGTGAGGTTGTGTGGAGTGAGGAGTAGAGGAGGTAAGTACATAGGTGCGTCCCTCATGTTGTAGGTAGTATTTATGAAATTTAGCATGATAAATAGTGTTTTGGGCTTGCTAGTAGGGGATTCCATTTAACAGGTTAGCACAATCTAAAAAAGACACATCACATACCATAGTATCCAAGAAAGGGGCAATAGCGAAGGTCATCTCACAAAAACGAGAGAGTGAGACACATGCCTTCCTTTTGTACCCATCCAAGCTGATATGGTTTATGGTGCAGAGTAGTTGGGAGTTGTAGACATTAGACCAAGTCCTGAGCAATGAGGTTTTTTTGGCTTTTGTTGTCCATGATGAGAGTAGCCAATTCATGCTTAATTTGACCATTGTGGGTAAACATGGGTGCATAATAGGTATCGTGTTCATTGGTGGTCATTAGAATAAGAGATGGGCCAACTTCTACAGGATTTTCGAGTGAAACAACTTCAACTTCAGGAGGGTCAGGGGAAACAGACTGGGTGATTTCTGCAAAAAGAGTTTTTTTAGGGAGAAGGTTCTGAAATGCTCGACAGTCGATGAAAGCATGCAAGTTGGTCTTGTGGAAGGTACACCAGGGTGTCATTCGAGGTGTCGAGCATGAGACAGGGGAAACATTTTGAGGGGTGTAGGTGGAGGTAGGGGTAACATGAGAAGGGCCCATGGTAGAAGGGTATGATCCAGGTTGGGGTGAGTAGATTCGAGGATCCACTTTACGCTCAATGGCCAAGGCCTGAAGAAAGGCGTTGTCCAAGGAAGATTTCTCAAACAAATCAAATTCATGATGAAGTTGCACTAATAAAACATAATTGAATTTAATAATCAATACCTCTTTTAGATCGCCTATGTGGAGTTGGATGTGCAATTTGTAGAACACATCTATGTATCTTTGGACATATTGATTAGCTAGTTGTCGGAGTTGCAACCATTTTGCGAGAAGATTTTTGACATATCTTAGAGGACATAAGTGCTTCAACAAGGCATGACAAAAAACTTCCCAAGAACTAATGCATACAATTTTCGTAGTTGTTGTCTCCTCGAGCAGAATGACCAATTCATACTTTTCCAATTGGGTGTCCCACCATGCTTGAGTGATTTCCTCAAGTTGCAAGCTGGCTATTTGCAACTTAGTTTACTCATCCATCTCGGGATAGGTCTTGAAGTAGGTGGAGAGACCATGGATCCAAGAATTGAGAATCTCTCTATTCATTTGATTGCAAATTTTGACAATTGGAAGCGAGTGTCAAGCGACATAGGTGTTGGAGTCATGTGTTGTTGTAGGAAAAGTGACTCATACATAACAAGAGATAATTCTTGAATTGGTGTAGACATGGTGGATTTAGACTCCTCAGTAGATGATTCTCTATGCAACGACATGATTTTTATTCAAAGAAGGAATCCCTAATCAAGGACACATAAGACACTTTGAAATACATTGGCTATGTTTCCCTGAGAAGGGCGTTCTAGAACCCTTGGGAGCAAGACACTAGAGATGATGTTGGAGAACTTGTGAGATGTTGGCACATTGAGGTGTTGGAGATATCACACAAACACCCTATGAAGAGGGTGCACTGCAACCCTTGAGATAGGCGTTGGGGAACCCTGAGAAGGATGCTTGAAAAACCTGAGAACGACAATGGGAAAAACCCTGAGAAGGGTGCTGGAAAATTTTGAGCAAAGCGTGAGTTCTGGGACCCCACTACCACAAAAAAAAATAGTGTGAATTTTGGTGGATAGTCGTTCACTCTACTTCTTGATTGCAAGCAAAATCTTGCCGAGATCAAAGCTCTTATACCAATTGTTCTGCATTTGAGATCAGAGAGGGTGCACCAGCAACAACTGGGTGCACTACAACACGCAAGAACAAAGTACACACACACATAGAAAATGCAGCAAGCAACAAAAGAAGAGACGTGAAACAAAAAAATACCACCCATGCATTTCCAAGAGAGGAGTGCCCTCTTAATATTATGCAGGGTGACTCTTTCTTCTGCAACAACTGCAATTACAAAAGATGTTTATGCTTTTATTTCTTCCATTCCCTACATACTAGACTAATGATGGTTGTTTCGCAACAATGGACTGACACAACTGATAAACTACAACTTATTTAGGAAGCACCCTGCCTAACTGGATTGGCGAGGGCTATTTACAAAGTGACAAACTGACCAAAACTAACATAGTAACTATTATAAAGCTATGCTCTGCTCAACCAGACTGGCGAGGACAAATTATAATAGTACTTACTAACTACGAGTTGAATATCTCCTACTGGTTGGCGAAGGAAGCTGGAAGCCCTTCATGGTGGCCCAAAAAACAAATACCATTGGTCAAATTCCCATGTTTATAAATAAACTATCTTTGATATTATTATTCAATTATATTGGAAAGACCAATACCATTAGTCATATTCCGATGTTTAAAGATTAACAATACCTAGTATTACCTTTTTCTGCTTCATTGGTCTAAAAGAATCCTCACTTGTCTAATCAAATCTTCATAGTGATAAAAAAACAAAAACATTAAAAACAATTAATTACTAATTATCAAGAATGAAATTTGATGAACAAATTACTAGTCAAAGATGATGATTTATTTATTAAATAAAATAAAGATTTTTTCATAACTATAAACATATTTTTGTTAAAACTACAAAAATAGAAAATAAAATTATTAAAACCATCATATTTAAAGTGTTTCATTTTGAAATTTTGGCAACTTCAAATTTCAAAATATATAATCCACATGTTTGCATTGGAAAAACACTCCACGTATGATGTGATTAGATTTTTTTGGGCATTGAATGGTTTTGGATTTTTTTAATGGTTTTGAGAGAAACACGGGATACCATGTGAGCGTATACTGCCATTCTTATAAAAGTTTGACAATATAAATAAATAATTATAAAGATAATAACAGTCACATGTTAGACAATTTCATGGCACATATAACTCATTCCACATATTCATTAGTTTTTTTTTGTTTTTTTAACATGTAAAAAATCCTTCATTTTTATAAATAGATTATTATACATTGTGGTCGTACACCATATACTTTAATGTGGCATTTCTTATACAAAAGTTCTCCAATACAAAAAGGTTTAATCATAAAAATAATCAATAATTATTTGTCACATCTCTTTTACAATAACTCTTTGGCTCAATCCCTTTCAAAAGGGATTAAAATAAACGTGTAAAGCTCATTTTGAATAAAGGACTATTGGATTGTCTTATGATATAGTCTATAGAATAATTATGGTGGAAGTCATTATTAGTCCTCTCACTCTAGGAATTATAGTGCTTTGACTTTCACTCAGTATTAGTGCTTTGACTTCGTCTTCCGTATT
>SNQJ01S0005137.1:10923-43675 GCA_010110895.2 Picea sitchensis | reverse complement strand
TGAACGTAGACGTATACACATTACACTAATATTTGAAAATAAGGAGTAGCTGCTTTGCAGTGACTATGCCTCCTTGGTAGTTTACATTTTAGCCCAGCCCATTGTTCTTATAGTTTAGAGTAAAGTAACTAGCACAGCCACAAATTATTCGTGACAATCAACTAGCTATCATAGTAAATTTCAAATATGATTAAGTAAAAGTAAAAAAATAAACATGTAAACGGATGTCTTTATAGTAGTGAGGAAGTTGGTGGTTGAAATCACAACCATTGATTTATTGGGACGACTAAGAATATTCCAACAATATTTAATATTGTCCATACAAAATTGATTAAACACTAAAAACATATTAAATGTGCCCATTGTCAATAGGTATAAGCCTTTCGGCGTAATTACTGTATATGTACTATATTATCTTTATTAGATAAACATTGATCGGTATTTTTATCTCTCATTATATATTTTTAACTATATTGATATTTTAAAATTTTATTTTGGTCATATTCCGTATTCAATTTCTTTTTTTATCTCTGGTTATAAATTTTAACTATATTTGTATTTTAAAATTGTGTAAAATCTTGTTTTGATCATATTTGTATAATATTCAAAACTTTATAAGAAAACGCATTTTTGAGATCTAAAATCTTAGAAAGCACCCAAACCTTAAATTTTTTTTTTGTATAGATAGATGCTTCAAGCTCTATATACTTCATTTTAAATTACAATTTTCACTCATAGTTTCATAGTCTTTAAGTTTGAGTACATTCTTTCTATATCCGAGTGTACAATTATCTGTAATTTTATTGACGACCTTAATTGATTATATGAATAAGGTTTTCCATTATGAGGTTGCTTAAAACTCCTAACTTGTGAAATATCTTGGTGCGTCAACACAATTCTCTCATGAGGGCACATACCTCACCCTTCAACATGTCACTCTCATATCAATACAAGTCTTCAATATGTCACTCTCATATCAATACAAGTCTTCAATAGGGAGTTTTGGAGGGTCTATTGAAGGTCATGGCAATGTGACTCGAGTCCCAATGAAATTGTTGTTAAGAAGTTGGGAAAACACACAACCTAAGAGCTTTGGGGGATCAAAAATAAGAATGAGAATAAAGAAAGGAGGGTATGCATCATGAATAATTCCTCCACAATAAATGCTACATGTTTTCCAATATAGAAACTAGCGATTCATCATGTCTCCTTGTTCTCACACACCTAGAATATCAGTCCATCATGCCCCCTTGTTCTCACACGCCAAGAATATCAGTCCATAGAGGTGAAGGACTATAGTATTGATTGTTTTGAAAAATTGAGCAATTTTAATACTTCCCTTCCTCTTAATGATTTGCATGTATGTTAATACTTTCCTTCCTCTTAATGATTTGCATGTATGTGCTAAATGCTAAATATGAGAATATTCATTTTATATCTAGATTTTTTCATTTACTATGCATTACCTTATATATCTTGACTTTGTTGGGATGTTGTAAATGTCTTAAGATTCTAATAAATCTTACTATGCTTTTGTGAGCCTCTGTAATATAGGGAAAGTTCAATAAACTAGATAAACTTTATGCCTTTCCTTCAATAAACTAGATAAACTTTATGCCTTTCCTTCCTTAATACAGTGAACAATAATAACCAATTTTTTTTTATTGTGCATAAGGACTAGTTTAGGGTAGCATTGATACATGTTACAACTTAATTTAGATGAGGATAGATGTACACAAACCATATAGAAAGTGCTTAAATGAGTTGCAATGAAATATTTCTTAAGAGAGAACATGATAAAGAGAAAACATGAGTACTAATTCGGAAGAGAGTTGCAAATAACTAGGAGGTACAATCCTTTAGGATATTGGCACATAAGAGAGGACAATGCATATAAGTAATTTGGAGCATAGTAGTAAAATGAAAGAAGGCATAACTCTAGAGGAAATTGACATATTATAGAGAACTAATATAAAGAAGAGGAGAAGGCCCATTTATGATTTGGAGCAAAGTAGAAAATAACAATGTAGTAGATATTTGAAGGATCCTAACATAGAAAAGAAAATTCATATAGAAGAGAAAAAAATGATTTGTCATGATTTTATTAATAAGGGAATTCACAAGTGTGGAGAGAGTAGAAGATAATGAAGGAAATTGAGAAGAGTTAAGGCCAAATATGGTGCACAAATCAAGAGTGGAAGATGAAGAAGAAAAATGAGAGGAATTAAGATTAAATATAATGCAAAGATATGAATAAATAACCTCATCCTTCCATAAAAAAAAAGCTTACAATATAATTTTTCCATGATGGTTCACCAATGCAACTATAGAATCAGTGTTATAAATCATCTCCATGGCCTTATCAAGTTTCTAATAAATATGTGATGCAGAGAAAACCAAATACAAATGTATTTGTATGGGTGAAGAAGTAAAATATTCTACAAAGTGGAGAAGATAATAATTATAGTCTTCAAACATTGTATGTGATGTGTAAGGATACACAGAAATCTAATCTACAAAAACAATAATCCTATAAAAAAATTACATGGTCGATTGTTATGTTGTTGTCAATATTTTTTTGTTTGTTTTTAAGTAAGTATTTTATATATAAAAGACCTTCTTGGAGCCAAAATCAAGAGTACATAAACTGAGTCAATCGGTTGTAATTACTGAACTGCTCCAGAAGGAGAAACCAGTTCATCCAACCGTATAATTCAAGTATCAAAACTTCTAACAGTCCTAGAAAAACCAGACAATTTAACTACCATGAGAGCCACTAGAGCTAAAGTATGGAACAAGTTTTGTATGATCTGGCACATACTATGGCAAGAGGCCTGGCCAGGGCTGCTCGATGACAGGTGTCCCACTGGTCGTCCACTGCATGTCCGTGGCTTCGGTGCCCTTGTCCTCGTAAGCTGCCATCCTGACACTTGCCGTCGAGGTGTGCGCCTGGAGACTGGTGCCTATCACCTCCGCTACTACCACCTGAACGACACCTTTGACAATATCTTCTTTTCTTGTCAGGGTCTGCTCCCGCTCGATAGTGTCCATGAGCGCTGGCTCAAATGCCTTCCCGTCAGACTACGGGCTCCCCTCTGTAGCATCCTATTGATGACTGCTCGTGTGATCACTTGTAGTGAGAGGTGCGTCACTGGAATCCCCAGGGGAGGCTTCAGGGGGATTGGCGAGAAGCTGAAGAAGGACTGACAGCCTTCCCTCCATCTGTTGAACCCGAAACTGAAGGTCGTCCACTCCTTCCCGGAGCTCAAAGACTAAATCATGCATAATGGTGGAGCTTTCGCGCGGTAAATTGGGGAAGGGTGTCTTCATTTTGCTGCGGGGTCGACCATGGCCGGTCTTAATTTTTTTGGAAAGATGATCTATAATTGAGATCAAAAGGGGTACACCAATAACAATTGGGTGCACTACAACATCCATCAACAAAGTACATACACAAAAAATGCAACAAGAAACAAAAAAAAGAGATGTAAAACGGAAAAATACCATGGATGTACATTTCCAAGAGGCCTCTTAATACTATGCAGGGTGACTCTTTCCTCAACAACAACTACAGTTAAAAAATATATCGATGCTTTTATTTCTTCCATGCCCTACATACTATATTGGCGATGTTTGTTTCCACAAAAATATATTGACACAACTAATAAACTAAAACTTATTTAGGAAGCACCCTACTTAATTGGGCCGGAGAGGGTTGTTTACAAAGTGACTAACTGACCAAAACTGACATATTAACTATTATTCAGCTACGTTATGCTCAACCGAACTGGAAAGAGAAGATTACAATAGTAATTACTAACTACGCGATAAATATCTCCTATTGGTTGGCGAAGGAAGGTGGACGCCCTTCCTCGTGGACTAATTCCTCCCTGTTTAGATTCCGATGCATCCACGCTTTTGCTAGGAAATGAAGACATTTGCATTGCATTCATTCCAATTCTTTCTCGAATTGTGTCGGGACCATATATGAGGGGGTGCAATTGATGTTGTTTTCCTTTTAATCGATGTCTGTCCCACAAGATCCATACACGAGCTTCTGGCTGCAAGAACAATGGCGTGTGAAATTCATCACGCCACTATTGTGCATGCTTTGATGTAGTTGTTAATGTCACTACTACCTAGAGAGGTGTTGATGCTTGAATCTGTCAGGACCGAAACTACAACCTCATTAAAACATTAGTCGCCCTTCATTTTTATAGAGGTGGTTCTCCTCTTTGGATAAAAGATAAATTTTTGAATATCTTGGATTAGGGAGAGTGCTAGGCAACAAACCCCAAATATTTATTTCCTGGATTTATATGAAAATGGTTCTTCAATAACCCAATATGTTCTTTATGTGCAACAAAAGTCTTTTTACAATAAGAAAAGATTGGAGGGATTTAACATCAAAATTAAATTGTGATCAACATCACACACAATCTTCTTAATAATATATAAACGAATCCACATCTTCTTCATGAGAAATAGGAGAGAATGATTTGATCATCTCAAAGAATTTTAATAGAGTACTGCAATTAGTAATAAAAGAGAAATTGATAGGTCAACCTCAAATATCTCATACTTAAAACTCAAAGTTACAAGATACAATTAAGATCAACCTCGATGCAATTCTTTGTGGAGTTTATTCATGAGAAATGTTTTTCATTACCAAAGATTTGACAACCATGTATGTGGCTGCAAATACTCCATGATCATACAAGAAAAGTCTATAGAAGAATACAAGAAAACACTCAACAACTCAACCTTGTGCCCAACTCTGAGACTCAAGCATAAAGCTATGAGAAGTGGTGTATAAGAATAGAAAGAATGGAGAAGATGGAGAATTATTTATTTTGATCAGAAGCTTGATTGTGTATCCATGGTTGTACCTTCTTCTTCCTTTGATCTTCTTCCTTGCCCCTTTGAAAATACTGATTATTCTGACCCTTAGATGAACCTTTCTTCTCATTTTAAGAAGAGATTTTCTAACTACTTGAGTAGTCAGGGTTTTCTTCCTCTCTTAACATTCCCATACAAGTTTCTTCTTGGAACATTCCCTTTAATTAATTCCTCATTAATGAACTCACATCATTAATATAAGTATATTGAAAATGGGTCCCTCTCATTTTTTAATAAAAGTTTTAATTAAACTTTTTGTTTTTAAATTTAATTAATTTCCCTTTAAACGAGGACCGTGTTTTAATTTTATGGGAATGATAATAAATTTTTTAGCCGTGTAAATCATTTCAGATATGATCTTTGTCATCTTAGATTTCCAACTATATAAAAATTTCCCAAATCCGTCGTCCGGATCTCAAGATATGAGTTCGTGAAGTTGAGTTGTCATGAAGGTCCATTAAAAATGCATCTGAATTATATTTTAATTTCTGAGAAAAATGTATCAACTTACAGAACTTAAAACTTATACCACCATATTCTACGTTGAAATGCCTTTCCAATGGTGTAAATTTTGTTCCATTATGACACCCGTATCTCAAGTTATGAGCTCTTTAAGATTAACACTCAACCACCGTCGATCGATTGGTTTGGGTAAATCAAAACCCTTGGATGAATTTCGTGCCCCTTCATAAAAATTCAACTTTTTCTTCATATAAGTTATCCCACATGCCTGGGATATTATAAATATTCATTGTATATAATACTAAATGTTTCATGCACTTAGAAAGAAACAAAGAAGAGAATAAATTATGGAGCTTGGAGGATTCGGCCCTTGGAAAGTTGTTGAATAAAATAATAATTTTTTGGAACCCCGTCATTGTCCACCTCATGCCCAGTCAACATTGAGTCATCACTGTCATATCCCGTGTGTCAGAAACTCATTAGATTCCAAATATAACCAATAATATGACACCATATGCCACAAATTGTATGTTTCCATGTGTCTCCAATGTTGAGTTGTCATGTGTCATGACCTCATTTATTGCCATGTGTCATATTCTTATTCATTGGTTTTCATGCCTTGGAATAGCTTTGAGAATTTTTCTAAGTATGGGAGATGGGACGAGAGGGTCCAAGGAGGGAAAATTGTGGGTAGCGAAAGTCGAGGGGGTAGTTTGTAGACTATGGGGACGGGTTGGTGGCTTGGGGAGTGTTCGCCCGCCCGTGAGCTATATTACTTTAAAAAAATAAGTAGGGAAAGGATAAGGAGATGAGAGGGGGTGGGGGTAATTTGTAGGTGGCGGAGGGATAAGGGTGACATAGGGTGATGTAAGGGGGAAGGTAAAGTGTAGGCAGCGGAGTTAGGAGGATAGTGGGTTCGCGGGGATGAGAAGGTTAGGGAAGTTTGGAGATGAGTCTGCCAATCCGCGAACTTGATGATGAGATGAGTTGTTAGGGGTAAAGGGGAGAAATGTAGATGACGTAAGTGAGGGAGGATAAATGTAGATAGTGGGAGTGGGGGTGAGGAAGGTGAGGGGGAAGGGTGAAGGAATGTGATGGGTGTCCTCCCCGCCCACCATAGATTGAAATATGGCTCGAAATATGGCTAAGTGTGGGAGGATAAGGGATAAGGGAGTGAAGAGGGTGGAGAGATAAGGAGAAAAATGGTTAAGTGTTGAGATGGATAGAGGTGAAAGGTGAGAGAAATAAGTGATGAGAGTACTTAGCCAAAATTCGAAAAAGGATAGAAGAACGTGGTACTTAGAAAGATTCTTCAAAATTGTATCTCGGGACCGGATCTTGAATAACTTAGGCATACAGAAACAGATTTATGATCCAAAAAATGCATGGTGAAGCTAAGACTAAGGGATGCAGAATGAACTTATAAAAGTTAAAAAATGTCTTCTTTTGATATCAAGACTTTTATGAATCCAAGAGGGGGAAAATATAGATGACCAAATTTTGGTCAACAAGAGGGCATTGAGCTAAATTATGGGGAGAACTATGAGCTGAGTGTTGTTCTTTTTGTTGATGTGTAGACGCTGAAAGATAGAGGGTGAGGGGAATATTGATCATATACTTTGATGTGTAGACGCTGAAAGATAGAGGGTGAGGGGAATATTGATCATATACTTCTCCAGAAAAGATAATTTGTGCAGAAGATGAATACTTGAGCCACTTGTGGATATGGAAAACAAAGAATAGGTTAGCAACAAAACAAGCTTGGTGATTATGTCCCTCTGTATCTATTCAATTGAACCTTCTCCTTTTGTAGAAGATCTCTCTCTCCTTTTGGGGGAATTTAATACATACATGAATTGTGTCAAAGGTCATTGCATAAATCATAACAAACTAGCGGGGTGACTAATGTCCAAATTAAAGAAATTGTAGAAGAGATGTTGCACATCCTGAAGTGTCTCTAGTCCTCCAAGATGGAGCAAGAACACACCCACTCGATATTGATCAACTAGAGATTCATTATCTGTTGCCACATTGTCCTTAAATACAAGCTCCTTGGAAGAACAACGAGTGTGTCTAATTTACACCTTGTCTGATTAACTTCTCCAACCAAGAAAATATTCCTTTGTAGTTGATTTTTCCCATCTATACTACATTTGGAAGAATTCTATTTTCCTGATGCTTGCTCAATAATCAGTGTGGAAAAAGAGGAACTGCCAGGAAATGTTTTATAATATTATGGCACTTGTGTTGGAGTACATAACCTGCTGAATGAGACTTCTGGACCAAGAATTGGCTTGGGAAGAAAAAATGTTGGAGATGCATAAGGTGAAGATGAGGGCGGAGGAGGGTCATAATTGAGAAGTTGGCTAGGTTGGCGCTCTATTAGAGAATCTTTTCAGAGAGCGAGGAAGTATGAAGGGGTGTTGGGAAAAGAGGCTTTCGAAATGAGATCAATGGTGTGATTCATAGAGAAAAATGGAGGCAATCTCGTGGGTTGGGGGAAGGCATTGGCGACTACTAGGAGTAAGGAATTCGTGTCCTGAGGTGTTGGCTTGGTCAGATGGTTTGGTTTAATGGGGACAACCAAACACAAGGAAACATATTTGTTCATAGTGACTTGCTTAGCACCCGCTTGTCCAGTCTGAGGTTGTGTGGAGTGAGGAATAGAGGAGGTAAGTACATAGGTGCATCCCTCATGTTGTAGGTAGTATTTATGAAATTTAGCATGATAGATAGTGTTTTGGGCTTGCTAGTAGGGGATCCCATTTAACAGGTTAGCACAATCTAAAGGAGGCACATCACATACCACAGTATCCCAGAAAGGGGAAATAACAAAGGTCATCGCACAAAAACGAGAGAGTGAGGCGCATGCCTTCCTTTTGCACCCATCCAAGTTGATATGGTTTAGGGTGCGGAGTAGTTGGGAGTTGTAGACATTAGACCAAGTCCTGAGCAATGAGGTTTTTTTGGCTTCTGTTGTCCATGATGAGAGTAGCCAATTCATGCTTAATTTGACCATAATGGGTAAACATGGGTGCATAATAGGTGTCGTGTTCATTGGTGGTCATTAGAATCAGAGATGTGCCAAATTCTGTAGGATTTTCGAGTGAAACAACTTCAGCTTCAGGAGGGTCAGGGGAAATAGACTGGGTGATTTCTGCAAAAAGAGTTTTTTTAGAGAGAAGGTTCTGAAATGCTCGATAGTCAGTCGAAGCATGCAAGTTGGTCTTGTGGAAGGTACACCACGGTGTCATTTGGGGTGTCGAGCATGAGACAGGGGAAACATTTTGAGGGGTGTAGTTGGAGGTAGGGGTAACATGAGAAGGGCCCATGGTAGAAGGTTATGATCTAGGTTGGGGTGAGTAGATTCGAGGATCCACTTTACGCTCAATGGCCAAGGCCTAAAGAAAGGCGTTGTCCAAGGAGGATTTCTCAAACAAATCAAATTCATGATGAAGTTGCACTAATAAACCATAATTGAATTTAATAATTAATACCTCTTTTAGATCGCCTATGTGGAGTTGGATGTGCAATTTGTAGAACACATCTATGTATCTTTGGACATATTGATTAGCTAGTTGTCGAAGCTGCAACCATTTTGCGGGAATATTTTTGAGATATCTTAGAGGACATAAGTGCTCCAACAAGGCATGACAAAAAACTTCCCAAGAACTAATGCGTACAATTTTCGTAGTTGTTGTCTCGTCGAGCAAAATGACCAATTTGTACTTTTCCAATTGGGTGTCCAACCATGCTTGAATGATTCCCTCAAGTTGCAAGCTGGCTATTTGCAACTTAGTTTACTCATCCATCTTAGGATAGGTCTTGAAGTAGGTGGAGAGACCATGGATCCAAGAATTGAGAATCTCTCTATTCATTTGATTGCAAATTTTGACAATTGGAAGTGGGTGTCGAGCGACATAGGTGATGGATTCATGTGTTGTTGTAGGAAAAGTGACTCATACATAACAAGAGATAATTCTTGAATTGGTGTAGACATGGTGGATTTAGACTCCTCAGTAGATGATTCTCTATGCAACGACATGATTTGTATTCACAGAAGGGATCCCTAATCAAGGACACATAAGACACTTTGAAATACATTGGCTATGTTTCCTTGAGAAGGGCGTTCTAGAACCCTTGGGAGAAAGACACTAGAGATGGTGTTGGAGAACTTGTGAGATGTTGGCGCACTGAGGTGTTGAAGATATCACACAAACACCCTATGAAGAGGGTGCACTGCAACCCTTGAGATGGGCATTGGGGAACCCTGAGAAGGATGCTTGAAAAACCTGAGAACGACAATGGGAAAAACCCTAAGAAGGGTGCTGGAAAATTCTAAGCAAAGCATGAGTTCTGGGACCCCACTACCACAAAAAAAAATAGTGTGAATTTTGGTGGATAGTCGTTCACTCTACTTCTTGATTGCGAGCAGAATCTTGTCGAGATCAAAGCTCTTATACCAATTGATCTTCATTTGAGATCAGAGAGGGTGCACCAACAACAACTGGGTGCACTACAACACGCAAGAACACAGTACACACACACATAGAAAATGCAGCAAGCAACAAAATAAGAGGCGTGAAACAAAAAAATACCACCCATGCATTTCCAAGAGAGGAGCGCCCTCTTAATATTATGCAGGGCGACTCTTTCTTCTGCAACAACTGCAATTACAAAAGACGTTTATGCTTTTATTTCTTCCATTCCCTACATACTGGACTAATGATGGTTGTTTCGTAGCAATGGACTCACACAACTGATAAACTACAACTTATTTAGGAAGCACCCTGCCTAACTAAATTGGCAAGGGCTATTTACAAAGTGACTAACTCACCAAAACTAACATAGTAACTATTATTCAGCTATGCTCTGCTCAACCAGACTGGTGAGAACAAATTATAATAGTAATTACTAACTATGAGTTGAATATCTCCTACTGGTTGGCGAAGGAGGCTGGAAGCCCTTCATGGTGGCCCAAAAGACAAATACTATTGGTCAAATTCCCATGTTTATAAATAAACTATCTTTGATATTATTATTCAATTATATTGGAAAGACCAATACCATTAGTCATATTCGGATGTTTAAAGATTAACAATACCGAGTGTTGCCTTTTTCTGCTTATTGGTCTAAAATAATCCTCACTTGTCTAATCAAATCTTCATAATGATAAAAAAACAGAAACATTAAAAATTGACAATTAATTACTAATTATCAAGAATAAAATTTGATGAACAAAGTACTAGTCAAAGATGATGATTTACTTATTAAATAAAATAAAGATTTTTTCATAACTATAAACATACTTTTGTTAAAACTACAAAACTACAAAATAAAATTATCAAAACCATCCTATTTAGAGTGTTTCATTTTGAAATTTTGGCAACTTCAAATTTCAAAATATATAATCCACATGTTTGCATTGGAAGAACACTCCACGTATGATGTGATTAGATTTTTTTTGGGCATTGAATGGTTTTGGATTTTTTAATGGTTTTGGGAGAAACACGGGATACCATGTGAGCGTATACAATATATTTTAATGTGCCATTCTTATAAAAGTTTGACAATATAAATAAATAATTATAAAGATAATAACAGTCACATGTTAGACAATTTCATGGCACATATAACTCATTCCACATATTCATCAGTTTTTTTCTGTTTTTTTAACATGTAAAAAATCCTTCATTTTTATAAATAGATTATTATACATTGTGGTCGTACACCATATACTTTAATGTGGCATTTCTTATACAAAAGTTCTCCAATACAAAAAGGTTTAATCATAAAAATAATCAATAATTATATGTCACATCTCTTTTACAATAACTCTTTGGCTCAGTCCCTTTCAAAAGGGATTAAAATAAATGTGTGAAGCTCATTTTGGATAAAGGACTATTGGATTGTCTTATGATATAGTCTATAGAATAATTATGGTGGAAGTCATTATTAGTCCTCTCACTCTAGGAATTATAGTGCTTTGACTTCGTCTTCCGTACTGCTTTGTTCAATTTTGTATATGTTTTTTATATTTTTTTAAAAAATTATTATTATTTTTTAAATATATATATATAATTTATATAGTATTTTTTAAAATTAAAAAAAATATTTTTATTTTTAAAATTTTATAGTATTATTTTTTAATCGTATATATTTTAAATATATGTATATTTAAAATAAAAAAAAAATAGTATATTATTAATATAGTGTTTTCACTTATTAATGAGTTTGAAATGAAAGTTATTGTTTTTGTTAATCATGAAAATTTAAATGAAAAGATTGAAATGTTGAACTCAAGATTTACTAAGTTTAATTGAAAAATATTGAAATAATAAACACAGATCCCGATTTTTTTCTCAAAATGAATTAAAATTTTAAGCATAAAAATTTATCTTAAAGTGTAAAAGCCTTCCTTAACACGTAAACATTTTACTTTCTCATAAAAAGTTATATATTTTAAATATTTGTATATTTGAAAGAAAAACAAAATAATATATTATTAATACACTTTCACTTATTATTAATGGGTTTGAAATGAAAATTATGTCTTATTAAAAATTTATTAATTTTTTTGACCATGAAAATAAAAATGAAAAGGTTGAAAAGTTGAACTCAATATTTTCCATATTTTGAGAAAGAAGTTGAAGCCATTTTCTATAGAGAAATATGACATGCTATTGGAAGTTAGGAGAGCCCGCAGAATACCTTATGCTTATTTCAGTATCAGACAAGTTCATAGCTATGTTTTTTTTTCTGTGAATGATTCTCAAATGGGAGATCACGTGAGAATTAGATATGAGGAGAGGAGATAATGGATGCAGGAGCACATCAAACTCAACTTTTCCATCAAAAAATGGCACCGGCATAGTTGGGACTCAACCTAACTAAGAAAATTATATTGCCGACCAAATGCTTTCCCTTTAACAACAACACACAGAAGGCTGCGTATATTACATGTATGTCGAGACTATTAACCAGAAAAAAAACATTGGTAGCTGACCTGTTGTGACCGTATGGCCCAGTGGATAAGGTGCCCAAACCAGTTCTGCTATTACTGTACACTATTACATGTCCTTTTATCAGTGGGGCACATAAATCATTAGATTAATTTTGTATGAATAAATTGGATTTTGAACCACAGACCTACACACATTGTATTGATATTTGAACGTAGACGTATACACATTACACTAATATTTGAAAATAAGGAGTAGCTGCTTTGCAGTGACTATGCCTCCTTGGTAGTTTACATTTTAGCCCAGCCCATTGTTCTTATAGTTTAGAGTAAAGTAACTAGCACAGCCACAAGTCATTTTTGGCTGGTGAATGCTGAAACGAGCTCTGGGCATTAAATAACTGTAGAACCCTGCACATTAAATAATCTAAGTGGTAAAAGCTCCAAGCAGGAAAATCCAGCCTAGTAAATAATAGTGGTAGTAAAAATAGTGACTAGTGGTAGTAAAAATAGTGGCAATCAGCTAGCTATCATAGTAAATTTCAAATATGATTAAGTAAAAGTAAAAATATAAACATGTAAAAGGATGTCTTTATAATAGTGAGGAAGTTAGTGGTTGAAATCACAACCATTGATTTATTGGGACTACTAAAAATATTCCAGCAATATTTAATCTTGTCCATACAAAACTGATTAAACACTAAAAACATATTAAATGTGCCCATTAACAATAGGTGTACATACTATGTTATCTTCATTATATAAAAGTTGATCAGTATTTTTATCTCTCATTATATATTTTTAACTATATTGGTATTTTAAAATTTTGTTTTAGTCATATTCGTATAGTATTCAATTTTTTTTTTTATCTCTCATTATAAATTTTAACTATATTTGTATTTTAAAATTGTGTAAAATTTTGTTTTGATCATATTTGTATAATATTCAAAACTTTATAAGAAAACGCATTCTTTCTGTATCTGAGTGTACAATTATCTGTAATTTTATTGACGACCTTAATTGATTATATGAATAAGGTTTTCCATTATGAGGTTGCTTAAAACTCCTAACTTGTGAAATATCTTGGTGCGTCAACACAATTCTCTCATGAGGGCACATACCTCACCCTTCAACATGTCACTCTCATATCAATACAAGTCTTCAATAGGGAATTTTGGAGGGTCTATTGAAGGCCATGGCAATGTGACTCGAGTCCCAATGAAATTGTTGTTAAGAAGTTGGGAAAACACACAACCTAAGAACTTTGGGGGATCAAAAATAAGAATGAGAATAAAGAAAGGAGCGTATGCATCATGAATAATTCCTCCACAATAAATGCTACATGTTTTCCAATATAGAAACTAGCGATCCATCATGCCCCTTGTTCTCACACCCCTAGAATATCAGTCCATCATGCCCCCTTGTTCTCACACACTTAGAATATCAGTCTATAGAGGTGAAGGACTATAGTATTGATTGTTTTGAAAAATTGAGCAATTTTAATACTTCCCTTCCTCTTAATGATTTGCATGTATGTGCTAAATATGAGAATATTCATTTCATATCTAGATTTTTTCATTTGCTATGCATTACCGTATATATCTTGACTTTGTTGGGATGTGGTAAATGTCTTAAGATTCTAAAATCTTACTATGTTTTTGTGAGCCTCTGTAATCTAGGGAAAGTTTAATAAATTAGATAAACTCTATGCCTTTCCTTCCTTAATGCAGTGAATAATAATAACCAATTTTTTTTAATTGTGCATAAGGACTAGTTTAGGGTAGCATTGATACATGCTACAACTTAATTTAGATGAGGATAGATGTACACAAACCATATAGAAAGTGCTTAAATGAGCTGCAATGAAATATTTCTTAAGAGAGAACATGATAAAGAGAAAACATTAGTAGTAATTTGGAAGAGAGTTGCAAATAACTAGGAGGTACAATCCTTTAGGATATTGGCACATAAGAGAGGACAATGCATATAAGTAATTTGGAGCATAGTAGTAAAATGAAAGAAGGCATAACTCTAGAGGAAATTGACATATTATAGAGAACTAATATAAAGAAGAGGAGAAGGCCCATTTATGATTTGGAGCAAAGTAGAAAATAACAATGTAGTAGATATTTGAAGGATCCTAGCATAGAAAAGAAAATTCATATAGAAGAGAAAAAAACAATTTGTCATGATTTTATTAATAAGGGAATTCACAACTGTGGAGAGAGTAGAAGATAATGAAGAAAATTGAGAAGAGTTAAGACCAAATATCGTGCAAAGATCAAGAGTGGAAGATGAAGAAGAAAAATGAGAAGAATCAAGATTAAATATAATGCAAAGATATGAATAAATAACCTCATCCTTTCATAAAAAAAGCTTACAATATAATTTTTCCATGATGGTTCACCAATGCAACTATAAAATGGGTGCTATAAATCATCTCCATGGCCTTATGGAGATTCTAATAAAATGATATGTGATGCAGAGAAAACCAAACACACATGTATTTGCATGGGTGTAGAAGTAAAATATTCTACAAAGTGGAGAAAATAATAACTATAGTCTTCAAACATTGTATGTGATGTGTAAGGATACAGAGAAATCTAATCTACAAAATAAATAATCTTATGAAAAATATGTGATGTGTAAGGATACACAGAAATCTAATCTACAAAAACAATAATCTTATAAAAAAATTACATGGCCGATTATTATGTTGTTGTCCATATTTAAAAATAAATAAATAAATCATTTTTTTTTAAATACTTGAAAATAAATAAATAAATCTTTTTCTTTAAAAATATAGAATAAGGGACCTAGTCTTATACCACCATATATGGGTATTCAACATAAAGTTATAAGTAAAATAAATTTTCTAAAGTAATTAACTAATCATGACTTAGTTTGGTGGATGAAAGTACTTGATTATGCATTTAGTTCATTTCTTACTCGAAGTACTCATAAGTAAAATACATTTTCTAAACTTATGACTTAGTTTGGTGGATAAAAATACTTGACTATGTATTTAGTTCATTTTTTACTCGAAGTACTTATTGGCTACATGTTAGAAGCAAGTTCATATGTATAGGGATGTTTATTATTGTTATTATTTGTTTTTTAACACACTCACACATTATTTTAATTACTATCATATTGAGAAAGTTGTTAACATGACATTCTCATAGTGATTATAATGTTTTTGGATATATTGCATTTTTAAGGGTCTTTGATTTCGAAATTTTGACATCCAACTAATGTTGAGGTGTGATGTCGAAATTTTAATGCTAATAAACAAAAAATTACATCTCGAAGACACTACCACATGGCCTAATTGGGCATTGATCAATTGACACCTCCAAATTGATGTTAAAATATTGACATCATCAGACCAACCTTGAAATATACTTATTTTTGTGTTTGTTCCAACAAGATTAACATTAGTCCAATGTCAAAAAATTTACTCAAATCTAATAGTGGGGAAATGATTTGAATGAGAATAGTGTAAACATTTATCAAAAGCCTCAAGTACTAATCAATTATTTTATAGATACATTTTCAAGTGAAGGACATTGGGTTCTAGATTTATTCTCAATAATATTTATGATAGAGTAGATATGAAAGCATACTTCAATGATTATCATTTTCAATTTATGTTTGTTTACACTATTTTACATAATTATTTTACTCTATTTGGTGATTAGGTACGACATTAACATGCTACTTATAGAAACAAAGAAATAACATATCCATTGAAAATGATACACTAATGCATTTTTATTAACTAACAAATTAATGCTATTACATCACTTCTAGATAAAAAGAAAGAAATTGATTTGGAGAAGGAAGATTTTAGTCCATCACATGTGGAAAAAAAGTCAAAGGAGCCTCAAACACATTGTAGACATAGAAGACCCAAATGAAGAGAAGAATGATGTCCAAGAAAAAAGTGAAGCTCCCGAAAATGGAGATTACTTGTTCAAAATGAGGAATTTGGCATGTTAGATATTATTTATTAGTTTTAAGTTGTCCCTAGAAAACGTTCAATTTGACATATTATTGATGAGTTATATTTGTAATGTTTTGGACTTTGAAATTTTACACAAATAATATATATCTATATATGTTCTTTGAAGATGTTTTTTTCTTAATAAGTTCTTTACCAAATTGGCTGGTTTACTCTTTTTTTTTTCTTTCAATTTTATGTGAATCATTACTTTAGGGAAAATAATAGTAGATCGTAGATATTACCATTTTTATACATAAAATCTATAAAAGAATGTAAAAAAATGTTATTGCTTTTCTTTTCCAATTTTAACCATAAAAGTGTTTTATTTGACATGGCACAAAAAAATCTTTAAAAATGTGTACTTTTCTTTATTATAACTAACTTTTAAATGTATATTGTTTTGCTAAATGTTTAAAAGTAGTGTTATTTAGTTATAACTTTTATCAATGGATTGAACTAAATCTTAAAAAAGGTTAAAAACAAATAGTTTAAATTGTATTTAAAATGTATGGCATCCTAAATTAACTAAGAATATGATGATGATGATGATGTGTGATCTGGATTATTTTCGGATCGAAATGAAAGAAGATATATTATAATGAAATACACATAAAAATTGCGAGAAACAGAGAAATACAACAATACATTATTTCAATTAATGAAAGAAATGTACAGAGACTGTGAAAATATAGAGTGCAAGACTCGCTAGAATGGTGGCATATTTATCTCTCAGAAGAGATGTGATGGCTACGTTCATTCACAAGAAGATGATTACAATGAGGTTCTGCCTTTTTATGATAAACATGAATGCCAAAACCCTAGACATCCAAAAACCTAACCCTAGGAGATGAAGCGCCAAAATTTATGTGGGCCCTGTTGGGGTAAGTTAGTACATTAACTTCTCGAGGTTATAACTTTTGCATACAATCTCCATTTTAGGCGTGTGATAGCCCGCTGGAAAGGTATTTTCGAGAAATACGCATTATGTTGTCAAAATCTAACTAAATCTACAGTTCGACTATGGCAAGCCAAGAAAACATTGTTTAGAGCCCCAAAATGGCCCTAGAAGTACAGAAAGATGTAATGACATGAAAACTTCCAAAATAAGCTCGTTGGAATAGGTGGGAAGCCACCAATATTCGCATGGATGCTATGTAGGGCTTCAAGACATCCCCGTAAGTGAAGAACCCACAATTACAAAGAAATGTCCCCATTACAGAGAAACGTGTTGAACTGAAAACTGTCAAGATGAGCCAGTTGGAATTTGGAACATGTGGGTGGCCACCAATATCCACCTGGATCAATGTGATTGTTAACATCTTTTGAAACCAAATATGATCTATATAACTAAACAAAAATTATAAATTTGAAGTCAAGTGGTTGTAGCTCAATTGGTTGGGGTGGGGAGTTGTCTCCTCCCTACCCAGGTTTGAGTCTCATCTATGCGACATGTTTCTCTATGTGATCCAATATTCTCGAAATTATTGACCCTCCTATGTTCTTCGGATTTCAGAGAGGATTACGGTGGACGTAGCGAGCTTCGCGCCGTGAACCAAAAAGGAAAAAACAAAAATCATAAATTTGAAGAACTAAATAACATATAGCATTTTTAGTCATGCTAAAAATGTCAAATTTAAGGGTTTGTTTAAAACACATTGAAAAAAGATGTGAAGAACAAGAAAAACACTATTAAAAAAAAGCATTTAATTTGTTTTAATAAAATTTGAAAAAACTTAATACCTTATAATTGAATAAATTCAAAATGTTAGAAAACTAGCTCAAAAAAGGTGTTATTGGTAGTACCACGTTTTGAAATGAGGGTAAAATCAACAACCATATATGACCTCTAAAAAAACATGTAACTCTGGTGTTTTATCATCAGGATGGTAACTATGTTGTATCTTGGGGTCTAAACTCTTCAAAGGGTTATTATATAAGCTTCAACCACTAGATCCATTATATCATCTCACCACCCTAGTTGCATGTTCACCAATAAGTATGGCCTTCTTTTGTAAGTCATGTAATATCATAGAATTGATGCCCCAACTCATTCCTTATTATTGCTTCATTAGTTCTTCTTCATCATTTCTTCCTTTGTATTGTTGATTGCTTATCCTATGACAACAATCACTTTTTCACTTTGGCGATCTATCTTTTAGTGTTCCTCAAGTGCATCCTAGCTCAATAATAGTTATCGGGTTTCACATGTTACTTGCCTTCATCCAATATTTCACATATCCTTATTTTCGATGTGATAATCACGATTGTGGTCTTGCATCATACAAACTCTCCTTAAACGTTCCTAAGGATATCCTCATCATGATATATTCGATGAATTTTTCTAACCTTTCTATAATTTTTGTTATGAGTCTCCTCTTATCGATTCCTATCTTTGGAGTACCTTCTCTCTATGTTTCAACAAATTTTTTAGTTTCTTTTCTATAATGTATCATTTAGCCCTATTTCTAATATTCTCTCATAGATTTCCTTAACCAATGAATTACCTTTCATTTGGGTTTCTTGGGCCTTTCCTTGTCCCATTTCCTCCCATGGATTTTTTATCCTTATTTGAGATGTCTTTTGTCATATTTATTTGGTGATTCCAACCATTGGATCACATTCCATTGGATTTTCTTGCGACTTTCATAGTCTTATTTCCTTTGATGGCTCTTCTAGTTTAGTTTCTAATGAATTTTTGAAACTTTGTTTGACCATCATAATTTCTTGGACCTTTCCTTATCCGTTTCCCTCTGATATATCATTTAGGATTTGTTTCCATGAATTTTTTGAACTTCCTCTTACCATCAAATCCCTTCCATTAAGTTTTCTTAAATACCTTTCCTTATCCCTCCCCCTCTAATGGATCTTTTAGGATTATTTACAATGAATTTTACAAACTTACTCTAACGATTGGATCACCTTTTATTGTGGTTTCTTCTAGGTTTATTTTCAATGAATTTTCTAAATTTCCTTTGACCATTTGATCACCTTCCATCATGGTTTCTTGGACCTTTCCTTATCCATTTTCCTCTTGTGGATTTTTTGAGCTTATTTATGATGATTTTTATGAACTTTCTTTTACCATTAGATCACCTTCCATCAAGTTTTCTTGGACCTTTCATTGTTCCTTTCCCTTTGATGGCTCTTCTGTGTTTATTTTTAATGATCGCTATAGGTATATGTAACTAGATAATGATGTACATCTATTGAATCACCTTCCATCAAATATTATGACATTCCCTTTGTCCTTTTCCTTTGATTTATCCTTCCAAACTTATTTCAAATGGTAGTTCAATCGAAATCTAAACTACATGTGACTACTTTCCCTTGGTGCACCCCTTCCATAAAAGTTCATTATTGAGCAACGAACATCCTTATTCTTAGTGGACATCGTTATTCTTAGTGAGTACTCCCATTCTCATAACACATATTATGATTATATCACTATAACTCATAACCAAGAGTTTATCACTCAGTTAAGGTTGATGGGAAAAATCCTTCCCATCCAACCCTTGTCTTATTGCATATTCCTACAACAAAATCTATACACGCTTTCTAAATAACATAAAAAAAAATCAAATTATTACCTTTGAACATACTTAATTTATTCCATCCAACCCCCATTATTGTTAATTGGGGTTGGCATTTTATTGAATTCTTTGGTACTTATTTTTCTTATCTATATTGGGCCTATACTATTTCCCTTTGTAGGGGTTGTTGTTCTTTCCCCTAACCCATATGTAATTTAGTCATTGAATGTTCTTTATCAAGAGGTTCTCACCCAATTTATGTGAGATATTATGGCTTTCTACTTCTATTAGTTTATTTGCATTCGATTTTTTCACTAAGATACTTTTGTCATCTTCTTAAGGAAGTCATGTGAAATGTCATCCACCATGATCATTATCTATGTCTACTTTGTAAACTAAGTGATGTTTTAAACACGATATCTAACCTTATACTTTGGCCAAATTATGATTTTTATCTAATCTTCAAGTTGTCCTATATTATCGATGTTATGTGGTTTTGATACCTCATAGACCTCTCTATTTGGTGAGTGTTGGTCATTTATCCAGACTACCTAAGCCTTTATATTGACACAATCACCTTATAATATTAATGATTAGTTTGTGAGCGTTGTAATTATTAGTTCATGAGTGTTTTAGTTAATCTCACTTCTTTGAATATAGGGTGTGTGGTTCCTTGGATGGGGTGTCATATTTGATATTGTTGATGATTACCATTCCCATACATGCTAAATAAATTTCTCGGGTTAGGAATGACCTTGGCATTCCTATTTCTGGTGATATGATAGTTCTAAATGATGAGATTACCATGGGGTATCCTAGATACATTAGTTGTGAGGGATATTTCACATGCTTCATCATTTATAATGATGAACAATGGGTCTAGAGGCTCTGGTTCTCTTAATACGTGGGAGGAGGTTGATGATTTGTTGCATCACTCTTATATTATTAGGGGTTTTAGGATGATCAAAGGTGTGTTTTTTTATCAATTTATTCTTAATTAAAATGGAGTCAGGAACCTTTAGAATGATTCTAGAGAGAAAAAGAAGGCTTCAAGAACCTAGGAGAAAAACGTAGACAAGGGATGTGGAGGCCCTAGATGTTACTTCTGAATCCAAGCATTCTACCATTATTGTAAGGAAGTGGATGATATGGAAGCAAATGTTGTATGGAAGAGGAGTAAAAAATTCCATGGATGGATGAATGAGGATATTTTCACCTCATCCCCAATAGTGATGTTTGTGGGGATGAAAATCTCAATATTGTAGGATTGTTGATCTTTATTGGCACAATAAGGAAATAGTGGCTTGTGCAATTGCTAATAGACCTAGGTAGAGTGGGTAATAGGACATGGTCCTATGGTGGCTCGAGGATTTGGATTAAAATTACACCAATTTGAATAATGCTATGTAGGGTGTATAAATGATAGGGGAGGAAGGAAATTCTATGGGACTAAGGGATGTTCTCCTTAGAGGGTGAGTTGTTGATTAAACATTATAGGAAATTTGGTCTAAAATGGGATAAATACAAAAACCATGCTTGTTGAATTTGAAATGCAATAACCAATACAATTTCAAAGAATTGAGTCAACAATCATCATTGAGTTGGAACTATAAAAGTAAGGGATGGTTATGTTTTTATTTTATTTTGTAAAGATCCCCCTCGTTACACCGACAAACCTCTTATAACAAGTGCAATTTTTTTTTTTTTTTTTTGTGTGTGTGTACAAGGGTAACAAGACATTATACTCTGCACTGCCACATGACAACGAATCATGACGCATGCAACTACGACATCAACATAAATATCTAAGATGCACATCAACATCTGCCAGTAAAGAACAACAATCAACCAACAAAATAAAAAAAAAGACTGACTACCCATCCGTCCTACCCTGCAATGGTTAGGACCTCCAAGACACATAAGGAACGCTCAAGCCCAAGTTCCCATCGATTTTAACCATTTAAGGTCTCAGGGTTGGTGACTGTTTTGAGGAACATGGAGGTGTCTACATCCCGCCCGAGACGAGAAGACCAAGGCCACTAAGCTAAGGACAATCATCAAATTAGTAAACAACTCATCCATTGATCAAGGCTAAATGGTCAAATCTACGAACCCTTTAACAATGGTTATCGTTCACCAAGAACACATCTAAATTACCATCAATCATTAATGCACCCTCCAATTTAACGTTACCAATAAGCAATTTATCATGTCTAAGTAATCAATACTAGATCTATAATGAAAAATAAAATGCATCCTCAGTCATAGATCCAATGAGCAAGTCTGGAAATTGCAAATAGGTCACTATTCACCAATCAACTTAATTATTACACCTTCCAATTGGACAATTCTACTAGCCATTAACATTAATTGAAACATTAGCTAAATTAAGTAGCTTGCTATCATTAAATACTAACTAAAATAAGTAATTTGTTGTTATGAATTGTTAACTGRAATAAGGTAGAATGCTCTTATGAAATAAGGTAGATTGYTATTTTTGAATACTATTAAAATAAGGTAATTTACTGTTATGAAATGTTAACCATATAAGGTAGATTGCCTTTATGAAAATAAAGTAGATTGTTGTTTTTAAATACTAACAAAAATGAAGTAGTTGTTGTATGAAATGTTAACTAAAATAAGTAAATTGCTTGATTAGAATAAAGTAGATTGTTCTTCTTAAATACTAGCAAAATAAAGTAGTTTGCTATATTTAACCAAAATAAAGTAAATGCTATTGCTATTGTTGCTAATATTAAATAGCTTCAACCTGCCAACAATTTATGAGTTAATCCACATCTCCATCTCCTGGCCATTTACATTTAATGAAGCATTAACTAAGATAAAGTAGTGGCTACTATTTGGTAATTAATAAAGCAATAGCATGGTATTTAAAAAGGAGACAATTACTAACAAATATCCTATCAGTTAATGTATCACTATCAATACTGTTTACGTCATAGCAAGAAAAGTAATGGAGACTTTATTAACTCGATGTATTCCAGCGAGTGACTAACCTATCTTGAGGTACCAAGGTGACAACTGTCTGTGAACGTTAAGGAGCTGGTTGGAAGGGTAAATTCCATAAGGCCAATGGTGAGATTCGCTATCTAAAATATTGGCAACGGAGTTCTAAATGAACACGCCCGCCAAGAGAAATGCAAGCAAAGGAAAATAGAAGGGATGGAACGTGGTTGTAGGGGAGGATGGGAGACAGAGTCTCTTGCCATGATCAAGAGATAAGAACCTAGATCGAATTTGTTTTAATCGGTAAATGCTCAGGGTAATCTACATAGAGAAATGAATTGCCAGCATGATCTTTACCGAAACGAATTTACCAACAAATTGCCAGAAACGAAATGCCAGAAACAATTTACAGAAACAAATTCCAAACAAAATTGCCATAATGGATTGCCAGAAACAATGTACAGGAACAATTTCCAAACGAAATTTCCAGAAGGGATTGCCAGAAACAATTTACAGGAACAATTTTCAAACGAAATTGCCAGAAGGAAAATAAAAATATAAAAGGGCATATAATCACTCCAACTTACACATGGAGGCCAACAGATGATGTGACAACGTACCCAGTCATATATAAACACCCACATTAATATAAAAACGCCCATTGTAGTATATAAACACCCACAGTGATATAAAATGCCCACGGTAATATATAAAATGCCCACAGTCATATAAAAACGCCCACATTAATTAAAAACACCCACTGTAATACATAAATGCCCACAATGATATAAAACGCCCACGGTAATATATAAAATGCCCACAGTCATATAAAAATGCCCACATTAATTAAAAATGCCCACTGTAATACATAAACGCCCACAGTGATATAAAACACCCACGATAATATATAAAACACCCACAGTCATAAACGCAGGAAATGGTAGGTAAAACACAGGATTAAGTGGTCGAAATTCGTGTGGGTATCCTCCACAAAATCGCAGAGACATACAACAGAAAAAAAAATGCAGAGGAGGGTGTTGAATCGAGGGGGTTTCTTCCACTGAAATGCATGGAAATGATAACAAAAAAACGCAGACAAAACAAACGTAAGGCACAACTGTAAATCGCATAGAACCAAGGAAGGTAGGCAACGCCGAGGTCATAAAATCTCTTTTATCCAATACCGACATGCAACAATAGAGTAAGAAGAAATATTTTTATAACCGTAACACCATTACAATCATCGAGGAACATAAAGGAAAACCAATCAATCCGACGAGAACCCATGCAGAGTTAAGCCAAGTAGTTTTCATCTCACAAGCCAAGATAAAAAAAAAATGTTGATAACAATAAGAGAGGGCCAAGGTCCTAGTACCTTCTATCATGCAAAATGAAAAACATACCGTTGCCTGATCGCCTTCTCTGGGTGACGTCCGCGTGCTCCATGTCACTCTCGCTCGCCGACCATCGAAACCTTACCGGTACCTCCCAGCCAACGCTAGGGGTACTCTGTTTCCCCCTTAGCCCCCCGAGCCCCGAAGGGGCCACACACTATCCAGATGGTACGTCTAGCTCCCAGCTCCCCTCACAAGGTCGAGCTACCACTCCTATCTGAGCTAGGAAAACCCAACTTCCCACAAGTAATCAGTCAAGTCACAAATCCGGCAGCGTAACATTACGCTAACAACTGATCCCCTTCTTCATTCTCCTCTCTCTCTTTTATAGACTTTTAGTACTTCCAAACTTTTTCTAAATCTCATTTAATTTAAGTTTTAATAAAAAAATTCTAATAATTCTCCTTCGTACAAGTGTCATCCATCCCCCACTTTCCCCCAATAATTAGTTTCTTTAAATTAATAATTGTCTCATTTCCCTCACCCACGTAGATTTGCTCCTAAATTTACTCTTAGGTGTTCCTAGATTCCCTTACAGGTTTAAATATTTTCCCTAAAATGAAGTTGCTAATTTAGTTCAATTTAGAAGGTTCTTAATTGCAGATTCTTTACTATGCTGACCTCACTTTTTACCATAAGTTCCCCTCTTTCCCTTATTATGTTTCCTCCATTCCTTAGTTTCCTAATTTTTATTATTCCCTTCTTTCTCCTTTTTATTAGATCCAAAATGGCAGTTGCGTTATTTACTCTTTTCCTTTTATTATTAATTTAATATCTTTTTACACTTTCACAAGTTAAATAATTTATTTCTTCTTTACCTTTGATATCCACAGATTTTAATTAAGTTCTTACTCTCTTCATTTTACCCAAAAAAATTATGAACTCCACAACTATTACTTAAGTGGTTTTTAGTTGAAAATTTATTATTTTATTTTTATAAGGTATTTTTCTTAAGGGTAGACAAAATTTTACCCCTAGTGAAGTTTTAGACTTAGGACTTAGATTCTGAACTAGGCGACATTTTAATTAGGGAAGTTGTTTTTAAAATTTCTTAATGAGGTATTAGTCTTAGGCCATCTAGGTTCGTTCCTTTAACATCATGAACGTGACGTGCCCTTTAGGTTGCACTACGTGCTCCAAGGGTGCCACTCACCTCTAGTGTTTCTTTTGCACGACGTGCCCTTCAGGATGCACCACATGCTCCAAGGGTGCCACTCGCCTCTTTTGTTTCTTTTGTGTGACGTGCCCTTCAGGATGCACCACGTGCTCCAAGGGTGCCACTCGCTTCGTGACTGATTGGTAGACATCAATAACCCCTGGAGTCAACACTCCACTAGGTGAACTTGTGGGAGACTAAGGGCTTCTAAGGAATAAGGCGCCTGATTTATTGTGCACCCCTTAGAATCATCGTGAGCGACTGTCGCAGTTTTCCCTCACGACATCGTGGGTCCTCTCGAACTAGGTAATCGTTAACCTACAGTTCGAGCCACGACGGGAGTGCTAGTAGGCTGTGGCAGGGGTGTTGTCCACACCTCTCTCTCAACCTATCTGGTAGTCGTGTGTGGCCCATTTACTCCATATGTGAGTCTGGTTGGCAAGTTATCATTAGCCTGCATCATCAACAATCGTGTCAGCACATGTCCGCATCATATCATCAAATCAATGTAATATCACAGTAAATAAATCAACCCAAATAGCACACTCCCTGACAATCCAACAATGAAATCCATCGAAATAACCTCCCATTTCAATTCTGGAATAGCGTGCGGTTGTAGTAATCCCACTGGGTGTCTATGTTCATCCTTTACCTGCTGACATTTGAGGCATCTGGCCACATAGTTGACTATGTCTACCTTCATTCCCTTCCAAAAGAATAAGGGCTTAACGTCTGCCCTCATCTTCGTGACTCCCGGGTGAGCCATGTAAAATGCTCTATGAGCCTCGTTCAGGATCAACATCCTCAACTTGTCGCTTGGAGGTACGTAAATCCGACTTTTAAACCTCAAGAACCCATCTCTATCAAATGAAAATCCCTCATATCGTGGTACCATCATTGTGTTTTGTCAGATAAAACCCTTGCTCTCTTTGTACCAGTCATCATCACACTGTAATGTGAGAATCTTCTCACGTAGATTCGTCTGAAGAGGCAACACTGAGAATATGCGTGGTCTCTGACTCAAAGCATCCACCACTCAGTTCACTATTCCCTTTATGTAAGTAATCTCAAAGTCGTACTCGCTAAGCAATTCCATCCAACGCCGTTGTCGTGCGTTCAGGTCGCTTTGCATAAAAATGTGTTGTAGTCCACAATGATCGGTCTTTAGTTCAAATTTTCATCCAACAAGGTAGTGTCTCCAAACCTTCAAGGCATATACGATGGCTAATAACTCCAAATCGTGCGTCGCGTAGTTCTCCTCATGCCTTCTCAGTTTCCTTGAATTGTAAGCAATCACTCGTCTGTCTTGCATCAAGACTCCGCCTAAAACTTCCTTGGATGCGTCAGTGCATACCAAGAAGATGTCAGGGACCTTTAGTATCGGCGTTGGCATCAACAACTCTCGAAGCCTCCGAAATGCTTCCGTGCAATTCTCAGTCCAAACAAACTTCTTTTTTTTCTTCTGCAATTCCGTGATCGGATTTGCTATCTTCGAAAATCCCTCGACAAACCGTCGATAGTATCTGCTAAACCCATAAAGCTATGCACTTCTGTGACATTCTTCGGCGTGGGCCATTCCATAATAGCCTCGACCTTGGATGGATCCACGACGATACCTTCGTCGGAGATGACATGCCCTAAGTAGTGAATCCTTGATTGATAGAAAGAGAATTTGGACAACTTTCTGTACAATTTGTGCTCTCACAGACACTGTAGTACCAAGCACAAGTGCTCGTCATGCTCCTCTGTTGTCCGAGAGTAGATCAAAATATCGTCAATGAATACTTGGACGAACTTGTCGAAGTACTCGTAACACCCTGTTAATCAAACTCATAAATACCCCTGGGGAATTTGTCAGTCCAAATGGTAGAACAATAAACTCATAGTGTCCAAACCTCGTCTTAAAGGAGGTCTTAGGGATGTCATCCTCCTTGATCCGTAAGTGGTGATACCTTGATCGCAAATCAATGTTGGAGAACACCGTTGCACCCTTCATTTGATCGAACAAATCATCAATTCTCGACAAGGGATATTGATTCTTGATCGTGGCCTTGTTCAGTTGACAGTAGTCAATGCAAAGCATCCACGATCCATCCTTCTTTTGTATGAAAATAACTGGTGCACCCCACGGTGACACACTAGGACGTATCAGTCCCAGGTCCAACAACTCCTTCAGTTGCATTTTCAACCCTTGTAACTCCAGGGTTGACATCCGATAAAGCGTTCTTGCTATCGGTTCAGTCCTCGGTTTTAGGTCTATGGTAAACTTCAACTCTCTCTCCGACGGCATCCCAGGTAACTCCTCTAGAAACATGTCTGCGAACTCTCTCACCACTGGAAGGTGTTCTAGACCTTCCGCTACTCCCTTCTCGTTTAACACAAGGATCGCATAAAGCTTGCACCCCTTGCGCATACTCTTCCATAGCTGTAAGGAAGAAATGAACCTTAGGGAAACTCCCTGGTTCCGCCCTACAATCATACGCCTCTGTCCCTCATCATCAACCAAGCCCAACCGTTTTGTCTTACAGTTGAGTATTGCCTCATGCGACTCTAACCAATCCATACCAATCACGACATCATAAGATCCTAAGATCGTGACGTACAGGTTGACCCTCGTGACAAACTCTCCCAGGTTAAGGGCACAACCCATAACCTTTCCTCCAACCTTCTGTTTGGCTCCCGAAGCCATCTCTGTGAAGCTAAACGCGTCCTGTTTGACTACCTTTACCTTAATCTTTTTTAACACCGCACCAAAAATGAAACTCTCGGTAGCACCGGGATCTATCAAATGCTAAGGGTTTGGTCAGCGACGGTACCTATTGTCCCGAGCACAGTCGACTGGTGCTCTGCTTGGCGGTTATTCACCACTGCATGAATCCGATGGGCCTTGCCCATATCTCCCACTATAGTGGGTTCGGATGATCTGAACGCTCTGGTCCTCTCCACAGGACAGTTGCGCTGGTAGTGTGGCTCCCCACACATCCAACACCCCATCTTCGACCCAGTAGTCCTGGTACCCGAAGTAGAAGATGACGACCCACCATCCTGGAACCCTAGTCTATTCTGCTGAACAGGCCTAAACTGTTGTTGTTGCAGGCGACGCTGTTGCTGATGCTGTGGTCCCTGATAAGGTATCCGCGACTGAGGCGATGGTCATCGGGGTGTAGTGAAAGTGGATCCCCTCTGGTAGCCATGATATCCCGGCATAAGTCTCGCTGGTGTCTGGTGCTGCTGTGTTCCAGATGAAACCTGCCCTGCTGGTCTCGCTGGAGTCCTGGTCTGACCCCCATTGATAAGCTCCTTCTCTGCTATGAGGGCCTTCTGGATGACATCATGCAAGGTTTGGGGCATCAAAATCCTAACCTTTGCACGCAGGCTACCGTTAAGGCCGAGCATGAACCTATTGACCTTAAGTTTTTCAGTGTTAAGGTGCAGAGCATACCAGAGCATCTCCATAAAACGTGCCTCATACTCGGGAATCGTATGACCTCCCTGTCGTAAGGCGTTGAGCTCATTGAGCTGACGCTCAATGAATTCCTCTGAAAGGTACCTCTCTCGGAACCGTTCCTCGAACAGTTCCCATGACACGTCTTCAACGACCATGTTCAGTTGCGGTAGGAGTGTCTTCCACCATAGAAGAGCGCTCCCCTTTATTTGGAAGACCACCATGCGGACCTTCATGTTGGAGGTATAACCGTGAAGTGCGAAGCACATCGCCATGTTCTCCAACCATGCCTCAGCGGCTGCACCGTCTGAGGCACCAAAGAACTTGGGAAATTTCACCTTCTCGAGTTCACGGTGAATGCTACCAGTAATGGCTGGTGCGTGCGGTGGAACCTCAGCGGGTTCCGGCGCCTTGGCCTCATCTTTGTCCTAACGGTTGATCAGTGCCTCGGACATGCGCTGAAATGATCTCATCATTCCGATTACATCGCCAACTACTATCTTCTCCTACCTGAGAACCTGCTCATCTCCCTGGGGGTTAGACCCCTCAGGTGTGGATGCTACTGGAGGTGTCGTGCCTCCTCCCCTAGCACCCCGTTGTCTGCCTCCACAGCGTCCTCTAACCATTATTATCGTGCACGCACACAAGTCAACTCAATTAGCAACAATTTAATCAAATCATAACAATGAAAGCCGTAGTGATCCCAAGTCATGGGTTGAACCCGCTCTGATACCATATGTAACAATCCTCCTCATTACACCGACAAACCTCTTATAACAAGTGCAATTTTTTATTTTTTTTTATGTGTGTGTACAAGGGTAACAAGACATTATACTCTGCACTGCCACATGACGACAAATCATGACGCATGCAACTGCGACATCAACATAAAGATCTAAGATGCACATCAACATCTGCCAATAAAGAACAACAATCAACCAACAAAATAAAAAAAAGGACTGACTACCCATCCATCCTACCCTGCAATGGTTAGGACCTCCAAGACACATGAGCAACGCTCAAGCCTAGGTTCCCATCGATTTTAACCATTTAAGGTCTCAGGGATGGCGACTGTTTTGAGGAACATGGAGGTGTCTACATCCCGCCCGAGACGAGAAGACCAAGGCCACTAAGCTAAGGACAATCATCAAATTAGTAAACAACTCATCCATCGATCAAGGCTAAATGGTCAAATCTACGAACCCTTTAACAATGGTTATCGTTCACCAAGGACACATCTAAATTACCATCAATCATTAGTGCACCCTCCAATTTAATGTTACCAATAAGCAATTTATCACGTCTAAGTAATCAATAATAGAACTATAATGAAAAATAAAATGCATCCTCAATCATAGATCCAATGAGCAAGTCTGGAAATTGCAAATAGGTCACTATTCACCAATCAACATAATTATTACACCTTCCAATTGGACAATTCTACTAGCCATTAACATTAATTGAAACATTAGCTAAATTAAGTAGCTTGCTATCATTAAATACTAACTAAAATAATTAATTTGTTGTTATGAATTGTTAACTGAAATAAGGTAGAATGCTCTTATGAAATAAGGTAGATTGCTATTTTTGAATACTATTAAAATAAGGTAATTTACTGTTATGAAATGTTAACCATATAAGGTAGATTGCCTTTATGAAAATAAAGTAGTTTGTTGTTTTTAAATACTAACAAAAATGAAGTAGTTGCTGTATGAAATGTTAACTAAAATAAGTAAATTGCTTGATTAATAATAAAGCAGATTGATGTTCTTAAATACTAGCAAAACAAAGTAGTTTGCTATATTTAACCAAAATAAAGTAAATGCCATTGCTATTGTTGCTAATATTAAATAGCTTCAACCTGTCAACAATTTACGAGTTAATCCACATCTCCATCTCCTGGCCATTTACGTTTAATGAAGCATTAACTAAGATAAAGTAGTGGCTACTATTTGGTAATTAATAAAGCAATAGCACGGTATTTAAAAACGAGACAATTACTAACAAATATCTTATCAGTTAATGTATCAGTATCAATATTATTTACGTCATAGCAGGAAAAGTAATGGAGAATTTATTAACTCGATGTATTCCAGCGAGTGACTAACCTATCTCGAGGTACCAAGGTGACAACTGTCTTCGAACATTAAGGAGCCGGTTGGAAGGGTAAAAGCCATAAGGCCAATGGTGAGATTCCCTGTCTAAAATATTGGCAACGGAGTTCTAAATGAACACGCCCACCAAGAGAAATGCAGGCAAATGAAAATAAAAGGGATGGAACATGGCTGTAGGGGAGGATTGGAGACAAAGTCTCTTGCCATGATCAAGAGATAAGAACCCAGATCGAATTCGTTTTAATTGGTAAATGCTCAGGGTAATATGTATAGAGAAACGAATTTCCAGCATGATCTTTACCGAAACAAATTTACCAACAAATTGCTAGAAACGAAATGCCAGAAACAATTTACAAGAACAAATTCCAAATGAAATTGCCATAACGGATTGCCAGAAACAATGCACAGGAACAATTTCCAAATGAAATTGCCAGAACGGATTGACGGAAACAATTTACATGAACAATTTTCAAACGAAATTGCCAGAAGGAAAATAAAAATATAAAAGGGCATACAATCACTCCAAATTACACATGGAAGCCAACGAACGATGTGACAATGCACCTAGTCATATATAAACGCCCACAGTCATGTAAAAACGCCCACATTAATATAGAAATGCCCACTGTAGTATATAAATGCCCACAGTGATATAAAATGCCCACAGTAATATATAAAACACCCACGGTCATATAAAAACGCCCACATTAATTAAAAATTCCCACTGTAATACATAAACGCCCACAGTGATATAAAACGCCCACATTCATATAAAAATGCCCACATTAATTAAAAAATCCCACTGTAATACATAAATGCCCACAGTGATATAAAACGCCCACGATAATATATAAAACGCCCACAGTCATAAACGCAAGAAACAGTATGTAAAAGGTAGGATTAAGTGGTCGAAATTTGCGTGGGTATCCTCCACAAAATCATAGAGATTTACAACAGAAAAAAAAATGCAGAGGAGGGTGTTGAATCGAGGGGGTTTCTTCCACTAAAACACATGGAAATGCTAACAAAAAAACGCAGACAAAACAAACATAAGGCACAACTGTAGATCGCACAGAACCAAGGAAGGTAGGCAACGTCGAGGTCATAAAATCTCTTTTATCTAATACCGACATGCAACAACAGAGTAAGAAGAAATATTTTTATAACCGTAACAACATTACAATCATCGAGGAACATAAAGGAAAACCAATTAATCTGACGAGAACCCATGCAGAGTTAAGCCAAGTAGTTTTCATCTCACAAGCCAAGATAAAAAAAAATGCTGATAGCAATAAGAGAGGGCCAAGGTCCTAGTCCCTTCTATCATGTAAAATGAAAAACATACCATTGCCTGATCGCCTGCTCTGGGTGACGTCCGCGCCCTCCATGCCACTCTCGCTCGCCGACCGTCGAGACCTCACCGGTACCTCCGAGCCAACTCTAGGGGTACTCTGCTTCCCCCTTAGCCCCCTGAGCCACAAAGGGGCCACACACTATCCAGATGGTACGTCTAGCTTCCAGCTCACCTCGCAAGGCCGAGCTATCACTCCTATCCGAGCTGGGAAAACCCAACTCCCCACAAGTAATCAGTCAAGTCACAAATCTGGTAGCGTAACGTTACGCTAACAGTCGATCCCCTTCTTCATTCTCCTCTCTCTCTTTATAGACTTTTAGTACTTCCAAACTTTCCCTAAATCTCATTTAATTTAAGTTTTAATAAAAAAATTCTAATAATTCTCCTTCGTACAAGTGTCATCCATCCCCCACTTTCCTCCAATAATTAGTTTCTTTAAATTAATAATTGTCTCATTTCCCTCA